>CAWUFW010019528.1:0-183189 GCA_963921515.1 Calotriton arnoldi
ATAAAACAAACAACAAACAACAACAATCAAAATAAAATAATAAATAATAACAATAACAACAATAATAAATAACAATACTACACATATGTCTGCACACACACATACACACACACACACACACACACACACACACACACACACACACACACACACACACACACACACACACACACACACACACACACACACACACACACATACACAAACACACGTATACACACACACACAAGGCACCACACACACACACACACACACACACACACACACACATATACACACACACACACACACATACATCCACTGCTGCCGTCACCGCGCTTCTAAACCCTTTTTCAAAAACCCTGAAACACCAGCCCCAGCACGACCCCTACACTGCCCGAACACCACTGCACTGCCCTAAACCCTGAAACACCACCCCTGCACGACTTCCTACACTGCCCGAACACCACTGCACTGCCCTGAAACACCACCCCCAGCACGACCCCTACACTGCCCGAACACCACTGCACTGCCCTAAACCCTGAAACACCACCCCTGCACGATCCCCTACACTGCCCGAACACTACTGCACTGCCCTAAACCCTGAAACACCACCCCCAGCACGACCCCCTACACTGCACGAACACCACTGCACTGCCCTAAACCCCGAAACACTACCCCCAGCAAGACCCCTACACTGCCCGAACAACACTGCCCTAAACCCTGAAACACCACCCCCAGCAAGACCCCCTACACTGCCCGTACACCACTGCACTGCCCTAAACCCTGAAACACCACCCCCAGCAGGACCCCTACACTGCCCGAACACCACTGCACTGCCCTAAACCCTGAAACACCACCCCCAGCATGACCCCCTACACTGCCCGAACACCACTGCACTGCCCTAAACCATGAAACACCAGCCCCAACACGACCCCCTACACTGCCCGAACACCACTGCACTGCCCTAAACCCTGAAACACCAGCCCCAGCACGACCGCCTACACTGCCCGAAAACCACTGCACTGCCCTAAACCCTGAAACACCAGCCCCAGCACGACCCCCTACACTACCCGAACACCACTGCACTACCATAAACCCTGAAACACCAGCCCCAGCACGACCCCCTACACTGCCCGAACACCACTGCACTGCCCTAAACCCTCAAACACCAGCCCCAGCAAGACCCCCTACACTGCCCGAACACCACTGCCCTGCCCTAAAACCTGAAATACCACCCCTAGCAAGACCCCCTACACTGCCCGAACACCACTGCACTAAAGCCTGAAACACCACCCCCAGCAAGACCACCTACACTGGCCGAACACCACTGCACTGCCCTAAACCCTGAAACACCACCCCTGCACGACCCCCTACACTGCCCAAACACCACTGCACTGCCCTAAACCCTGAAACACCACCCCTGTACGACCCCTACACTACACAAGCACCACTGCACTATCCTAAACCCTAAAACACTACCCCCAGCATGACCCCCTACACTACACAAACACCACTGCACTACCCTAAACCCTAAAACACTACCCCAACACCACTGCACTAACCTAAATCCTAAAACACTACCCCCAGCACGACCCCCTACACTACCCAAACACCACTGCACTACCCTAAAACATGACCCCTACACTACACAAACACCACTGCACTACCCTAAACCCTAAAACACTACCCCCAGCATGACCCCCTACACTACACAAGCACCACTGCACTACCCTAAACCCTAAAACACTACCCCCAGCACGACCCCTACACTACACAAACACCACTGCACTACCTTAAACCCTAAAACACTACCCCAGCACGACCCCTACACTACCCAAACACCACTGCACTAACCTAAATCCTAAAACACTACCCCAGCACGACCCCCTACACTACCCAAACACCACTGCACTACCCTAAAACATGACCCCCTACACTACACAAACACCACTGCACTACCCTAAACCCTAAAACACTACCCCCAGCACGACCCCCTACACTGCCCGAACACCACTGCACTGCCCTAAACCCTGAAACACCAGCCCCTGCACGACCCCCTACACTGCCCAAACACCACTGCACTGCCCTAAACCCTGAAACACATACCCTAGCACGACCCCTACACTGCCCGAACACCACTGCACTGCCCTAAACCCTGAAACACCACCCCCTTCACAACCCCCTACACTGCCCGAACACCACTGCACTGCCCTAAACCTTGAAACACCACCCCCAGCATGACCCCTACACTGCCCGAACACCACTGCACTGCCCTAAACCCTGAAACACTACCCCCAGCAAGACCTCCTACACTGCCCGAACACCACTGCACTGCCCTAAACCCTGAAACATCACCCCCAGCAAGACCCCTACACTGCCCGAACACCACTGCCCTAAACCCTGAAACACCACCCCCAGCACGACCCCCTACACTGCCCGAACACCACTGCACTGCCCTAAACCCTGAAACACCACCCCCAGCACGACCCCCTACACTGCCCGAACACCACTGCACTGCCCTAAACCCTGAAACACCACCCCTGCACGACCCCCTACACTGCCCGAACACTACTGCACTGCCCTAAACCCTGAAACACCATCCCCAGCACGACCCCCTACACTGCACGAACACCACTGCACTGCCCTAAACCCTGAAACACTACCCCCAGCAAGACCCCCTACACTGCCTGAACACCACTGCACTGCCCTAAACCCTGAAATATCACCCCCAGCAAGACCCCCTACACTGCCTGAACACCACTGCCCTAAATCCTGAAACACCACCCCCAGCAAGACCCCCTACACTGCCCGAACACCACTGCACTGCCCAAAACCCTGAAACACCAGCCCCAGCACGACCCCTACACTGCCCGAACACCACTGCACTGCCCTAAACCCTGAAACACCACACCCTGCATGACCCCCTACACTGCCCGAACACCACTGCACTGCCCTAAACCCTGAAACACCACCCCCAGCACGACCCCCTACACTGCCCGAACACCACTGCACTGCCCTAAACCCTGAAACACCACCCCCTGCACGATCCCCTACACTGCCCGAACACTACTGCACTGCCCTAAACCCTGAAACACCACCCCCAGCACGACCCCCTACACTGCACAAACACCACTGCACTGCCCTAAACCCCGAAACACTACCCCCAGCAAGACCCCCTACACTGCCCGAACACCACTGCCCTAAACCCTGAAACACCACCCCCAGCAAGACCCCCTACACTGCCCGTACACCACTGCACTGCCCTAAACCCTGAAACACCACCCCCAGCAGGACCCCTACACTGCCCGAACACCACTGCACTGCCCTAAACCCTGAAACACCACCCCCAGCACGACCCCCTACACTGCCCGAACACCACTGCACTGCCCTAAACCATGAAACACCAGCCCCAGCACGACCCCCTACACTGCCCGAACACCACTGCACTGCCCTAAACCCTGAAACACCATCCCCAGCACGACCGCCTACACTGCCCGAAAACCACTGCACTGCCCTAAACCCTGAAACACCAGCCCCAGCACGACCCCTACACTGCCCGAACACCACTGCACTACCCTAAACCCTCAAACACTAGCCCCAGCACGACCCCCTACACTGCCCAAACACCACTGCACTGCCCTAAACCCTGAAACACCAGCCCCAGCAAGACCCCCTACACTGCCCGAACACCACTGCACTGCCCTAAACCCTGAAACACCACCCCCAGCAAGTCCCCCTACACTGCCCGAACACCACTGCACTAAAGCCTGAAACACCACCCCCAGCAAGACCACCTACACTGGCCGAACACCACTGCACTGCCCTAAACCCTGAAACACCACCCCTGCACGACCCCCTACACTGACCAAACACCACTGCACTGCCCTAAACCCTGAAACACCACCCCTCAGCACGACACCCTACACTGCCCGAACACCACTGCACTGCCCTAAACCCTGAAACACCACCCCCAGCACGATCCCCTACACTGCCCGAACACCACTGCACTGCCCTAAACCCTGAAACACCACCCCTGCACGACCTCCTACACTGCCGGAACACCACTGCACTGCCCTAAACCCTGAAACACCACCCCCAGCACGACCCCCTACACTGCCCGAACACCACTGCACTGCCCTAAACCCTGAAACATCAACCCCAGCAAGACCCCCTACACTACCCAAACACCACTGCACTGCCCTAAACCCTAAAACACTACCCCCGCATGACCCCCTACACTACCCAAACACCAATGCACTACCCTAATCCCTAAAACACTACCCCCGCATGACCCCTACACTACCCTAAACCCTAAAACACTACCCCCGCACGACTCCCTACACTACCCAAAGACCACTGCACTACCCTAAACCCTAAAACACGACCTCCTACACTACACAAACACCACTGCACTACCCTAAACCCTAAAACACTACCCCCTACACTACACAAACACCACTGCACTACCCTAAACCCTAAAAAACTACCCCCAGCACGAACCACTACACTACCCAAACACCACTGCACTCCCCTAAACCCTAATAACTACCCCCAGCAGTACCCCTACACTACCCAAACACCACTGCACTACCCTAAACCCTCAAACACTACCCCCAGCAGTACCCCCTACACTACCCAAACACCACTGCACTACCCTAAATCACTACCCCCAGCACGACCCCCTACACTACCCAAACACCACTGCAGTACCCTAAACCCTAAATCTACCCCCAGCATGACCCCCTACACTACACAAACACCACTGCACTACCCTAAACCCTAAAACACTACCCCCAGCACGACCCTCTTCACTACCTAAACACACCTGCACAATTTGTTACAGGCGTTGCAACGCAGGCCTGTGGTGCTTACTGGAAGTACCTAGTGGGCTAGTTGGGCCCCAGGGACCCTCAGGATTCAAGGTGACCTAATCCCCCAACTTAAAACGCACCACGGGGCGCGTTTGCACAGTGGTGAAGGGAGGGGCGGGGCCTCAGGTGACATGTGCGCAAACACGCCCTGTGGTGCGTTTTAAGTTGGGGAATTAATTCCCTTTGAATCCTGAGGGACCCTGGGGGCCAACTAGCCCACCAGGTACCTTCAGTAAGCACAACAGAGTTGCGTTGCAGAGAGGTGAAACAATGTGCGTGGCCTCGGAACGCCTCTCTGCAACTCATCTCTGTGGTCCTAACTGTAGGTACCTGGGGGGCTAGTTGGGCCCCAGGGACCCTCAGAATTCAAGGGGACTTAATCCCGCAACTTAAAACGTGCCACGGGGTGCGTTTGCACACATGTCACCTCAGGCCCCCCCTCCCTTCACCACTGTGCAAACGCGTCCTGTAGCGCGTTTTAAGAGGTAGTTTTAATCCCCCTGCCCTATTATGTACTAGGGACTTGCAGAGGAGGTCATGCTAATCACAGGGGTACCCCAACGCATAGTGTTCCCTAGTGTATGTAGGTGTTTTCACTGTATTCTAAGTGTCTTTTAGCATAGCACTGGCTCTGGTTAGTCAGAGTCAGTTACCACCAGTACCCGTCTGAAAAAGTTGTGGGCACAGGATGATTTTGCAACAAGGCCTCTTTCTGCTCCTCTGTTGGTTCTTTCTGCACATCTTTTGCTTCTTTCTGTGCATTTTTTCTTCTTTCTTCACATGTCCTACCTCTGTAGGCATAGTTAGAAACTAGCATTTAAAAAAACTTTGAAATTCACTTAAAAAATCATAGGTTTCAGGCACGTTATAGTTAGAAATTAGCATTTAAAAAACCTTTGAAATTCACTGAAAAAACCATAGGTTTCAGACACGTTATAGTTAGAAATTAGCGTTTAAAAAACCTTTGAAATTCACTGAAAAAACCATAGGTTTTAGGGACAGTTATAGTTAGTTGGACATTTCACTCGTACAAAACCATAGAAATTCCCCCGTTATAGTTAGTTCAGCTAACTATAACTCGCGCCCACAATGCACTGCTGATGACGTCACATATTACATCACTCATGACATGGTCAGTGACATCACTGATGACATCTCAAATGACATCACTGATGACATCATCCATGTGATAATTTCATGCATCTTCTCACACCCTAATATAACTTTTGATACACCCACTCTAAATTACAGACTGCCATTCTCAAAACCATAGACACTCCAACACCAAAAACTACATACCCACTCACTGATTCTTAGGTCTACACACACATCCACTCACTCACCCGTATAGTCACTCATACTTAGTCACTCAGTACAGGACTATCATATGCACTCATACACCTATATAAACACTCACACACCGCCACTCATCCATAGAGGTACTCACACACCTAGTCAGTCATGCAAAAAACTTAATCACACACCCATTTACTCACCTATACAGTTATACACACACCAGCTCACTTACTCATACAAATACTAGCACATTCTTATGCTCTTATACAATCACTGATACAAGTACACACTCATCCATACAGCCACTCTCACAATCACACACTCTCACTTATAGCCATTTATATACTCCAACACACATATATACTGCCTTTCACATATGTAGTTACTCACACATGTACCACTGAGATATACATTCAATCACTAACACACCCATACACACACTCACCCACCCATACAGTCCATCACAGATGCACTCTTGAAACCATGCACCCAGTGAATCACCAACTCACACATCTATGCACAGAGTCACACACACCCCACCCACACAAACACTCAGGCACCCATACAGATACTCAGACAATCAATCAATAACCCATGTAGACAATCATGTAGCTATTCAGAAAGCCATGCAGCCGCTTACAAACCAACAGACAGACGGATACAGACATTCACACAGTTTAGTCACTAACCCATGCATTCAGTAAGATACATTTAATCACTCACTTGTAGAGTCAGTCACTCACGTACTAAATCATCCATTCAGACACTTATACACCCACTCATTCTTCAATACGCCTTTCCCTATATATATTAAACATATTTAAACTTTACAGAAACACACAGTCACTGGATGATGTCATCAGTGATGTCATCAGTGATGTCACTGACCATGTCATGAGTGATGTAATATGTGACGTCATCAGCAGTGCATTGCGGGGCGCGAGTTATAGTTAGCTGAACTAACTATAACGGGGGAATTTCTATGGTTTTGTACGAGTGAAATGTCCAACTAACTATAACTGTCCCTAAAACCTATGGTTTTTTCAGTGAATATATATATATATTTTGTTGCACTGAAAAAACCAAAGGTTGCAGGGACGTTATAGTTAGGGTCAGATTTCACTCGTGCAAAACCAGTGAAATTCGAAAGTTATAGTTACCTGAGCTAATTATAACTTACGCCTCCGGAATGCACTGCTTATGACCTCACATATTACATCACTCATGACATGGTCAGTGACATCACTGATGGCATCTCAAATGAGATCACTCTTGACATCACTGATGACACCATCCAGTGAGTTTAAGTATTTTGTAAGAGTTTATGTCTGTTAAACATATATACTAAGGTACTACAAAAGGTAAAGTACTATACCGGGGCCAGGCCTTTTCTTTTTTTTAAATATTTATTTAAAGGGAGAGGGCTGAGTGGCCCTTCTCCTGGGCCAATTTGGGCCCGGGACCCCCAAGGCCCGGCCTGTAGTGTGCGTGCCCTGGTCCCACCCAGAGCAGCCACGTTTGGAATGTTGGGGACCGCGGGGAAGCCTTAAGGCCCCCGTGGTCCCTGCCGGCTCCCCCCTCCTGCGGGAGATGGTATTGCTTTAAGACCCCGGGAGCTGCTGACATGCAGCTCCCTAGATCATAAAGCAATGTGTCTGTTTCCCTGCTCACTTCACAGTGGGCAGGGAAACAGACACATGCTCTGCTTTCAGAAAGCGAGAGCATTTTGTGCTCTCGCTTGCTGAAAGCAGAGCACTTGTTTGCTATGGCGTGGCAGGAGTGGTGCTCCCTCCAAGCCATAGCAAGCTGTAATGTCCCTGGGGTGGGTGCCCCGGGACATTGTTGGAGCCGGCCCTGGGAGGTGGCGGTCAGCAGGGCCATGTAGGGCTCCACAAGGGGGCCTGCACTGCCCCCTTCTTTGTTAAGTAAGCCCTCGGAAGGTGGCAGTCCCCAGGGCTGGGGGTCTGCAACAGACAGTGAGAGCAAACAGCTATGTCCCAGGGTCGGCACCTCGGGACATAGAGAGCCAGCCCTGGGGCGTGGTGGTCCCCCTGGCCATTAATGGCTCCAGGAGGGGGCTGCATGGCCCCCTCCCCTTTCAACAAATGGCTAAGCCCTGGGAAGTGGTGGTCCCCGGGGCCTTAAATGGTCCCGGCCCCCTCCCTTCATCACTATTTCATTGGTCTGGCCCCAGGGAAGTGGCGGTCCCTGGGGTCAATATCGGCCATGATGAGGGGGGGCGCATGTGCCCCCGTCCCATAATATATATTAAAATATGCCCCTTGTTCTAATACAAACAAGCACGGGAGACATGCTTGTTTATTTTTACAATTTCCGTGGGGATTCGCAAATCTTAAAAAAGCGCTTTGGGCCTGGCAGGTTACCTGGGGGACCCCAGCACAAGGCCTAATGGTTCAGGTTATTACTACCCTGCCCCTTTCTGTTTTTTTTTACCTTTTTCTTTGGGGTTCGGCTGAGTCTGAGTCCCAAAATGGCTGCCAACACTTCCTGGTTTAAGTGTTGGCAGCCAATTAGATCTCTGCACAAGATGGGTTGGATACGCGGAGGGTCCATGCCTCTAGATATACAAATTTATTTTTCTTCTAATCTCTCAAAAACTACTGAATGGATTTACACCAAATCAGAAAAAGGACTCTTTCTGTGCCAAGTGCTACCTCTCTGCCAAATTTGGTGTAATTCCGTTCAGCAGTTCTGGCTGTAGTCGTGTCTAAAATCTCTATCGGAATTAACTTGAGAAACACACTTTTGTTTTACCCATGCTTTTTTCTCGGCCCCTACTTGACGAATCACCCAGAAACATTCAATACACGACAGGAGGTCACTTTTTAAAAAAAATTCATGAAGATTAGTTAAATGGCACCAAAGATATAAGCAAGTCAAAAACGCTTTTCATATGGAAACTAGGTATATATATATATATATATATATATATTATCTACTGGCGGTCGCCAGTAGATAGTTATAGTTAGGACCTATTTTCCATAGGAAATCCGCGACATTCTATTTGAAATAACTCTTGCGTCGGTTGACGAATCTTCGCGAAATTTTCAAACTTTATGGCCCGCTCCGGTCCGCTCCTACCCTGAAAGTCTCAGGGTGATTCGTCAAGCGGGGGCTGAGAAAAAAGGGGGGTCCCAAAACGTGTTTTCCCCATTCATTTTCCCATAGGAAACTTTAGACACGGCTACAGCCCGAACTGCTGAACGGAATTACACCAAATTTGGCAAAGAGGTAGTTCTTGGTTCAGAAAGAACCCTTTTTGTTAAATGGTGTAAATCCGTTCAGTAGTTCCTGTGAAAATCAAAATGAAAATCACATATATATCTATGGCCGCGTCGGATTCGCGCACCCTGAGCGCACCCTGCGCGCACCGTCCCGATCACGAGCTGCATGTTAATTGGCTTTCAAGTGGCTGTCAACACTCCAAATCAGGAAGTGTTGGCAGCCATTTTGTCCCTCGGTAGAACCGAGGGACAGAAATAAGTGCGCAAAGCGCAAAAAGGGGGCAGGGTAGAAACACCCTGACCCCCTAGGACTGCTCAGGGGGTCCCACAAGGACCCCTGGGCAGAAAAAAGCATTTTTTTAAAAAATCGGCAGGATGCGCTCAGGGTGCGCGGATCCTGCCGATTAGAAAAAAACCCAGAAGAAACAAGTGCGCAAAACGCACAAAGGGGCAGGGTAGAAACACCCTGACCCCTAGGTCTGCTCAGGGGTCCCACAAGGACCCCCTGGGTAGAAAAAGCATTTTTTTTTTAAATCGGCAGGATGCGCTCAGGGTGCGCGGATCCTGCCAAAAAAAAAATCGAGCGCGGTCTCCCGCGCTTGATGTTAATTTGCCCCGGGTGGGCCAAGTCCCGGGGGCATGGTGGGGGGTTTAAATTTAATGTGGGGGGCCTCTAAGGCCCCCAAGCCACCGAGGACCGCCACCCCCGGGGCTTTCAAAAGATAATGGTGCGGGAGGGCTCTTGGCCCTCCCGCAGCCCCGAAGACCGCCCCCCCGGGGCTTCTTTTAAAAAAAATTATTTTGACCTGTGTGGGGGGGGCTCCAGCCCCCCCACACACCCCTGGGACCGCCACCTCCCCGGGGCACTAAAGATTTGAATATGGGGGTCCGTTACGGACCCCCAAAGCCCCGGGGACCACCACCTCCACGGGGCTGTGAAAGGGTTGGGAGGGGGGCCGCGCGGCCCCCCTCCTGGAGCCCTTGATAGCCCTGGGGACCGCCACCCCCCAGGGCCGGCTCCTGCAGTGTCCTGGGGTGCCTACCTCCGGGACACTGTAGTTTGCTATGACAGGACGGGAGCCTCGCGGCTCCCGTCCTGTCATAGCTAAACTTGGTTTGCATTTTGAAAGAGAGAGCAGGAAACCTGCTCTCTCTTTCAAAATGCAAACTAATAGCTTTCCACATGGGGAGCAGCATGTTAGCTGCTCCCCATGTGGAAAGCATGCCGGCTCCCGTAGGACACGGGAGCCGGCGGGACTGTGGGGGGATTCGGGACCCCCACAGTCCCCAACAAGAGGCCAGGCCCCGGGGGATGGGGTCCCCGGGGCCATAAGTGGCCAGGGAGGGGGCCACGCAGCCCCCTCCCCAAATAAAAAAAAAAAAAAAAAAGGGCAAGGCCGGCCCCGGGGATGGGGTCCCCGGGGCCTTAAATGGACTGAGGAGGGGGCCACGCAGCCCCCTCCAAATTTAAAAAATAAAAATCGAGGGCATGCCCCAGGGGATGGGGTCCCCGGGGCCAATACAGGCCCAGGGAAGGGGGCCACGCGGCCCCCTTCCCGTTTTATTTTTATTTAATAATAAAATAAAATGCTCAGGCCCCGGGGATGGGGTCCCCGGGGCCAAAAGTGGCCAAGGGAAGGGGGGCCACGCAGCCCCCCTCCCATTAAAAAAATTTTTTTTAAACGACCGGCATCGTGCCAGAGGCCCCGCCCCCCTCCCAGCAGTACTCTGCAAACACGCCCCTGGTGCATTTTAAGAAGGGAAGTAATTCCCCTTGAATACTGGGGGTCCCTGAGGCCAACTAGCCCACCAGGAACCTCCAGTATGCGCCAGGCTGCGTTGCAGAGAGGTGTACAGAGGCCACACCCCTTTTACACCTCTCTGCAACGCAGCTCTGTGGCGCTTTTAGAAGTACATGGTGGGCTAGTTGGACTCCAGGGACCCTCAGGATTCAAGGGGACTTAATCCCCCAACTTAAAACGCGCCACGGGGCGCGTTTGCACAGTGGTGAAGGGAGGGGGCGGGGCTTCAGGTGACATGTGTGCAAACAGGCCCCGTGGCGCGTTTTAAGATGGGGAATTAAATCCCCTTCAATCCTGAGGGTCCCTGGGGGCCAACTAGCCCAACAGGTACGTCCAGAAAGCACCACAGAGCTGCATTGCAGAGAAGTGCAAAAAGGGGCGTGGCCTCTGTACACGTCTCTGTAACGCAGCCCCCTGGCGCATACTGGAGGTTCCTGGTGGGCTAGTTGGCCCACAGGGACCCTCATGATTCAAGGGGACTTAATCCCCCAACTTAAAACGCGCCACGGGCGCGTTTGCACAGATGTCACCTCAGGCCCCGCCCCTCCCTTCACCATTGTGCAAATATTCCTCTAAAATCAGCCAAAATACGAATTCCGATTTACTCACCTGTTATCAGGAGAGACCTCAGTGCTGCATCTTTCAGCCCAGTACTGGTCCTGAAAAGTAATTCTAACCGTACTTACCAGTAACTTGAATTTCCTTCCATAGGCTAACATTGACTGGTTTCACTTGGAAATTCTTCTAAGTGTGCAGATTTGGAACTTTATAATATTCCTCTAAAATCAGCCGAAATACGGATTCCGATTTACTCACCTGTTATCAGGAGAGACCTCAGTGCTGCATCTTTCAGCCCAGTACTGATCCTGAAAAGTAATTTTAACCGTACTTACCAGCAACTTGAATTTCCTTCCATAGGCTAACATTGACTGGTTTCACTTGGAAATTCTTCTAAGTGTGGAGTTTTGGAACTTTATAATATTCCTCTAAAATCAACCGAACTACGAATTCCGATTTACTCACCTGTTATCAGGAGAGAACCCAGTGCTGCATCTTTTAGCCCAGCACTGACCCTGAAAAGTAATTCTAACCGTACTTACCAGTAACTTATATTTCCTTCCATAGGAATCCATTGTCTGGTTTTCAGCAGAAAAGTTTCAAAGTGTCGATTTTCACAAATTACAAATATTCCTTAAAAATCGCCTGTATGACTTAAACGCATTCTTTCAACTGTTTACAGGAGATGCACCAGTGCTGGATCCAGGATCCAACACTGAGTAAGAAAAAGTAACGATAACACTACTTACCTGCTAAGTGAATTTCCTCCCATAGGATAACATTGGTGATTCTATGTGAAAAAGTTTGAGTCAACTTTTAAAATACAATAATATTCCTTAAAAATCACTACTGTAACCAAAACGCTTTTACTCAACTATTTACAGGAGATGTCCCAGGACTGAATCTAGGATCCAGTCCTGTGGTTAGAAAAGTAATCCATAAAGTAACTAATTGCATTTAACTAGAAATTCACATTGAGGTCAATGTTGCATTGTGTTTGAAATTGTGTTGCCCATTGCAACAACTGTAACTACTGTACTTAAAACTCTATTGCCTATTTGCAAACTATTTAAACTAAAGTAATTCATTCTGAGAAAGTATATTTTGTAATGTAATGTATAATGTAATTACAATGTAATTTAATAAATAAAATATCTAAAAATAAATAGTTTTAAAAATGTAGTAAATCAGTATCAAAAAATAAATATAACAATTAATACATTTAAAAATTGTCATTTACAAAACCTTTGAAATTCACTGAAAAAACCATAGGTTTTAGGGGCGTTATAGTTAGAAATTAGCATTTAAAAACCTTTGAAATTCACTGAAAAAACCATAGGTTTCAGGCACGTTATAGTTAGAAATTAGCATTTAAAAAACCTTTGAAATTCACAGAAAAAACCATAGGTTTCAGACACGTTATAGTTAGAAATTAGCATTTAAAAAACCTTTGAAATTCACTGAAAAAACCATAGGTTTTAGGGACAGTTATAGTTAGTTGGACATTTCACTCGTACAAAACCCGTGAAATTCCCCCGTTATAGTTAATTCAGCTAACTATAACTCGCGCCCCCGCAATGCACTGCTGATGACATCACATATTGCATCACTCATGACATGGTCAGTGACATCACTGATGACATCACTGATGACATCTCAAATGACATCACTGATGACATCACTGATGACATCATCCATGTGATAATCTGATGCACATCCTCACACCCTAATATAACCTTTGATACACCCACTCTAAATTACAGACTGCCATTCGCAAAACCATAGACACTCCAACACCAATAACTACATACGCACTCACTGATTCTTAGGTCTACACACACACATCCACTCACTCACCAGTACAGTCACTCATACTTATGGTCACTCAGTACAGGACTATCATATGCACTCTTACTCCTATATAGACACTCAAACACCGCCACTCATCCATAGAGGAACTCACACACCTAGTCAGTCATGCAAATAATTAAACACACTGCCATTTACTCACCTATACAGTTATACACACACCAGCTCACTTAATCAAACAAATACTAGCACATTGTTACGCTCTTATACAATCACTGATACAAGCACACACTCATCCATACAGCCACTATCACAATCATTCACTCTCAATTATAGCTATTTATATACTCAAACACACATATATACTGCCTTTCACATATGTAGTTACTCACACATGTACCACTGGGACATACATTCACTCACTAACACACTCTTACACACACTTACCCACCCATACAGTCTATCACAGATGCACTCTTGAAACCATCCACCCAGTGAATCACCCACTCACACATCTATACACAGAGTCGCACACACCCCTCCCACACAAACACTCAGGCACCCATACAGATACTCAGACAACCATTCAATAACTCATATACACACTCATGTAGCTATTCACAAACACATGCAGTCACTTACACAGCAACAGACAGACGGATACAGACATTCACCCAGTTTAGTCACTAACCCATGCATTCAGTAAGATACGTTAAATCACTCACTTATAGAGTCAGTCACGCACCTACTAAATCATCCATACAGACACTTATACACCCACTCATTCTTCAATACGTCTTATCCGATATATATTAAAAATATTTAAACTTTAGAGAAACACACAGTCACTGCATGATGTCATCAGTGATGTCATTTGAGATGTCATCAGTGATGTCATCAGTGATGTCACTGACCATGTCATGAGTGATGTAATATGTGACGTCATCAGCAGTGCATTGCGGGGCGCGAGTTATAGTTAGCTGAACTAACTATAACGGGGAATTTCACGGGTTTTGTACGAGTGAAATGTCCAACTAACTATAACTGTCCCTAAAACCTATGGTTTTTTCAGTGAATATATATATATATATTATCTACTGGCGGTCGCCAGTAGATAGTTATAGTTAGGACCTATTTTCCATAGGAAATCGGCAACATTCTATTTGAAATAACGTTGGCGCCGATTGACGAATCTTCGCGAAACCTTCCAACTTGTTGGGGCGCTCCGGTCCGCTCCTATCCTGAAAGTCTCGGGGTGATTCGTCAAGCGGGGGCCGAGAAAAAGGGGGGTCCCAAAACGTGTTTTCCCCATTCATTTTTCCATAGGAACCTTTCATCGCAGCTACAGCCCGAACTGCTGAACGGAATTACACCAAATTTGGCAAAGAGGTAGCCCTTGGTTCAGTGTCGTGCCTTTTGCTTAAATGGTGTAAATCCGTTCAGTAGTTCCTGAGAAAATCAAAAGTAAAATCACATATATATCTGGGCGGAGCCTAACCACACATGTCATTGTGAGATCTGATTGGCTGTCAGCACTTCATCCTGGAATTGCTGGCAGCCATCTTGAGACCAATATACATGATAGTACCCCATTGAAATGCATTGTAGTGAATCAAAGATTTTGAGGGTTACCAAAAGGAGAACTATAAAGGGTGATAACAGACTTTAGTTACATTAGAATTCATTTGTTGATGGTACCATACTAATTTCAGGAATTGTGGTGTGTTCTAAGGTGATTTTACCCTGTGAAAAACCTTCTGCTGGGATATCATGAATCATGTTTGAGAGAAAACTATTTTCACATGCTTGTCCCATACAGTTTTGGAAGGTGCTCCAGAAGCTAAAATGAGAGCATATTTTCTGTAAATTCACATTATCTTTCTCAGTCATGTGAGAATGAAGTCTGACATTCTCAGTAAAACATGTACATCCATCAAGGGCAGAGACTGTCAGTTGATTCCTTTGTGTTCTACTGCAGCTTCCCAGAGTGTTCTAAAGAACAACTAGAGTGCTAACAGCCTTACTTATGACAAAAGTATGGCACACCTGAAGCCATCTTGATTGGAATAAACTGGTAACACTTAAAACATTTAATTTAAAAAGGAACAAAATGATGGGGTTCATTTTGTCATAGAAATTATGGTTAGTGCTGTAGAAAGAAAAATTAGGACATGTTTCAAGTGTGATCTCAAATATCTTCCTGTTATATTTCAACAGGAGCAGCCTGCCAGTTGATGCCTTTGTGTTCTACTGCAGCTTCCCAGAGTGTTCTAAAGAACAACTAGAGCGCTAACAGCCTTACTTATGACAAAAGTATGGCACACCTGAAGCCATCTTGATTGGAATAAACCGGTAACACTTAAAACATTTAATTTAAAAAGGAACAAAATGAGGGGGTTCTTTTTGAAATAGAAATTATGGTTAGTGCTGCAGAAAGAAAAATTAGGGCATGTTTTAAGTGAGATCTCAAATCCTCTTCTATTTCTTTAGAAAATTCTGACATGCAGACTGAAACAATCACTTTCAATACCAGCAGCAGACTTCCAGTTAACTCCCTGGTGAGCAGTAGCTTTACTACAGTGATCTAATGAGCAACTAGAGTGCTAACATTCTGAATTTATGGCAAATGTGAGACACATCTGAATGTCTTCTTGATGGATTCAAAGTAAAAAACTGAAAGCATTTCCTACTGAGGAGACTGCAGTAAATGAGGAAATTAGGAAACTTCATAACAAAGAAGTCTTCCAAGATGGCCACCAGTGAAAAAAGAGCCCAAATGTAGCACAAATATTACCCAGATGTAGCCCACATATAGCCCAATGACAAAAGTGTGCAAAACACTTTTTATTTTTAGTTTTTTTGCAGTTTTATGTAGTGCAGACTGGTCAGGTATTGGAGCGTTGCATCTTAAAACATGACCCCCCTACACTACAAAAACACCACTGCACTACCCTAAACCCTAAAACACTACCCCCAGCACGACCCCCTACACTACACAAGCACCACTGCACTATCCTAAACCCTAAAACACTACCCCCAGCATGACCCCCTATACTACACAAACACCACTGCACTACCCTAAACCCTAAAACACTACCCCCAGCACGACCCCCTACACTACTCAAACACCACTGCACTAACCTAAATCCTAAAACACTACCCCCAGCACGACCCCCTACACTACCCAAACACCACTGCACTACCCTAAAACATGACCCCCTACACTACACAAACACCACTGCACTGCACTAACCTAAATCCTAAAACACTACACCCAGCCCGACCCCCTACACTACCCAAACACCACTGCACTACCCTAAAACATGACCCCCTACACTACACAAACACATCTGCATTACCCTAAACCCTAAAACACTACCCCCAGCACGACCCCCTACACTACACAAGCACCACTGCACTACCCTAAACCCTAAAACACTACCCCCAGCACGACCCCCTACACTGCCCGAACACCACTGCACTGCCCTAAACCCTGAAACACCAGCCCCTGCACGACCCCCTACACTGCCCAAACACCACTGCACTGCCCTAACCCTGAAACACCACACCTAGCATGACCCCCTACACTGCCCGAACACCACTGCACTGCCCTAAACCCTGAAACACCACCCCCTTCACGACCCCCTACACTGCCCGAACACCACTGCGCTGCCCTAAACCCTGAAACACTACCCCCAGCACGACCCCCTACACTGCCCGAACACCACTGCACTGCCCTAAACACTGAAACACTACCCCCAGCAAGACCCCCTACACTGCCCGAACACCACTGCACTGCCCTAAACCCTGAAACATCACCCCCAGCAAGACCCCCTACACTGCCCGAACACCACTGCCCTAAACACTGAAACACCACCCCCAGCACGACCCCCTACACTGCCCGAACACCACTGCACTGCCCTAAACCCTGAAACACCATCCCCAGCACGACCCCCTACACTGCCCGAACACCACTGCTCTGCCCAAAACCCTGTAACAGCAGCCCCAGCACGACCCCCTACACTGCCCGAACACCACTGCACTGCCCTAAACCTTGAAACACCAGCCCCAGCACGACCCCCTACACTGCCCGAACACCACTGCACTGCCCTAAACCCTGAAACACCACCCCCAGCACGACCCCCTATACTGCCCGAGCACCACTGCACTGCCCTAAACCCTGAAACACCAGCCCCAGCACGACCCCCTACACTGCCCGAACACCACTGCACTGCCCAAACCCTGAAACACCAGCCCCAGCACGACCCCCTACACTGCCCGAACACCACTCCACTGCCCTAAACCGTGAAACACCAGCCTCAGCACGACCCCCTACACTGCCTGAACACCACTGCACTGCCCTGAACCCTGAAACACCAGCCCCAGCACGACCCCCTACACTGCCCGAACACCACTGCACTGCCCTAAACCCTGAAACACCACCCCGTGCACGACCCCCTACACTGCCCGAACACCACTGCACTGCCCTAAACCCTGAAACACCACCCCCAGCACGACCCCCTACACTGCCCGAACACCACTGCACTGCTCTAAACCCTGAAACACCACCCCGTGCACGACCCCCTATACTGCCTGAACACCACTGCACTGCCCTAAACCCTGAAACATCACCCCCAGCAAGACCCCTACACTGCCCAAACACCACTGCCCTAAACCCTGAAACACCACCCCCAGCAAGACCCCTACACTGCCCGAACACCACTGCACTGCCCTAAACCCTGAAACACCAGCCCCAGCACAACCCCCTACACTGCCCGAACACCACTGCACTGCCCTAAACCCTGAAACACCACCCCCTGCACGACCCCCTACACTGCCCGAACACCACTGCACTGCCCTAAACCCTGAAACACCACCCCCAGCACGAACCCCTACACTGCCCGAACACTACTGCACTGCCCTAAACCTTGAAACACCACCCCCAGCACGACCCCCTACACTGCACGAACACCACTGCACTGCCCTAAACCCTGAAACACTACCCCCAGCAAGACCCCCTACACTGCCCGAACACCACTGCACTGAGCTAAACCCTGAAACATCACCCCCACCAAGACCCCTACACTGCCCAAACACCACTGCCCTAAACCCTGAAACACCACCCCCAGCAAGACCCCCTACACTGCCCGAACACCACTACAGTACCCTAAACCCTGAAACACCACCCCCAGCACGACCCCCTACACTGCCCGAACACCACTGCTCTGCCCAAAACCCTGAAACACCAGCCCCAGCACGACCCCCTACACTGCCCGAACACCACTGCACTGCCCTAAACCCTGAAACACTACCCCCAGCAAGACCCCCTACACTGCCCGAACACCACTGCCCTAAACCCTGAAACACCACCCCCAGCAAGACCCCTACACTGCCCGAACACCACTGCACTGCCCTAAACCCTGAAACACCACCCCCAGCATGACCCCCTACACTGCCCGAACACCACTGCTATGCCCAAAACCCTGAAACACCAGCCCCAGCACGACCCCCTACACTGCCTGAACACCACTGCACTGCCCTAAACCCTGAAACACCAGCCCCAGCATGACCCCCTACACTGCCCAAACACCACTGCACTGCCCTAAACCCTGAAACACCACCCCCAGCACGACCCCCTACACTGCCCGAACACCACTGCACTGCCCTAAACCCTGAAACACCAGCCCCAGCACAACCCCATACACTGCCTGAACACCACTGCACTGCACTAAACCCTGAAACACCAGCCCCAGCATGACCCCCTACACTGCCGGAACACCACTGCACTGCCCTAAACCCTGAAACACTACCCCCAGCATGACCCCCTACACTGCCCGAACACCACTGCACTGCCCTAAACCCTGAAACACCACCCCCTGCATGACCCCCTACACTGCCGGAACACCACTGCACTGCCCTAAACTCTGAAACACCACCCCCAGCACGACCCCCTACACTGCCCGAACACCACTGCACTGTCCTAAACCCTGAAACATCACCCCCAGAAAGACTCCCTACACTGCCTGAACACCACTGCCCTAAACCCTGAAACACCACCCCATGCATGACCCCCTGCACTGCCCAAACACCACTGCACTGCCCTAAACCCTGAAACACCACCTCCAGCACAAGCCCCTACACTGCCTGAACACCATTGCTCTGCCCTAAACCCTGAAACACTAGCCCCAGCACAACCCCCTACACTGCCCGAACACCACTGCACTGCCCTAAACCCTGAAACACCACCCCCAGCACGACCCCCTACACTGCCCGAACACCACTGCACTGCCCTAAACCCTGAACACCAGCCCCAGCAAGACCCCTACACTGCCCGAACACCACTGCACTGCCCTAGACTCTGAAACACCAGCCCCAGCAAGACCCCCTACACTGCCCGAACACCACTGCACTGCCCTAAACCCTGAAACACCAGCCCCAGCACGACCCCCTACACTGCCCGAACACCACTGCACTGCCCTAAACCCTGAAACACCAGCCCCAGCACGACCCCTACACTGCCCGAACACCACTGTACTGCCCTAAACCCTGAAACACCAGCCCCAGCATGACCCCCTACACGGCCCGAACACCACTGCACTGCCCTAAACCCTGAAACACCACCCCTGCATGACCCCCTACACTGCCCGAACACCACTGCACTGCCCTAAACCCTGAAACACCACCCCCTGCACCACCCCCTACACTGCCCGAACACCACTGCACTGCCCTAAACCCTGAAACACCACCCCAGCACGACCCCTTTACTGCTCCGAACACCACTGCACTGCCCCAAACCCTGAAACACCACCCCCAGCATGACCCCTACACTGCCCGAACACCACTGCCCTAAACCCTGAAACACCACCCCCTGAATGACCCCCTACACTGCCCGAACACCACTGCACTGCCCTGAACCCTGAAACACCACCCCCTGCACCACCCCCTACACTGCCCGAACACCACTGCACTGCCCTGAACCCTGAAACACCACCCCCAGCACGACCCCCTACACTGCCCGAACACCACTGCACTGCCCTAAACCCTAAAACACCACCCCCAGCACGACCCCTACACTACCCGAACACCACTGCACTACCCTAAACCCTAAAATACTCCCCCAGCATGACCCCCTACACTACCTGAACACGACTGCACTGCCCTAAACCCTCAAACACTCCCCCAGCATGACCCCTACACTACCCGAACACCACTGCACTGCCCTAAACCCTAAAACACTCCCCCAGCATGACCCCCTACACTACCCGAACACCACTGCACTGCCCTAAACCCTAAAACACTCCCCAGCACGACCCACTACACTACCCAAACACCACTGCACTACCCTAAACCATAAAACACTACCCCCAGCATGACCCCTACACTACACAAACACCACTGCACTACCCTAAACCCTAAAACACTACCACCAGCATGACCCCCTACACTACTCAAACACCACTGCACTACCCTAAACCCTAAAACACTACCCCAGCATGACCCCCTACACTACCCATACACCACTGCACTACCCTAAACCCTAAAACATTACCACCAGCACGACCCCCTACACTACTGCACTACCCTAAACCCTAAAACACTACCCCCAGCACGACCCCCTACACTACCCAAACACCACTGCACTACCCTAAACCCTAAAATACTACCCCCAGCACGACCTCTACACCCCCAAACACCACTGCACTACCCTAAACCCTAGAAAAGAAACCCCCACCCCATGCCCAATCCCCCTTACCTCTCACTCCTCATGGTTCCTCTCTCCTCGTGGTTCCTGCTTCACGTCATCTCTGAGGGGCGGTGCACGTCGTTGTGAGGAAACAGAACAGCCTCTGTTTCCTTACAACGACATGCATTGTCTACAAGTTTTTTAGAACGCATGGTCATTTACCATACATACCTTTACAACAAAATTTGTTGTACAGGCATGCGTGGTAAATGACCATGCATTCTAAAAAAATGCGTAGTAATGACTTCGTGATGTACAACGCGTGGTAATGCATGCGTTGTAATGGTATCGCAAAGTAAAAAAGTCGTTGTAACGGCTGTTTACCGATCGAAGCTGGCCCCTGTTCTTCAGTGAGACGTTTATTTGATTAATTAGGAGGAAGGAATGTGGTTTTTACCGAAAAGTGCATTCCCGGCTGTTGTATTGTGAAAGTGTCCGCGTGGCCTGGTTTCACTTCCGGTGAGAGAGTGGAAGAGTCTGTGGGGATCTAAAGGAGTTCTGTTGTTGGACGGGGCCGGCGCGACATGTCATCAGAAAACATAGCTAATGGAAAGCGTCCTCCCTGAAGTGTGGAGCAGTGCCATGAGAGGTCAACGAGTGTGCGTCCCACCGCAGTATGACCGTACCGCGTGACCCATGTGCCGCCTCCAGGGTACGGGAGGCAGAAGCGGCATCGCAGGTCCTCTTGAAGACTGTTGTAGCACTAATTCTACATTTTGGTACTAGGGCATTTTAACTTCGTTGTTCCTGCCAGATACAAAGAGGAGATCCTGTGTTATTCAGTGCCCTCGTTACCTTTTTTGTGGGTTGTGGTGCTTGTCACTTCGCTGCCCCGCCGGTGCACACGACTGGGCACCCCACCTCGTGTGCCATCTGCAGGGCCTCTGCCCTCGGATCACTGGTTTCGGTTTCTGGAGTGGCAACATAAACAGTTGCTCCCAAAGGACTAGCCTGAACACTTAGGTGAATATCCCCTGCACCAGCATTCCACGGAAATTCTTTCCTAGCTCTCCCACGTCAACGAGCACGGCTCCGCTCGCGACACCGTATGAGCGTCATCGGAGCCATAAGAGGACCTCGTCGGGTGTGCTGACGTCAGTTCCACCCATTTTTTCCGTGCCACCGAGGCAAACAGGGGACCGAGACATTTTCACATGTATACATAGTATAATAAATATATATATATTCACTGAAAAACCATAGGTTTCAGGCACGTTATAGTTAGAAATTAGCATTTAAAAAACCTTAGAAATTCACTGAAAAAACCATAGGTTTCAGGCACGTTATAGTTAGAAATTAGCATTTAAAGAAACCTTAGAAATTCACTGAAAAAACCATAGGTTTCAGGGGCGTTATAGTTAGTTTGACATTTCACTCGTACAAAACCATAGAAATTCCCCCGTTATAGTTAGTTCAGCTAACTATAACTCGCGCTCCCGCAATGCACTGCTGATGACGTCACATATTACATCACTCATGACATGGTCAGTGACATCACTGATGACATCACTGATGACATCACTGATGACATCATCCAGTGAATGTGTGTTTTTCTGAAAATTAAATATGTTTTATATATGTATATCTCAAGGTCGATGGAAGAATAAATGGGTATATAAGTGTCTAAATGGATGATTTTTTTGTAAAATTGATTGTATAACTGACTAAGTGTATCTTAGTGAATACATGGGTTAGTGAGTAATGTTTAAATATGAAAATATCTGTATCAGTCTCTCACTTTGTGTATAAGTGGCAGGTTGGTGAGTAGCTACATGAGTGTCTATATGGGTTATTAGTTGGTTTTTTGAGTATCAGTATGAGTGTCTGAGTGTCTGTATGGTTCGGTGGGGGGTATTACTTAGTGCATAGAAGCATGAATGAGTGACTCACTGTTTGTATGTGTTGAAGACAGCATGTGTGCAGGACTGTATAGGTGGATGAGTATGTGTATGGGTGTGTTAGTGAGTGAATGACTGCCTCAATAGTTTCTTTATGAGTAACTAAATATGTTTTAAACTAGTATATGTGAGTATTGGTGTATATAAGTGAGTATATGTGAGAGTGAGAGATTGGAAGAATTCCTGTACAAATAAGTAGGTGTTTCTATAAGTGATTGTTTAAGAGAGTAAGTATGTGTAAGTTTCTGTAGAAGTAAGTGTGGTAGTGTGTGTATAACTGTATATGCAAGTAAATGGATGTTTGATACTTTGTTTGCATGTGTGACTATGTGTGTGAGTAACTCTATGGATGAGTGGCGGTGTGTAACAGGATGTATAGGTGTATGAGTACATATGATGAGTGAGTACATGTATGAGTGACTGTATAGGGACTGTTGGTGAATGAGTGGATGTGTGTGTAGATCTTGGAATTAATGAATAGGTGTGTTGTAACTGGTATTGGTATGTCCATTGTTTTGAAAATGTTAGTTTGTATTTTTGAGTGTGTGTATCAAAGGTTATATTAGGGTGAGAGGAGGTCTGCCACTCTATCACAAGGATGATGTCATCAGTGATGTCATGAGTGATGTCATTTGAGATGTCATCAGTGATGTCATGAGTGATGTCACTGACCATGTCATGAGTGATGTAATATGTGACGTCATCAGCAGTGCATTGCGGGCGCTGGCAAGTTATAGTTAGCTGAACTAACTATAACGGGGGAATTTCTATGGTTTTGTACGAGTGAAATGTCCAATTAACTATAACGCCTCTGAACCCTATGGTTTTTCAGTGAATTATCTACTGGCGGTCGCCAGTAGATAGTTATAGTTAGGACCTATTTTCCATAGGAAATCCAGCGACATTCTATTTGAAATAACTCTTAGCGTCGGTTGACGAATCTTCGCGAAATTTTCAAACTTTATGGCCCGCTCCGGTCCGCTCCTACTCTGAAAGTCTCAGGGTGATTCGTCAAGCAGGGGCCGAGAAAAAGGGGGTCCCAAAACGTGTTTTCCCCATTCATTTTCCCATAGGAAACTTTAGACACGGCTACAGCCCGAACTGCTGAACGGAATTACACCAAATTTGGCAAAGAGGTAGTTCTTGGTTCAGAAAGAACCCTTTTTGTTAAATGGTGTAAATCCGTTCAGTAGTTCCTGTGAAAATCAAAATGAAAATCACATATATATATATGGCCGCGTCGGATTCGCGCACCCTGAGCGCACCCTGCGCGCACCGTCCCGATCACGAGCTGCATGTTAATTGGCTTTCAAGTGGCTGTCAACACTCCAAATCAGGAAGTGTTGGCAGCCATTTTGTCCCTCGGTAGAAACAAGTGCGCAAAGCGCAAAAAGGGGGCAGGGTAGAAACACCCTGACCCCCTAGGTCTGCTCAGGGGTCCCACAAGGACCTCCTGGGCAGAAAAAAGCATTTTCTTTTTTTTTTGTAAATCGGCAGGATGCGCTCAGGGTGCGCGGATCCTGCCGATTAGAAAAAAAACCCAGAAGAAACAAGTGTGCAAAACGCACAAAGGGGGCAGGGTAGAAACACCCTGACCCCCTAGGTCTGCTCAGGGGGTCCCACAAGGACCCCCTGGGCAGAAAAAAGCATTTTGTTTTTTTTAAAAATCGGCGGGATGCTCTCAGGGTGCGCGGATCCTGCCGAGAAAAACAGAAGCGCGGTCTCCGCGCTTCGCTAGTTAGTGGCCCCGGTGGGCCAAGTCCCGGGGGCATGCAGGGGTTTCTTTTTAATATGTGGGGGCCTCTAAGGCCCCAAAGCCCCGGGGACCATCACCCCCGGGGCTTAAAGAAAAATGGTGCGGGAGGGCTCTTTGCCCTCCCGCTTCCCCGGGACCGCCACCTCCCGGGGCTTCTTTTTAAAATGTTTTAACCTGTGTGGGGGCTCCAGCCCCCACACGCCCCAGGGACTGCCACCTCCCCGGGGCACTAAGAAATTTAAAATCGGGGTCCGTTTTGGACCCCGAAGCCCGGGGACCACCACCTCCCCGGGCTTTCTAGATGTGGGGAGGGGGGCCGCGCGGCCCCCTCTCGGAGCCTGTGGTGGCCCTGGGGACCGCCACCCCCAGGGCCAGCTCCTGCAGTGTCCCGGGGTGCCTACCCCTGGGACACTGCTGTTTGCAATGACAGGACGGGAGCCTCGCGGCTCCTGTCCTATCATTGCAAACTTGCTTTGGATATTGGAAGCGAGAGCAGGAAACCTGCTCTCGCTCCAATATCCAAGCAAATTGCTTTCCACATGGGGAGCAGCATCTTAGCTGCTCCCCATGTGGAAAAGCAATGCCGGCTCCCGTAGGACACGGGGAGCCGGCGGGACTGTGGGGGTTTGGGGACCCCCACAGTCCCCAACGAGAGCCAGGCCCCGGGGATGGGGTCCCCGGGGCCATAAGTGGCCAGGTAGGGGGCCACGCAGCCCCCTCCCCTAAAAAAAATTAAAAAAATATTTAAAGGCCGGCCCGGGGATGGGGTCCCGGGGCCTTAAATGGCCTGAGGAGGGGGCCACGCAGCCCCCTCCAAATTTATAATAAAAAAAGAGGGCTTGCCCCGGGGATGGGGTCCCCGGGGCCAATACAGGGCCAGGGAAGGGGGCCACGCTGCCCCCTTCCCATTTTTTAAAATTTTATTTAAAAAAAAAAACTCCTCAGGCCCCGGGGGATGGGGTCCCCGGGGCAAAAAGTGGCTGAGGGAAGGGGGGCCACGCAGCCCCCCTCCCAATCAGAGAGGTGTACAGAGGCCACGCCCCTTTTTACACCTCTCTGCAACGCAGCTCTGTGGTGCTTTTGGAAGTACATGGTGGGCTAGTTGGACTCCAGGAACCCTCAGGATTCAAGGGGACTTAATCCCCCAACCTAAACGCGCCACGGAGCGCATTTGCACAGTGGTGAAGGGAGGGCGGGGCTTCAGGTGACATGTGTGCAAACAGGCCCCGTGGCGTGTTTTAAGATGGGAATTAAATCCTTCAATCCTGAGGGTCCCTGGGGGCCAACTAGCCCAACAGGTACGTCCAGAAAGCGCCACAGAGCTGCGTTGCAGAGAGGTGTAAAAGGGGTGTGGCCTCTGTACACGTCTCTGCAACGCAGCCCCTGGTGCATACTGGAGGTTCCTGGTGGGCTAGTTGGCCCCAGGGACCCTCATGATTCAAGGGGACTTAATCCCCCAACTTAAAACGCGCCACGGGGCGCGTTTGCACAGATGTCACCTCAGGCCCCGCCCCCTCCCTTCACCATTGTGCAAATATTCCTCTAAAATCAGCCGAAATACGAATTCCGATTTACTCACCTGTTATCAGGAGAGACCTCAGTGCTGCATCTTTCAGCCCAGTACTGGTCCTGAAAAGTAATTCTAACCGTACTTACCAGTAACTTGAATTTCCTTCCATAGGCTAACATTGACTGGTTTCACTTGGAAATTCTTCTAAGTGTGCAGATTTGGAACTTTATAATATTCCTCTAAAATCAGCCGAAATACGGATTCCGATTTACTCACCTGTTATCAGGAGAGACCTCAGTGCTGCATCTTTCAGCCCAGTACTGATCCTGAAAAGTAATTTTAACCGTACTTACCAGTAACTTATATTTCCTTCCATAGGAATCCATTGTCTGGTTTTCAGCAGAAAAGTTTCAAAGTGTCGATTTTCACAAATTACAAATATTCCTTAAAAATCGCCTGTATGACTTAAACGCATTCTTTCAACTGTTTACAGGAGATGCACCAGTGCTGGATCCAGGATCCAACACTGAGTAAGAAAAAGTAACGATAACACTACTTACCTGCTAAGTGAATTTCCTCCCATAGGATAACATTGGTGATTCTATGTGAAAAAGTTTCTAAGTGTCAACTTTTAAAATACAATAATATTCCTTAAAAATCACTACTGTAACCAAAACGCTATTACTCAACTGTTTACAGGAGATGTCCCAGGACTGAATCTAGGATCCAGTCCTGTGGTTAGAAAAGTAATCCATAAAGTAACTAATTGCATTTAACTAGAAATTCACATTGAGGTCAATGTTGCATTGTGTTTGAAATTGTGTTGCTCATTGCAACAACTGTAACTACTGTACTTAAAACTCTATTGCCTATTTGCAAACTATTTAAACTAAAGTAATTCATTCTGAGAAAGTATATTTTGTAATGTAATGTATAATGTAATTACAATGTAATTTAATAAATAAAATATCTAAAAATAAATAGTTTTAAAAAATGTAGTAAATCAGTATCAAAAAAATAAATATAACAATTAATACATTTAAAAATTGTCATTTACAAAACCTTTGAAATTCACTGAAAAAACCATAGGTTTAAGGGCGTTATAGTTAGAAATTAGCATTTAAAAACCTTTGAAATTCACTGAAAAACCATAGGTTTCAGGCACGTTATAGTTAGAAATTAGCATTTAAAAACCTTTGAAATTCACAGAAAAAACCATAGGTTTCAGACACGTTATAGTTAGAAATTAGCATTTAAAAAACCTTTGAAATTCACTGAAAAAACCATAGGTTTTAGGGACAGTTATAGTTAGTTGGACATTTCACTCGTACAAAACCCGTGAAATTCCCCCGTTATAGTTAGTTCAGCTAACTATAACTTGCGCCCCGCAATGCACTGCTGATGACATCACATATTACATCACTCATGACATGGTCAGTGACATCACTGATGACATCACTGATGACATCTCAAATGACATCACTGATGACATCACTGATGACATCATCCACGTGATAATCTGATGCACCTCCTCACACCCTAATATAACCTTTGATACACCCACTCTAAATTACAGACTGCCATTCGCAAAACCATAGACACTCCAACACCAATAACTACATACCCACTCACTGATTCTTAGGTCTACACACACACATCCACTCACTCACCCGTACAGTCACTCATACTTATGGTCACTCAGTACAGGACTATCATATGCACTCTTACTCCTATATAGACACTCAAACACCGCCACTCATCCATAGAGGAACTCACACACCTAGTCAGTCATGCAAATAATTAAACACACTGCCATTTACTCACCTATACAGTTATACACACACCAGCTCACTTAATCATACAAATACTGGCACATTGTTACGCTCTTATACAATCACTGATACAAGCACACACTCATCCATGCAGCCACTATCACAATCACTCACTCTAAGCTTATAGCTATTTATATACTCCAACACACATATATACTGCCTTTCACATATGTAGTTACTCACACATGTACCACTGGGACATACATTCACTCACTAACACACTCTTACACACACTTACCCACCCATACAGTCTATCACAGATGCACTCTTGAAACCATCCACCCAGTGAATCACCCACTCACACATCTATACACAGAGTCGCACACACTCGTCCCACACAAACACTCAGGCACCCATACAGATACTCAGACAACCATTCAATAACTCATATACACACTCATGTAGCTATTCACAAACACATGCACTCACTTACACAGCAACAGACAGACGGATACAGACATTCACCCAGTTTAGTCACTAACCCATGCATTCAGTAAGATACGTTAAATCACTCACTTATAGAGTCAGTCACGCACCTACTAAATCATCCATACAGACACTTATACACCCACTCATTCTTCAATACGTCTTTTCCGATGTATATTAAAAATATTTAAACTTTAGAGAAACACACAGTCACTGCATGATGTCATCAGTGATGTCATTTGAAATGTCATCAGTGATGTCATCAGTGATGTCACTGACCATGTCATGAGTGATGTAATATGTGACGTCATCAGCAGTGCATTGCGGGGTGCGAGTTATAGTTAGCTGAACTAACTATAACGGGGGAATTTCTACGGGTTTTGTACGAGTGAAATGTCCAACTAACTATAACTGTCCCTAAAACCTATGGTTTTTTCAGTGAATTTCAAAGGTTTTTTAAATGCTAATTTCTAACTATAACGTGTCTGAAACCTATGGTTTTTTCTGTGAATATATATATATAACCTACTGGCGGTCACCAGTAGGTAGTTATATTTAGGACCTAGTTTCCATAGGAAAAGCGTTTTTTGATTTGCCAATATCTTTGCCGCCATTTGACGAATCTTAGCAAAATTTTCAAAACTAATGCCCTGCTCCGGTCAGCTCCTATCTTGAAGTTTCAGGTTGATTCGTCAAGCGGGGAGGAAACTTTAGGCAAAGCTACGGCCCAAACTGCTGAACGGAATTACACCAAATTTGGCAAAAAGATAGCTCCTGGTTCAGAAAGCGACCTTTTTTTTAAATGGTGTAAATCCGTTCAGTAGTCTCTGAGAAATACATACATAATTAAATGTTAGTATCTGGTGACCACGGGGGATCCACAAACCCTCCAGAGAAAGAGCTTAACTCTAATTGGATGCCAACACTTCAAATCAGGAAGTGTTGGCAGCCATCTTGTGACCCGTTGAACCGAGTCACAAGAAAAAAGGTTAAAAAAAGAAAAGGGGGCAGAGTAGAAACACCCTGACCCCCTAGGCCTGCCCGAGGTTCAAAAAAAGCATTTTTTTTAAAACTTTTTGGCGGGATTCGCGTAGGGTCTGCGAATCTGTCCAAAAGGTTTTTTTTTAAACGAAGCACAGTCTCCCACGATTCGTGTGTTTTAAGGCCAGGTCCCGGGGGCAATATATAATTAGGTATCGGGGGCCCTACAAGGCCCCCGCTGCCCCGGGGACAGCCACCTCCCCAGGGCTATAGTCATGCAAATGCAGGGGGCACGTGGCCCCCCTGCAGCCCCGGGGCCCGCCACCTCCCTGGGTTTTAATTAATTAGGGGGCCTCGCAGGCCCCCCAAGCCCCGGGGACCACCACCTCCCCGGGGCTTAATTTAAAAACAAAGTGTGGGGGGGCTTGAGCCCCCTCACACTTCCCCAAAGACCACCATTCCTTCCCCGGGGCACTAATTATTCAAATATGGGGGTCCGTTGTGGACCTCCACCTCCCTGGGGCTACACACATGTTGGAGGGAGGCCCCTCGTGGAGCCCTCCATGGCCCTGGGGACTGCCACCCCCCCAGGGCCGGCTCCAGCAATGTCCCGGGGTGCCCACCCCCGGGACATTGCAGTTTGCTATGGCAGGGCGGGAGCACGGCTCCCGCCCTGCCATAGCAAACTTCTGCTTCGCTTCATGGAAGCAAGTGCAGGAAGACTGCTCTCGCTTCAATGAAGCGAAGCAGTATTGCTTTTGGCAAAGGGAGCTGCATGTTAGCAGCTCCCTTTTTCAAAAAGCAATGCTGGCTCCCTCAGGAGGCGGGGAGCCGGCAGGGACCGCGGGGCATTGGGGCTCCCACCGCGGTCCCCAATGAGAGGCCAGGCCCCGGGGATGGGATCCCCGGGGCCAGATTTGGCCTCAGGAAGGGGGCCACGTGACCCCCTCCAAAATTTCTTTAGCACAAAAGGCAGGGCAGGCCCCGGGGAATGGGGTCCATTTGGCCAAAAGAGGCCCAGGGAAGAGGGGGCAACACTGCCTCCCTTCCATAAAAAAAGTTTTGGCCGAGCCCGGGGCATGGGGTCCCTGGGGCCAAAATCGGATTGGTGAGGGACTTTATAAATAAATAAATGATCAAAGGCCTAGCCCCAGGGGATGGGGTCCCCGGGGCAGTAATTTTTCTTTTTTAATTGGCTCAGGCCCCGGGGGGTGGGGTCTCCGGTGCCCAAAAGGTTCAAGGGAAGGAGGGCCACACAGCCCCCCTTCCTAAAATAAAAAGAAGAAACTGGCAACTCGCCGGAGGCCCCGCCCCCTCCCTGCACCACTCTGCAAATTCGCCTCCTGGCACGTTCTGGGTTGGGGATTGCTGAGAGGTGGTCGTAGGCCATGCCCTTTTCTACAACACTCTGCAAACACGCCTCCTGGTGTACTATTATTTGGGGGATAAAGTCCCCTTGCCTCTTGAGGGTACCTAGGGAGCCAACTAGCCCTCCTGTTACCACCAGTAAGCCCCACACAGCTGCATTGATGAGAGATGGTCGGAGGCCATGCCCCCTTTCTCTACCACTCTGCAAACGTGCCTCCTAGCGCACTGCTGCTTGGGGGATGAAGTCCACTTTAGTCCTGAGGCCCTCAGGACGCAAGGGGACCTCATCACCCCAGCAGCAGTGCGCAAAGGGTCGCGTTTGCAGAGTGGTGGGAAAAGGGGAGTGGCCTCAGACCACCTCTCAGCAATTCCACTGTGTGGGGCTTACTGAAGGTAACAGGTGGGCTAGTTGGCCCCTAAGGACCCTCAGGAGTGAAGGGGACTTCATCCCCCAACCAAGAGCATGCCAGAAGGCGCATTTGCAGAGTAGTGGAGAAAGGGGGCAGGGCCTCTGGCGAGTTGCCAGCTTTGTTTTTTAAATTTTTTATTTTAGGAAGTGGGGCTGTGTGGCCCCCCTTCCCTTGTCACTTTTGGGCCCCGGGGACCCCATCCCCCGGGGCCTGACCCATTTTTTATTTTTTTATTATGAAATACTGGGAGGTGGCCCAGGGGACCCCATCTTCCAAGACCAGGACATTTTTTGTTTTTATTTTTTTAAGGGAGGGGACTGAGTGGCCCCCTTCCCTGGGGCAGTTTTGGCCCCTGGGATCCCACCCCCCGGGGGCCTGCCCTGTATTTAATATTTTTTTACATTTAAAGGAGGGGGGGCCATGCCTATTTTAAAAATGGGTACGGGCCTGCGTGGCCCTCCTACCTGGGACGATATTGCCCCGGGGACCCCATCCCCCAGGGCATGGCCACGTCGTTGTTAACATGCAGCTCCCTCTGCCCAAAAGCAATTCTGCTTTGCTTCATGGAAGTGAGAGCATTTTCCATGCTCTCGCTTCTATGAAGTGAAGCAGAGTTTGCTATGGCTTGGCAGGAGCAGTGCTCCTGCCAAGCCATAGCAAACTGCAATGTCCCGGGAGGTGGGTGCCCCAGGACATTGCTGGAGCCAGCCCTGGGGGGTGGTGGTCCCCAAGGGCCATATACGGCTCCAGGAGGGGGGCCGCGTGGCCTCCTTCCCCTTTTTAAAATAGCCCCGGGGAGGTGATGGTCCCTGGGGCAGCTGGAGGGGTGTGGCCCCCGCATTTTTTAATACTAGCGCAGTGGAGGTGGAAGTCCCTGGGGCTGTGTGAGGGTGCTGAAGCAGCCCATGATCATTAATCAATATAGCCCCGGAAAGGTGGCAGTCCCCGGGGCTGCGGGGGGCCACGTGGCCCGCCCACATTTCAGATAAATATCTCCAGGGAGGTGGCAGTCCCCGGGGCTGCTTGGGGGGGCTGGAGCCCCACACGAATGTTGCAATGTAGACCCGGGGAGGTGGTGGTCTCCAGGGCAGCAGGGGCCCACGTGGGCCCCCACATCTTTATTCGTTATTGCCCACGGGACCTGGCCCGACCGTGGGCCTAAAGGGAACGAAGTGTGGGAGCCGGAACTCTGTTTTTTAAAACATTTCTGCCAGATTCGCGGATCCACCGTGAATCCTGCCGAAATATTTTTTTTTAATGCTTTTTATTGGGCCCTGGGATCCCTGTGGGATCCCCTGAAAACGCCTAGGGGGTCAGGGTGTTTCTACCCTGCCCTCTTTTCTTGTTTTTTCACCTTTTTTCTTGTGACTCGGTTCAACCGAGTCACAAGATGGCTGGCAACACTTCCTGGTTTGAAGTGTTAGCAGCCAATCAGATCTCAAGCATGAGATCGGGAGGGTTTGTGGATCCACTGTGGCCACAGTTGAATATCTGAGAAATCTTTAAATTCCTCACAAACTACTGAATGGATTTACACAATTTAACAGAATGAGTGCACTCTGGACCAAGAACTACCTTTCTGCCAAATTTGGTGTAATTCCGTTCAGCAGTTCAGGCTGTAGCTGCGTCAACAATTTCCGATAGAAATTGACATGGAGAAAAGGCCTTTTTCTCGGCCCCCGCTTGACGAATCACTCCATTAGTTTTGAACATTTTGTGAAGATTCGTCAAACGGCGCTAAAGTTATTGGCAAATCAAAACCGCTTTTTCTATGGAAACTAGGTCCTAACTATATAACTACCTACTGGCGACCGCCAGTAGGTAATATATATATAAATATATATATATCACTTTCAACACCAGTTCCTCTGCAAATAGGTACCGACAATATGGGCATGTTTTCTCACACAGTTTTATTAACCATAGCCTAATGCATTTCTGCAGACTCCACTGCCTTGTTCACACACCTTAGATGCCATCATTGCATCACCATATTTATCTCGCCACATTGAGAATACATGGCGTCATAGACATAGTGAACATTTGTACACATAGTTTCGTTTGAATTGTGTTCTTATTTCTTGTTTTCATCAATTGTTTTCATTTGTTTTTAAATGGATTTTTCAACTTTTTTCTCGGTGCTCCAAGAATCTTAAAGTGCTAGTGCTGTACAAAATGCTCATGTTAACATCTTTGTTTTCTACCTATATCACAGTGCTTAAGAATCTTACAGTACTATTGCTCTACAAAATGCTTCACCACATCCTTTATTGTGCAAATGTGCTAAGTATACAGTACAAAGAGAGATTACATAATTAACTATAATCATACCTTTAATAACAATAAAATCGATGTATACCATCAATGGTTTAATTTTGCTGAAGCCATCTTGTCAGGAGCTAAAATCAATTCTCTAAAGATTGGAGCAAGGTAATCATAGTGGTTAATATTTTTGTAGATAAATCAATGGAAGTCTCAAGTAAGCTATGTCGATTCTGCGGGATAAGTCCTCCCAAGTAGGTAAATTCTTTTCCCTCCCTTTGTATAACTTAAATTGCTTCCAATTGATAGCCTTGCTTCATTTGGCATTGCCTCTCGATTACTATCACTGCAGATGGCTCTTCCAGCCGCGGTCCGTGCGGGTAACAGCGGTGGGGCAGTGGGGCCGTGTAAGGGGGGATTCTGAGGGAAGGTGCAGAGGGAAAAGTAAATAATTAATTAATTTTCCCCCTGCATCGTCCCTCGGAATCCCCCCTTACACGGCCCCACCGCTGTTACCTGCACAGACTGCGGCTGGGCTCTTGTGCATTTAACCATTGACCTAATATAATCATTTAATCTTAATCCTATTCTTATCGTGTTCCATCGCTTGTACTATGAGGATGTTATGCTCATCATTACTTTAAAGCACATGATCACAATTCAAAAACTGAACATAAATCTCTAACTCTCCTAAAGTGCCTTAAAATGTGCAGTACCCATTATGTCTAAAAATTAAAACATGCTATTGGCTTCACCTATCTAAAACTGGTCTACTCCTAAACAGAGAAGGTATACTGTAGTCTTCATGTGGTCTTTAAATATAAACATATAGTTCTTCATCTGAGTTGAAACCGTCTGGTATTTTGGTGTTGAGAATTACAATATATTTGGACTCCAATTGCATCAGTTTAAGTTCTCTATTTCCTCCTCATCTATTTTTAGGAACCAAATCAATTACAGAATACAACAATTCATCTGGCCTGCCATTGTGCACTTCATATATGTGCCTAGCAACCGGGTAGCTTTTGTCATCATTTTTCACATCCCGCAAATGTTGCAAGATTCTTACGTGCAACATGTGTATGGTGCTTCCCACATACATTTTTGGGCAGGGACACTGTTATTTATGAACCACATGGTCATTCCTGCAATTGTATGAATTACGTATCTTCAATGGAGTTTTGAGTAATGGTGATTTAACTTCTTTCACATTCTGACCATATTGGCAAGCCTTACAGCTATGACATTTAAGAAACCCCAGGTTTCCTCTTAATCAGGTGTCAGAATGATGTAATATGTGACGTCATCAGCAGTGCATTGCGGGGGCGCGAGTTATAGTTAGCTCAACTAACTATAACGGCTGAATTTCTCTGGTTTTGTACGAGTGAAATGTCCAACTAACTATAACATCCCTGAAACCTGTGGTTTTTTAGTGAATTTCTAAGGTTTTTAAATGCTAATTTCTAACTATAGCGTCCCTGAAACGTATGGTTTTTTCAGTGAAATTCAAAGGTTTTTTTAAATGCTAATTTCTAACTATAACGACCCTGAAACCTATGGTTTTTTCAGTGATTTTCTAAGGTTTTTTACATGCTAGTTTCTAACTATGCCTACAGAGGTAGGGCGTGTGCAGGAAGAGGAAGAAAGGCACAGAAAGAAGCAAGAGAAGTGCAGAAAGAACCAACAGAGGTGCAGAAAGAGGCCTTGTTGCAAAGTCCTCCAGTGCCCTTGGCACCCCCCAACTTTTTGCTGACTGGTACTGGTGGTAACTGACTCTGACTGACCCTGGGCTCTGCCTAACCAGGCCCAGAGCCAGTGCTATGCTGAAAGACACTTAGAATACAGTGAAAACACCTATGTACACTAGGGTACACTATGGGTTGGGGTACCTCTGTGATTGGCATGACCACCCCTGTAAGGCCCTAGTACATAATAGGGCAGGGGGATTAAAACTACCTCTAAGTCCCTAGCATATAATAGGGCATGGCGGTTTAGAGGCCAGCAGCCCTTTTCTGCACTTGCATTTGTGCACTGCTGAGCCTGAGGTCAGTTTAAAAGTAGCCCTGTGTGTGCAGAAAGAGGCAAGAGAGGCGCAGAAAGAGGCAAGAGAGGTGCAGAAAGAGGGAAGAAGGGTGCAGAAAGAGATAAGAGAGGTACAGAAAGAAGCAAGAGAAGTACAGAAAGAAGCAACAGAGGTGCAGAAAGAGGGAAGAGGGGTGCAGAAAGAGGCAAGAGAAGTGCAGAAAGAAGCAACAGAGGTACAGAAAGAGGCAAGAGAAGTTCAGAAAGAGGCAGCAAAGGTGCAGAAACAGGCAGAAGAGGTGCAGAAAGAGGGAACAGGGGTGCAGAAAGAAAGAAGAGGGGTGCCGAAAGAGGCAAGAGGGGTGCAGAAATTTGCCAGAGAGGTGCAGAAAGAAGTAAGAGCAGTGCAGTAAGAAACAACAGAGGTGCAGAAGGAGGCAAGAGGGGTACAGAAAGAGGCAAGAGAAGAGAGAGCAGAAACAAGCAAAAGAGATGCGGAAAGAGGCTAGAGGGGTGCAGAAAGAGGCAAGAGAGGTGCAGAAAGAGGCAAGAGAGGTGCACAAAGAGGGAAGAAGGGTGCAGAAAGAGGCAAGTGGGTTGCAGAAAGAAGCAAGAGAGGTGTAGAAAGAAGCAGAAGAAGTGCAGAAAGAAACAACAGAGGTGCAGAAAGAAGCAAGAGCAGTGCAGAAAGAACCAACAGAGGTACAGAAAGAGGCAAGAGGGGTGCCAAAAGAGGCAAGAGAAATGCAGAAAGAAGCAAAACAGGTGCAAAAAGAGGCAAGAGGGGTGCCGGAAGAGGGGTGCAGAAACAGGTAGGTGAGGTGCACAAAGAGGCAAGAGGGGTACAGAAAGAGGCAGGAGGGGTGCAGAAATAAGGAAGAGAAGTACAGAAAGAGGCAAGAGAGGTGCAGAAAGAGGAAAGAGGGGTGCAGAAAGAGGCAAGAGGGGTGCAGAAAGAAGCAAGTGAGGTGCAGAAAGAGGCAACAGAGGTGCAGAAAGACGCATGAGAGGTGCAGAAACAAGCAAGAGAAGTGCAGAAAGCGGCAAGAGAATTGCTGAAAGAAGCAACAGAGGTGTAGAAAGAAGCAAGAGAAGTGCATAAAGAGGCAAGTGAGGTGCAGAAAGAGGCAAGAGAGGTGCAGAAAATGACAAGAGAACTGCAGAAAGAGGCAAGAGGGCTGCAAAAAAGGGAAGAAGAGTGCAGAAAGAAGCAAGAGAGGTGCAGAAAGAGGAAAGAGAGGTGCAGAAAGAGGCAAGAGGGGTGCGGAAAGAAGCAAGTGATGTGCAGAAAGAGGAAAGAGGGGTGCAGAAAGAGGAAAGAGGGGTGCAGAAAGACACAAGAGAGGTGCAGAAACAAGCAAGAGAAGTATAGAAAGAGGCAAGAGAATTGCTGAAAGAAGCAACAGAGCTGCAGAAAATGACAAGAGAACAGCAGAAAGAGGCAAGAGGGATGCAAAAAAGGGAAGAAGGGTGCAGAAAGAAACAAAAGAAGTGCAGAAAGAAGGAACAAAGGTGCAAAAAGAGGGAAGGGGTGCAGAAAGAGGCACGAGGGGTGCAGAAAGAAGCAAGAGATGTGCAGAAAGAAACAAAAGAAGTGCAGAAAGAAGGAACAGAGGTGCAGACAGAGGCAACAGGGGTGCAGAAAGAGGCAACAGGCGTGCAGAAAGAGGGAAGAGGGGTGGATAAAGAGGCAAGGGGGGTATAGAAAGAAGCAAGAGACCTGTAGAAAGAAACAAAAGCAGTGAAGAAAGAAGGAACAGAGGTGCAGAGAGAGGCAAGAAAGGTGCAGAAAGAGGGAAGAGGGGTGGAGAAAGAGGCAAGGGGGTGCAGAAAGAAGCACGAGAGCTGCAGCAAGAAACAAAAGAAGTGCAGAAAGAAGGAACAGAGGTGCATAAAGAGGCAAGAGGGGTGCAGAAAGAGGCAAAAGGGGTGCAAAAAGAAGCGAGAGGTGCAGAAAGAAACAAAAGAAGTGCAGAAAGAACAGAGGTGCAGAAAGAGGCAAGAGGGGTACACAAAGAGGGAAGAGGGGTGTGAAAGAGGCACAAGGAGTGCAGAAAGAGGCAAGAAGAGTGCAGAAAGAAGCAACAAAGATGCAGAAAGAGGCAAGAGGAGTGCAAAAAGAGGGAAGAGGGGTGCAGAAAGAGGCACTTGGGGTGCAGAAAGAAGCAAGAGATGTGCAGAAAGAAACAAAAGAAGTGCAGAAAGGAAGAACAGATTTGCAGAAAGAGGCAACAGGGGTGCAGAAAGAGGGTGGATAGGTGGAGAAAGAGGCAAGGGGGTGCAGAAAGAAGCAAGAGAGCTACAGAAAGAAACAGAAGAAGTGCAGAAAGAAGGAACAGAGGTGCAGAAAGAGGCAAGAGGGGTGCAGAAAGAGGGAAGAGGGGTGCAGAACGAGGCAAACGAGGTGCAGAAAGAAGTGAGAGGTGCAGAAAGAAACAAAAGAAATGCAGAAAGAAGGAACAGAGGTACAGAAAGAGGCAAGAGGGGTGCAGGAAGAGGGGTGTGAAAGAGGCACGGGGTGCAGAAAGGAGCAAGAGAGGTGCAGAAAGAAGCAACAGAGGTGCAGAAAGAGGGAAGAGGGGTAGAGAAAGAGACAAGAGAAGTGCAGAAAGAAGCAACATAGATGCAGAAAGGGGGAAGAGGGGTGGAGAAAGAGGCAAGAGGGGTGCAGAAAGAAGCACAAGAGGTGCAGAAAGAAACAAAAGCAGTGCAGAAACAAGGAACAGAGGTGCAGAAAGAGGCAGGAGGGGTCCAGAAAGAGGGAAGAGGGGTGCAGAAAGAGGCAAAAGAGGTGCAGAAAAAGGCAACAGGGGTGCACAAATAATCAAGTGAGGTGCAGAAAGAGGCAAAAGAGGTGCAGAAAGTAGAAGAGATTTGCAGAAAGAGGCAAGAGAAGTGCAGAAAAAGAAAGAAAGGTACAGAAAGAAGCAACAGAAATTCAGAAAGAGGCAAAAGAGGCGCAGAAAGAAGCAAGAGTGGCTTGCACACCATTAGTACCAATTTAACATCCACATTTAGCAATAAGTAACAGGTGACCATTCTAGGTTTGCAAAGGACCTTCCACCATGCGTAACACTTGTTTGAGCCGTTTGAGCTAGAAACCAGGCTTTTTTTGTTCAAATCTGCAGATTAGGCAGCAGATGATGGATTATGTGGCTAATGCGGAAAATGTATAATTGTGCGAAAGTCGGTGCAGGCAACCAGTCGCATAATTCCAGTGGCCCTGCTCATACCTCTGACTAGGTCCAGAAGTGCTCCTCAGTGATTCCTTCTTTTTTTGTCTCATTGAGTTCATAGTTTAGCTTCTATGGAAACGAGGAAGACTAAACCTGAGGTTACCACTCCACAACACACACTACCATACCACATAATTACTCTCCATAACACATAATCCCAGTCTACATAATTCCTATACACTAAATACCACATACTTCCTATCCACATAATTTCACTGTACAACATACCACATAATTCCACTACACACAACGTACATCCACTCCACTCCAAAAACATTAGTAAAAAACTTTTACATTTACAACACCAATAGCTCTAACTCTTGCAAATGCAAGACCTATTACATTACAAATGCTTCTTTAACTGGTAGTCGTGTTTGCAGAGTGGTGGAGAAAGGGTGCTGGGCCTCCGACCAGTGCTCAGGAATTCCACTGCGTAGGGCTTACAGGAGGTACCAGGAGGGCTTTGTGGGCCCCAATGTCCCTCAGGAGTAAATTGGACTTCATCCCCCAACCCGTAGTGTGCCAAGAGGCGCGTTTGCAGAGTGGTAGACAAAGGGGGCATGGCCTCCGAAGACTTCTTAGCAATCCCACTGTGGGAATTACTGGAGGCAACAGGAGGGGTAGTTGGCCCCCAAGGGCATCTTTGGGGGCCAACTACCCCTCCTATTACCTCCAGTAAGACCCACACACAGCAGGATTGCTAAGTTCTCATAGCAGGCCACACCCCCTTTGCCCACCACTCTGCAAACACGCCTCCTGGCGCGCTCTTGGATAAGTATTAAAGTCCCCTTCGCTGCTGGGGGTCCTTAGGAGCCAAGTAGCCTACCTGATACCTCCAGTACGCCCTAGCTAGTGGGATTGCTGAGAGGTGGCCATGCCCCCTTTCTCCATCACTCTGCAAACGCGCCTCCTGGCACGCTCTTGGTTGGGGGATGAAGTCCCCTTGCTTCCTGTGGGTCCCTGGGGGCCATCTAGCCCACCAGATACCTCCAGTAAGCCCCACACAGCTGGATTGCTGAGAGTGGTCCGAGGCCACGCCCCCTTTTTACACCACTCTGCAAACACGCCTCTTGGTGCACTGCTGCTCGGGGGATGAAGTCCACTTTATGCTGCTGTTTGAACGTCCCAACAAGAGAACTGGTTTCCCACCCTCTCGAAACGCTTCCTTCTGCACCCCGTGTAGCCTGTAAAACTCTACAGTTCCAGCTGCAAGAGATCGGAAGCCATGCACAAAAGGCGTGGCCTCTCGCGGACACTCGCTCCCAGCGCAACAAAACGCAAGTGAGCGCGGGCTGACTCCGCCTCCCGGAAGCCCCTCTCCCATGACGTCACCCCCCCTCAGAGCGCTTCTCCGGCTCCAGTAGCCACCTTGTTACTAGCCCCGGCGCTGAGCGCTGTAACAAAACCCAGATGCCTCGCTGCAGGCAAATGGAGGCAGTTTAGACAGGAGCAGGACCTCTTCTATCGTTTATCACCCTGCACGGCGGCAGGGAGCGCCTGCTTACCCCTCCTCTTCTCAAGATTTATTGATTATTTGGTTTCTGGCAATTAACTTTTTTTTCTGCCCTGATGATGTTACCAAGCCCAGTCACTTCCACACCTTTCTCTGTCAAGGACATTCTGAACCTGGAGCAGCAGCAGCACCCGGGGCCCCCACACCATCACCACCTGCACCATGAGCTGGGGCCCCTCTTCCAGCCCTCGTCCTGCATACTGGCCGGAGAGAACTCCAGCTTCTCCGAGGAGGGGGATGACAAGCTGCCCTACCTGGTGCCCGACAGGCCGGCGGAGGAGGTGGGCGTCTCTCCCAGGAGGTACATAGTCAGCCACACGGCTCTCGGGGGCACCTGCCAGCCCAAGGAGGAAGAGGAGAACGAGGACGACGAGGAGGCACACAGTGAATACACATGTGTCTGGGAACTGCACACACATGGGCAGCTTTTCCCAGGGAGTAAACAAGCTCACGGCACCAAGTTTAGCAAATTTTTATGACAGTGCTCGTGCCTTCGGAAGCCAGGCATTTGAAATATTCCTCATTATACCGCTAATGTGGCGAAACTTCTCAACTTGTTTTACATCTTCATTACGAACGCATTCCATCCTCCAAAGTAAGACAATAGACCCCTGCAACCCTGTCTCTTCCTCTAATGCATTCTTCATTAATGTGGGTTCTCAGGCAGTGGAGGCATATGTAAAGACGAACACAAGTTGTCAAAGCCTCAGCGATTTAGCAGTGGAAAAAGTATGCACCATGCTCTCTCGTGACAGAGCAAGCATGCGTAAAAATATGTCTCGAGGGATAGAATGGACGTCTTCTCGAGTATAGATTTTTGAGCTAAATATGGCAAATTGTGATGTATGTTCCCGTCCTCCTTAAAAACCTTTTAAGACCAGTGCATTACCCCCGGAAGTCGGAACATGCCACTCACGTAGGTTCCCACTGCCCCTCATTTGAACTTTCTAAACTTGGCAGCGGTGCTTTGGGTTCGTTCACATACAGGCTTCTGTGTGTGTGTGTTCTTGCGTGTTTTGCTTTGTTTCCGTCTGTATTTCTTTATTTCGGTGTCTGTTTTTCTGTCTCAATAAATATGCATGCACTTTTCTTTTTGTGTCTGTATGTTTCTCTGCTTGCCTCGGTTTGCCTCGGTATGTATCTGAGTATGTTTCTTTGTGTATGTCTTCACATGTGTGTGTTTCTGTAAGTGTTCTATGTGTATATGTGTGTGTGTACGCATCTGTATAGGTGCGCGCCTCGCTGTATCTGGGTACTTCATCTGTTTTTGCGGTGTTTCTTTGTGTATCTATGTTTCTATTGCGGTGCGTTCGTGTTCATATGCTTGTTTCTATACGTACTTCTGTTTGTCCGTGTCAGTTTCTGTCTATGTTTTTAGATGTTTTGTTTGTATCTTTCGGTGTGTCTATGTAGTGTCTGTGTTTCTGTTTGCGTGCATACTTCAATGTGTGTTTGTTTCTCTTTCTCTCTCTTTGGGGTGATTGTACTTTTCTGTGTGTCTGCGTAGTGTCTGTATGCTCTGTTTCGTGCAAACTTCAATGTGTGTTTGTTTCTGTCGGTTTGGGGATGATTGTATGTTTCTGTTTTGGGGGTGATGGTATGTTTCTGTGTGTCTACGTGGTATTTGTGTGTTTCTGTTTCCGTGCGTACTTCAACATGTGTTTGTTTTTGTCTGTTTTGGAGGTGATTGAATGTTTCTGTGTTTCTGCATGTTTCTGTTTGCTTGCACGCTTCGATGTGTGTTTGTTTCTGGCTATTTTTGAGGTGACTAAGTGAGTCTATGTATCTGTGTGTGCGTGCCTCTGTATGTCTCCGGGTGCTCTTCGGTGTATTTATTTTAAACGGGGAGAGGGGTGTTGTCTCCCGGGGCAGTGGCCTTAATTAACGATGGGAAACAGCAATAACTTTAATAATCCCCTTCAAACCGCCTGTTATTTAGGCGTGTCGTGGTTCATACCACATAGTTTCACTTTTCTCGCTAGAGGTTAAAAGTCGCATCAAAGGATGGGGGTGGTTGGGGGGGACGAGATGCATTTTATATCTATAATAAAGTCATGTTGTTGAGGCGCGTCATTTTAAATGTTAGGCAGAAGAATTCTCCACCAGCAAACTGATGTTGACTAAACATGTTAAAGAAAAGTCCAAGCCTCGGTTCTGAGCTCTCCGAGGTTCGTGAAAGTTAAATACACATTTTAATTTCACATCCGAAGTCTTTGTCACTTTTCTCGTGAGCGCTATTTACTGACACATGCCAGCGTCATAAACCCTGAACAAAGTTACTGTCTTGGAAATGAGAGCGAACCGGAAGTGTCATGATTTAAGAGTAATATCTCAAGGCAATTAACATAATAAAAAATGTTGCAACAAACCATTTCTTGTGAAGAATAGCATATTGGTAGCCTTGTAGAACTGTGAAGGATGCGTGCATGCGCATATTTTTAACGTCATTGATAGCAAGGTTAGAAATGGCATGTAATCGACAGGGGGACACCTGATGAGTAAAAAGGGTAAAAGTTGTTGGACAAACGCGCGGAGAGCTAGAGGGTAGATCCGGGGGTGCAAGGGTTAAAGGTGGATCAATAGTTTGGGCAGCTGGCTCGCGATAGCCCTTGAGCCGTGGGATCTTCGAATCGCGTCATGTACAGTAATTGACCCTTTACCACACCTTTGTGTGTATACAAATGCAGCCACAATGTTTGGTTATCTGAGGGTGTTAGTTCCATGCAAGTCATGCGGGCGGTATTTTCATAGGTACATTGCATGTTCTTCAAGTCGCATAAAAGTGCTGATAGTCTGTTCGCTGTTACATGCACACGATGTGCTTCTTGTGTACAGCAGCTTCGTGGAGTTGTATAGAAGAAAAGCCAGTTTGTGCTCTCTAGTACTGGTGCGAGACTTTCAAATCATTCAACTTTCAAAATAACAATTAAAATACAAGGTGACTGTTGCGAGTACATTCTGCGTGCGAACATATTAATAACTCTCCTCACACATATATGTGTTTATATCAAATTTAACCAGTGCGTGAATATTTGTATTTTATCCAAGTATCCTCGTAAATATATTTATATATACATCATGCACGCACACACGATGTATATCGTGCATGCATATATATATATAGAAAATGCTTTTTTTGGGCCTGGGGGTCCCTGTGGGACCCCCTGTGCAGGCCTAGGGGGTCAGGGTGTTTCTAACCTGCCCCCTTTTCTTGTTTTTTAACCTTTTTTCCACTGTTTTCTTGTGACTCGGTTACCGAGTCACAAGATGGCTGCCAACACATTCTGGTTTGGAGTGTTGGCAGCCAATCAGAATTGAGCTCGTGCTCGGGAGGGTTTGCGAACCCTCCTCGGTGCTCAGATATCGATATTTTTAGTTTTTGAATTTCTCAGCAACTGCTGAACGGATTTATACCATTTAAAAAAAGGGCGCTTTCTGAACCAAGAGCTACCTTTTTGCCAAATTTGGTGTAATTCCGTTCAGCAGTTCGGGCTGTAGCCGTGTCTAGAGCTTCCTATGGAAATTAACATGGAGAAAACGCATTTTGGGACCCCCCTTTTTTCTAGGCCCCCGCTTGACAAATCAACCCAAAACTTTTAAGACAGGACCTGACCTGAGTGGACCTTTTTTTGGAAAATTTCGCGAAGATTCGTCAAACGGCGCCAAAGATATTGGCAAATCAAAAAACGCTTTTCCTATGGAAACTAGGTCCTAACTATAACTACCTACTGGCGACTGCCAGTAGGTAATATATATATACCTACCTGTTGAGGCTCTTCCTTTTGGGCAACCTTTGGATATGGATTTTAGCGGTCGGCCCGGCCGCGGAGAGAGCCCCGCTGTTGGCGCAGCGTCCCCGGGGTGACGCTATCAAGCATCACCAAATTAACGGGAGGTAGTCCTGTCGTGAGGGCAGAAGATTGCAGCGGTTGGAAAAGAAACCGAGCAGCACCCCACTGTGGTTTTATTGAACTTTGAACTTTGTACCTGGATGACAGACTCACTGGAGTTTAATTAATGTGCAACTACGAATACCATCATGCCATGCAAGTGACTACACCCACTGGGGCGTTATTTAAATGAAATTGCACATCTCTGTCTCTGGTTACTGAATATGCCAATGATTAAGAGTAAGTGTACTCGAAACGCGCCTGGCAGTTATGTTTGCTGCCTGTTCCCCTTTCATCTGACTGCAGCCTTCGTGAATTAAAAAGGGAAAATCACCTACCTGTTGAGGCTCTTCCTTTTGGGCAACCTTTGGATATGGATTTTAGCGGTCGGCCCGGCCGCGGAAAGAGCCCCGCTGTTGGCGCAGCGTCCCCGGGGTGACGCTATCAAGCATCACCAAATTAACGGGAGGTAGTCCTGTCGTGAGGGCAGAAGATTGCAGCGGTTGGAAAAGAAACCGAGCAGCACCCCACTGTGGTTTTATTGAACTTTGAACTTTGTACCTGGATGACAGACTCACTGGAGTTTAATTAATGTGCAACTACGAATACCATCAGGCCATGCAAGTGACCACACCCACTGGGGCGTTATTTAAATGAAATTGCACATCTCTGTCTCTGGTTACTGAATATGCCAATGATTAAGAGTAAGTGTACTCGAAACGCGTCTGGCAGTTATGTTTGCTGCCTGTTCCCCTTTCATCTGACTGCAGCCTTCGTGAATTAAAAAGGGAAAATCACCTACCTGTTGAGGCTCTTCCTTTTGGGCAACCTTTGAATATGGATTTTAGCGGTCGGCCCGCCCGCAGAAAGAGCCCCGCTGTTGGCGCAGTGTCCCCGGGGTGACGCTATCAAGCATCACCAAATTAACGGGAGGTAGTCCTGTCGTGAGGGCAGAAGATTGCAGCGGTTGGAAAAGAAACCGAGCAGCACCCCACTGTGGTTTTATTGAACTTTGAACTTTGTACCTGGATGACAGACTCACTGGAGTTTAATTAATGTGCAACTACGAATACCATCAGGCCATGCAAGTGACCACACCCACTGGGGCGTTATTTAAATGAAATTGCACATCTCTGTCTCTGGTTACTGAATATGCCAATGATTAAGAGTAAGTGTACTCGAAACGCGTCTGGCAGTTATGTTTGCTGCCTGTTCCCCTTTCATCTGACTGCAGCCTTCGTGAATTAAACGGGGAAAATCACCTACCTGTTGAGGCTCTTCCTTTTGGGCAACCTTTGAATATGGATTTTAGCGGTCGGCCCGGCCGCGGAAAGAGCCCCGCTGTTGGCGCAGCGTCCCCTGGGTGACGCTATCAAGCATCAACAAATTAACGGGAGGTAGTCCTGTCGTGAGGGCAGAAGATTGCAGCGGTTGGAAAAGAAACCGAGCAGCACCCACTGTGGTTTTATTGAACTTTGAACTTTGTACCTGGATGACAGACTCACTGGAGTTTAATTAATGTGCAACTACGAATACCATCAGGCCATGCAAGTGACCACACCCACTGGGGCGTTATTTAAATGAAATTGCACATCTCTGTCTCTGGTTACTGAATATGCCAATGATTAAGAGTAAGTGTACTCGAAACGCGTCTGGCAGTTATGTTTGCTGCCTGTTCCCCTTTCATCTGACTGCAGCCTTCGTGAATTAAAAAGGGAAAATCACCTACCTGTTGAGGCTCTTCCTTTTGGGCAACCTTTGGATATGGATTTTAGCGGTCGGCCCGGCCGCGGAAAGAGCCCCGCTGTTGGCGCAGCGTCCTCGGGGTGACGCTATCAAGCATCACCAAATTAACGGGAGGTAGTCCTGTCGTGAGGGCAGAAGATTGCAGCGGTTGGAAAAGAAACTGAGCAGCACCCCACTGTGGTTTTATTGAACTTTGAACTTTGTACCTGGATGACAGACTCACTGGAGTTTAATTAATGTGCAACTACGAATACCATCAGACCATGCAAGTGACCACACCCACTGGGGCATTATTTAAATGAAATTGCACATCTCTGTCTCTGGTTACTGAATATGCCAATGATTAAGAGTAAGTGTACTCGAAACGCGTCTGGCAGTTATGTTTGCTGCCTGTTCCCCTTTCATCTGACTGCAGCCTTCGTGAATTAAAAGGGAAAATCACCTACCTGTTGAGGCTCTTCCTTTTGGGCAACCTTTGGATATGGATTTTAGCGGTCGGCCCGGCCGCGGAAGAGCTCCCGCTGTTGGCGCAGCGTCCCCGGGGTGACGCTATCAAGCATCACCAAATTAACGGGAGGTAGTCCTGTCGTGAGGGCAGAAGATTGCAGCGGTTGGAAAAGAAACTGAGCAGCACCCCACTGTGGTTTTATTGAACTTTGAACTTTGTACCTGGATGACAGACTCACTGGAGTTTAATTAATGTGCAACTACGAATACCATCAGACCATGCAAGTGACCACACCCACTGGGGCATTATTTAAATGAAATTGCACATCTCTGTCTCTGGTTACTGAATATGCCAATGATTAAGAGTAAGTGTACTCGAAACGCGTCTGGCAGTTATGTTTGCTGCCTGTTCCCCTTTCATCTGACTGCAGCCTTCGTGAATTAAAAAGGGAAAATCACCTACCTGTTGAGGCTCTTCCTTTTGGGCAACCTTTGGATATGGATTTTAGCAGTCGGCCCGGCCGCGGAAAGAGTCCCGCTGTTGGCGCAGCGTCCCCGGGGTGACGCTATCAAGCATCACCAAATTAACGGGAGGTAGTCCAGTCGTGAGGGCAGAAGATTGCAGCGGTTGGAAAAGAAACCGAGCAGCACCCCACTGTGGTTTTATTGAACTTTGAACTTTGTACCTGGATGACAGACTCACTGGAGTTTAATTAATGTGCAACTACGAATACCATCAGGCCATGCAAGTGACCACACCCACTGGGGCGTTATTTAAATGAAATTGCACATCTCTGTCTCTGGTTACTGAATATGCCAATGATTAAGAGTAAGTGTACTCGAAACGCGTCTGGCAGTTATGTTTGCTGCCTGTTCCCCTTTCATCTGACTGCAGCCTTCGTGAATTAAAAAGGGAAAATCACCTACCTGTTGAGGCTCTTCCTTTTGGGCAACCTTTGGATATGGATATATATATGTGTGAACAAGGGCACGGCTGTGCTCGAAACGCGTCACTAAGTGAGGAAATAAATTTTACCTGCTATCGCTATTTGGGTCTGTTTCCCTCTGTTCGCCGCTGCTGTTGCTGCCAGCGCTGCTGTGGAAGTTCGGAGAGTTTTCGGCGGTATATATATATATATATATATATATATATATATATATATATGTATATCATAACATCAGTGGTGTCATTTGAGATGTCATCAGTGATGTCATGAGTGATGTCACTGACCATGTCATGAGTGATGTAATATGTGATGTCATCAGCAGTGCATTGCGAGCGCGCGAGTTATAGTTAGCTGAACTAACTATAACGGGGGAATTTCTATGGTTTTGTACGAGTGAAATGTCCAACTAACTATAACGCCCCTGAAACCTATGGTTTTTTCAGTGAATTTCTAAGGTTTTTAAATGCTAATTTCTAACTATAACGTGCCTGAAACCTATGGTTTTTTCAGTGAATTTCTAAGGTTTTTTAAATGCTAATTTCTAACTATAACGTGCCTGAAACCTATGGTTTTTTCAGTGAATATATATATATTTATTATACTATGTATAAATGTGAAAATGTCTCGGTCCCCTGTTTGCCTCGGTGGCACGGAAAAAATGGGTGGAACTGACGTCAGCACGCCGAGGTCCTCTTATGGCTCCGATGACGTCATATGGTGTCGCGAGCGGAGCCATGCTCATTGACGTGGGAGAGCTAAGAAAGAATTTCCGTGGAATGCTGGTGCAGGGGATATTCACCTAAGTGTTCAGGCTAGTCCTTTGGGAGCAACTGTTTATGTTGCCACTCCAGAAACTGAAACCAGTGATCCGAGGGCAGAGGCCCTGCAGATGGCACACGAGGTGGGGTGCCCAGTCGTGTGCACCGGCGGGGCAGCGAAGTGACAAGCACCACAACCCACAAAAAAGGTAACGCGGGCACTAAATAACACAGGATCTTCTCTTTGTATCTGGCAGGAACAATGAAATTAAAATGCCCTGGTACCAAAATGTAGAATTAGTGCTACAACGGTCCTGTGATGCCGCTTCTGCCTCCCGTACCCTGGAGGCGGCACATGGGTCACGCGGTACGGTCATACTGCGGTGGGACGCACATTCATTGACCTTTTCATGGCACTGCTCCACACTTCAGGGAGGACGCTTTCCATTAGCTATGTTTTCTGATGACATGTCGCGCCGGCCCCGTCCAACAACAGAACTCCTTTAGATCCAAACAGACTCTTCCACTCTCTCACCGGAAGTGAAACCAGGCCACGCGGACACTTTCACAATACAACAGCCGGGAATGCACTTTTCGGTAAAAAACCACATTCCTTCCTCCTAATTAATCAAATAAACGTCTCACTGAAGAACAGGGGCCAGCTTTGATCGGTAAACAGCCGTTACAACGACTTTTTACTTTGCGATACCATTACAACGCATGCATTACCACGCATGCGTTGTACATCACGAAGTCATTACTACGCATTTTTTTAGAATGCATGGTCATTTACCACGCATGCCTTTACAACGAATTTTGTTGTAAAGGTATGTATGGTAAATGACCATGCATTCTAAAAAACATGTAGATGATCCATGTCGTTGTAAGGAAACAGAGGCTGTTCCGTTTCCTCACAACGTCGTGCACCACCCCTCAGAGATGACGTGAAGCAGGAACCACAAGGAGAGAGGAACCATGAGGAGTGAGAGGTAAGGGGATTGGGCATGGGGTGGGGTTTCTTTTCTAGGGTTTAGGGTAGTGCAGTGGTGTTTGGGTGGTGTAGGGGGTCATGCTGGGGCTAGTGTTTTAGGGTTTAGGGTAGTGCAGTGGTGTTTGGGTAGTGTAGGGGGTCGTGCTGGGGGTAGTGTTTTAGGGTTTAGGGTAGTGCAGTAGTGTAGGGGGTCGTGCTGGGGGTAGTGTTTTAGGGTTTAGGGTAGTGCAGTGGTGTATGGGTAGTGTAGGGGGTCGTGCTGGGGTAGTGTTTTAGGGTTTAGGGTAGTGCAGTGGTGTTTGAGTAGTGTAGGGGGTCATGCTGGTGGTAGTGTTTTAGGGTTTAGGGTAGTGCAGTGGTGTTTGTGTAGTGTAGGGGGTCATGCTGGGGGTAGTGTTTTATGGTTTAGGGTAGTGCAGTGGTGTTTGGGTAGTATAGGGGGTCGTGCTGGGGGTAGATTTAGGGTTTAGGGTAGTGCAGTGGTGTTTGGGTAGTGTAGGGAGTCGTGCTGGGGGTAGTGTTTTAGGGTTTAGGGTAGTGCAGTGGTGTTTGTGTAGTGTAGGGGGTTGTGCTGTGGGTAGTGTTTTAGGTTTATGTTAGTGCAGTGGTGTTTGGGTAGTGTAGGGGGTAGTGCTGGGGTAGTGTTTTAGGGTTTAGGGCAGTGCAGTGGTGTTTGTGTAGTGAAGGGGGTCATGCTGTGGGTAGTGTTTTAGGGTTTAGGGTAGTGCATTCGTGTTTGTGTAGTGTAGGGGTCGTGTTTTAGGGTATAGGGTAGTGCAGTGATGTTTGGGTAGTGTAGGGGGTCATGCTGGGGTTAGTGTTTTAGGGGTAAGGGTAGTGCAGTGGTGTTTGGGTAGTGTAGGGGGTCATGCTGGGGGTAGTGTTTTAGGGTTTAGGGTAGTGAAGTGGTGTTTGGGTAGTGTGGGAGGTCATGCTGGGGGTATATTTAGGGTTTAGTGTAGTGCAGTGGTGTTTGGGTAGTATAGGGAGTTGTGCTGGGGGTAGTGTTTTAGGGTTTAGGGTAGTGCAGTGGTGTTTGGGTAGTGTAGGGAGTCGTGCTGGTGGTAGTGTTTTAGGGTTTAGGGTAGTGCAGTTATGTTTGGGTAGTGTAGGGTGTTGTGCTGGGGTAGTGTTTTAGGGTTTAGGGTAGTGCAGTGGTGTTTGGGTAGTGGAGGGGGTAGTGTTTTAGGGTTTAGGGTAGTGCGCCCAACCAGCCACAATATCCGTGGACAAAGGGGATCCTGACTCTTTGGAACGCTCCGTCAATTGAATAATTTGGGTCAAGGGCCCTACCACGTCCAAGACCTATCAATTCCTTTCTTGGGATCCCTCATATACTTGGAGAAAAAGGTACATAGTTTCTCATCAATTTCAGGCGTGTGTGCCACCTTCCCCTTCAGTGAGGGCCTGGGGAATTTTCCCCTCATCCTATTCCTCACCTCCCTTTCAAGGGGTTGATGGATTTTCCCCACCACATACTCTGCCACTTTGGCGCCAGGTGTCCACTCTGCCGACCTAGGATGGTAAATTTGGGTAGGCTCGAACATGTCCGAGTGGACCCCGTCCCCAACTGGGGACTGAGAGGAGTGGGACTCTGGACGCCAGGGACGCCCCGAGTCCTTATCCTCATCGGAGGAGATATCGTCCTCCGATACACCCTCTCCCTCTAAGGGAAACCCGCCGTCGGGGTCTACAATAGTGGTGACAGTGTCGCAATTTTTGTCCGGGCCCCTCCTCCTCCCGGCAGGGTGCATGTTCTAGCATTCGCACACTCTTGAGGAAGGTCTCCGTAAGTTTATCAATTCCTTCCAAGTGCCCCGCGTTATGCTTAACGGCCCTTTTATTCCCCATCTGGGAGCTACTTGGTCCCGCCACCACCAGATCTGGGTCACTGAACACCCCAGAGATGCTTTTCGCCAGCTTATCAACCTGATCCCTAAGAGGAGCCAGCACCCTAGAAATAGCCAGAGAGAGGGCTTGGTCCACTGCTGGAGGGAGAAGTTGGGGGCCATTCCTCCTCCACTTCCTGGTAGGAGGAGTAAAAATGGTCTTCTGGAGAAGACATGATAGCAGAGGGTGTGAGCACAGAACAAATGCCCTTAAAATCCTTAAGACAGCCCCCTCGCCGGTGCTCCAACAGCTGGGCTTTCCCCAAAGCTGTTATAAGAATAGACTGAGGCGCAATACCAATTACCACCACCAGGTGGCGCTGGTCACTGACGTGGCCGTGTGGGGAAATCACCGCGTAGTGGTGTCAAAATTAGGCAAGGGTTGGTCGGGAATCAAGCGGACACTAAAGGAGTGACCGGATTCCCAAACACGCTTAAAGACAAGCGGGAGCGCTCGACGGAGCTGTCTCGCTCGGACCAGACACGCCTGACAGGATCTCACCGCGCGCAGAGCACACAGCGAGAGAAACTGCGAGGGGGAGAACGTGCTCGGGCAAGAGCCTGCTGCGCAGGGAATATGAAACAATACCAAGGCAATAATGCTAATAACGTGCACAAGAAACCGCTATACAAACAGCAACAACGTCAGATTAAGCCAAGAATGTAAGGAATGCACTTAACTGACGAGCAGTGAAGAAAGAGGAAGCGGAAGGGACGTCACGATATTATATACGATGGACTGTGATATGATTGGACGATAGTTGCCTTGGAGGCTACCCCCCTTATGGTTCATGGGTTGTGTAGTCTTTTGTTTAATGATTGTTGTGTTACGTTTTCTTTGAACTGCTATGCAAATAAAGTGAGGAAAGATATGCATAATCCTCGCCTCCGTCCTGCCATAGAATTCATTAAACTTTATTTGATCTGATTTAGAAACATAGATCATAAAAGTGTACATAAAAACAGTAAATCCTCTTTCCTAATACAATACAGTGAGAATTAATTAAAACGAGTAGGTAAAAGCGGGTGTTACAAAGCCCGGTTCAGAGCAACTTCAGGTTAACAGAATCGTAAAGTTCAATGTTTCACAAGATCAATCTCATGTACTTCGTGCAAAATACGCAATAAGGGGTCCAAGTAAGATGTAAGGCTCCAATACCTGACCAGTTTGCACTATATAAAACTGCAGAAAAACTAAAAATAAAAAGTGTTTTGCACACTTCTGTCATTGGGCTATATGTGGGCTACATCTGGGTGATATTTGTGCTACATTTGGGCTCTTTTTTCTCTGGTGGCCATCTTGGGAGACTTATTTGTTATGAAGTTTCCTAATTTCGTCATTTACTGCAGTCTCCTTAGTAGGAAATGCTTTCAGTTTTTACTTTGATTCCATCAAGAAGGCATTCAGATGTGTCACACATTTGCCATAAATTCAGACTGTTAGCACTCTAGTTGTTCATTAGATCACTGTAGTAAAGCTACTGCTCACCAGGGAGTTAACTGGAAGTCTACTGCTGGTATTGAAAGTGATTGTTTCAGTCTGCATGTCAGAATTTTCTAATGAAATAGAAGAGGATTTGAGATCTCACTTAAAACATGCCCTAAATTTTCTTTCTGCAGCACTAACCATAATTTCTATGGCAAAATGAACCCCCTCATTTTGTTCCTTTTTAAATTAAATGTTTTAATTGTTACCAGTTTATTCCAATCAAGATGGCTTCAGGTGTGTGTGCCATACTTTTGTCATAAGTAAGACTGTTAGCGCTCTAGTTGTTCTTTAGAACACTCTGGGAAGCTGCAGTAGAACACAAAGGCATCAACTGACAGGCTGCTCCTGTTGAAATATAACAGGAAGATATTTGAGATCACACTTGAAACATGTCCTAATTTTTCTTTCTACAGCACTAACCATAATTTCTATGACAAAATGAACCCCATCATTTTGTTCCTTTTAAATTAAATGTTTTAAGTGTTACCAGTTTATTCCAATCAAGATGGCTTCAGGTGTGCCATACGTTTGTCATAAGTAAGGCTGTTAGCACTCTAGTTGTTCTTTAGAACACTCTGGGAAGCTGCAGTAGAACACAAAGGCATCAACTGACAGGCTACAGGAAGATATTTGAGATCTCACTTAAAACATGTCCTAATTTTTCTTTCTACAGCACTAACCATAATTTCTATGGCAAAATGAACCCCCTCATTTTGTTCCTTTTTAAATTAAATGTTTTAAGTGTTACCAGTTTATTCCAATCAAGATGGCTTCAGGTGTGCCATACTTTTGTCATAAGTAAGGCTGATAGCGCTCTAGTTGTTCTTTAGAATACTCTGGGAAGCTGCAGTAGAACACAAAGGCATCAACTGACAGGCTGCTCCTGTTGAAATATAACAGGAAGATATTTGAGATCACACTTGAAACATGTCCTAATTTTTCTTTCTACAGCACTAACCATAATTTCTATGACAAAATGAACCCCATCATTTTGTTCCTTTTAAATTAAATGTTTTAAGTGTTACCAGTTTATTCCAATCAAGATGGCTTCAGGTGTGCCATACTTTTGTCATAAGTAAGGCTGTTAGCACTCTAGTTGTTCTTTAGAACACTCTGGGAAGCTGCAGTAGAACACAAAGGAATCAACTGACAGTCTCTGCCCTTGTTGGATGTACATGTTTTACTGAGAATATCAGACTTCATTCTCACATGACTGAGAAAGATAATGTGACTTTACAGAAAATATGCTCTCATTTTAGCTTCTGGAGCACCTTCCAAAACTGTATGGGACAAGCATGTGAAAATAGTTTTCTCTCAAACATGATTCATGATATCCCAGCAGAAGGTTTTTCACAGGGTAAAATCACCTTAGAACACACCACAATTCCTGAAATTAGTATGGTACCATCAACAAATAAATTCTAATGTAACTAAAGTCTGTTATCACCCTTTATAGTTCTCCTTTTGGTAACCCTCAAAATCTTCGATTCACTACAATGCATTTCAATGGGGTACTATCATTTATATTGGTCCCAAGATGGCTGCCAGCAATTCCAGGATGAAGTGCTGACAGCCAATCAGATCTCATGATGACATGTGTGGTTAGCTCCGCCCAGATATATATGTGTTTTCTTTTTCAAATTTCTCAGGAACTACTGAATGGATTTACACTATTTAACCAAATGGCATGACTCTGAACCAAGGGCTACCTTTCTGCCAAATTTGGTGTAATTCCGTTCAGCAGTTCGGGCTGTAGCTGCGACTAAAGGTTCCTATGGAAAATTGCATGGGGAAAACACGTTTTGGGACCCCCTTTTTTCTCGGCCCCCACTTGACGAATCACCCCGAGACTTTCAGGATAGGAGCGGACCGGAGCGCCCCGGAGCGCCCCACGAGTTTTGAAAATTTCGCAAAGATTCATCAACCGGCGCCAAAGTTATTGGAAATAGAATGTTGTGAATTTCCTATGGAAAATAGGTCCTAACTATAACTACCTACTGGCGACCGCCAGTAGGTAATATATATATATATATTCACTGAAAAAACCATGGGTTTTAGGGACAGTTATAGTTAGTTGGACATTGCACTCGTAGAAAACCCGTGAAATTCCCCCGTTATAGTTAGTTCAGCTAACTATAACTTCGCGCCTCGCAATGCACTGCTGATGACGTCACATATTACATCACTCATGATATGGTCAGTGACATCACTGATGACATCACTGATGACATCTCAAATGACATCACTGATGACATCATCCAGTGACTGTGTGTTTCTGTAAAGTTTAAATATGTTTAATATATATAGGGAAAGGCGTATTGAAGAATGAGTGAGTGTATAAGTGTCTGAATGGATGATTTAGTAGGTGCGTGACTAACTCTATAAGTGAGTGATTAAACGTATCTTACTGAATGCATGGGTTAGTGACTAAACTGGGTGAATGTCTGTATCCGTCTGTCTGTTGCTGTATAAGTGGCTGCATGGGTTTGTGAATAGCTACATGAGTGTCTATATGAGTTATTGATTGGTTGTCTGAGTATATGTATGGGTTCCTGAGTGTTTGTGTGGGTGGGGTGTGTGCGACTCTGTGCATAGATGTGTGAGTGGGTGATTCACTGGGTGGATGGTTTCAAGAGTGCATCTGTGATAGACTGTATCGGTGGGTAAGTGTGTGTAAGAGTGTGTTAGTGAGTGAATGTATGTCCCAGTGGTACATGTGTGAGTAACTACATATGTGAAAGGCAGTATATATGTGTGTTGGAGTATATAAATAGCTATAAGCGAGAGTGTGTGATTGTGTTAGTGACTGTAAGGATGAGTGTGTGCTTGTATCAGTGATTGTATAAGAGCGTAAGAATGTGCTAGTATTTGTATGAGTAAGTGAGCTGGTGTGTGTATAACTGTATAGGTGAGTAAATGGCAGTGTGTTTAATTATTTGCATGACTGACTAGGTGTGTGAGTACCTCTATGGATGAGTGGCGGTGTGTGAGTGTCTATATAGGAGTATGAGTGCATATGATAGTCCTGTACTGAGTGACCGTAAGTATGAGTGACTGTACTGGTGAGTGAGTGGATGTGTGTGTAGACCTAAGAATCAGTGAGTGGGTATGTAGTTATTGGTGTTGGAGTGTCTATGGTTTTGCAAATGGCAGTCTGTAATTTAGAGTGGGTGTATCAAAGGTTATATTAGGGTGTGAGGAGGTGCATCAGATTATCACGTGGATGATGTCATCAGTGATGTCATTTGAGATGTCATCAGTGATGTCACTGACCATGTCATGAGTGATGTAATATGTGACGTCATCAGCAGTGCATTGCGGGGCGCCAGTTATAGTTAGCTGAACTAACTATAACGGGGGAATTTCACGGGTTTTCTACGAGTACAATGTCCAACTAACTATAACTGTCCCTAAAACCTATGGTTTTTTCAGTGAATTTGTAAGGTTTTTTAAATGCTAATTTCTAACTATAACATGTCTGAAACCTACGGTTTTTTCAGTGAATTTCAAAGGTTTTGTAAATGACAATTTTTAAATGTATTAATTGTTATATTTATTTGTTTGATACTGATTTACTACATTTTTTAAACTATTTATTTTTACATATTTTATTTTTAAATTACATTGTAATTACATTCTACATTACATTACAAAATATACTTTCTCAGAATGAATTGCTTTAGTTTAAATACTTTGCAAATAGGCAATAGACTTTTAAGTACAGTAGTTACAGTTGTTGCAATGGGCAACACAATTTCAAACACAATGCAACATTGAGCTCAATGTGAATTTCTAGTAAAATGCAATTAGTTACTTTATGGATTACTTTTCTAACCACAGGACTGGATCCTAGATTCAGTCCTGGGACATCTCCTGTAAATAGTTGAGTAAAAGCGTTTTGGTTACAGTAGTGATTTTTAAGGAATATTATTGTATTTTAAAAGTTGACTCAAACTTTTTCACATAGAATCACCAATGTTATCCTATGGGAGGAAATTCACTTACCAGGTAAGTAGTGTTATCGTTACTTTTCTTACTCAGTGGTGGATCCTGGATCCAGCACTGGTGCATCTCCTGTAAACAGTTGAAAGAATGCATTTAAGTTATACAGGCGATTTTTAAGGAATATTTGTAGTTTGTGAAAATCGACACTTTGAAACTTTTCTGCTGAAAACCAGACAATGGATTCCTATGGAAGGAAATACAAGTTACTGGTAAGTACGGTTAGAATTACTTTTCAGGGTCAGTGCTGGCCTAAAAGATGCAGCACTGGGTTCTCTCCTGATAACAGGTGAGTAAATCGGAATTCGTAGTTCGGCTGATTTTAGAGGAATATTATAAAGTTCCAAAACTCCACACTTAGAAGAATTTCCAAGTGAAACCAGTCAATGTTAGCCTATGGAAGGAAATTCAAGTTACTGGTAAGTACGGTTAGAATTACTTTTCAGGATCAGTACTGGGCTCAAAGATGCAGCACTGAGGTCTCTCCTGATAACAGGTGAGTAAATCGGAATTCGTAGTTCCGCTGATTTTAGAGGAATATTTGTATGTTTCAAAAATCGACACTTAGAAACTTTGTCAGCAAAAAGCAGGCAATGATATCCTATGGAAGGAAATTCAAGTTACTGGTAAGTACGGTTAAAATTACTTTTCAGGATCAGTACTGGGCTCAAAGATGCAGCACTGAGGTCTCTCCTGATAACAGGTGAGTAAATCGGAATTCGTAGTTCGGCTGATTTTAGAGGAATATTTGCACAATGGTGAAGGAAGGGGGTGGGGCCTGAGGTGACATGTCTGCAAACATGCCCTGTGGCGCGTTTTAAGTTGGAGAATTAATTCCTCCTCAATCCCGAGGGTCCCTAGGGGCCAACTAGCCCACCAGATACCTCCAGTATGCACCAGAGGCTGCGTTGCAGAGAGGTGTTCAGAGGCCACACCCCTTTTGCACCTCTCTGCAACGCAGCTCTGTGGCGCTTTCTGGACGTACCTGGTGGGCTAGTTAGCCCCAGAGACCCTCAGGATTGAAGGGGATTTAATTCCCCATCTTAAAACGCGCCACAGGGCCTGTTCGCACACATGTCACCTGAAGCCCCGCCCCCTCCCTTCACCACTGTGCAAACGCGCCCCGTGGCGCATTTTAAGTTGGGGGATTAAGTCCCCTTGAATCCTGAGGGTCCCTGGGGTCCAACTATCCCACCAGGTACCTCCAGTAAGCGCCACAGAGCTGCGTTGCAGAGAGGTGTAAAAAGGGGCGTGGCCGGGACCACCTCTCTGCATCCCAGCCCTGTGGCGCATACTGGATGTTCCTGGTGGGCTAGTTGGCCCCCAGGGACCCCAGTATTCAAGGGAATTTGTTCCCCCTTTGCAAACGCGCCAGGGGCGCGTTTGCAGAGTGCTGCCAAGGAGGGCGTGGCCTCCGGCGCGATGCCGGCTTTTTTTTTTTTATAAAGGGGGCTGTGTTGCCCCCTTCTTTTTAATTATTTTGGGCCCTGGGGACCCCATCCCCCAGGGCCTGACCCCCTTTTATTTATTTTTTAAAAAGCAACGGGAAGGGGACCGCGTGGGCCCCCCTCCCGTGGCCAATTTTGGCCCGGGGACCCCATCCCCCAAGTCATTGCCACCTTTTTGTTTTTTTAATTTTCATGGAGGGGGCTGCGTTGCCCCCCTCCTCAGGCCTCCTTAGGCCCGGGGACCCCATCCCCGGGGCCAGCCTTTGTATTTTTTTAATTTTTTTAATTACATTTTGGGGAGGGGGCCATGTGGCCCCCTCCCGGGCCTGATGGCCCGGGGACCCCATCCCCGGGGCCTGGCCTCTGGTTGGGGACTGTGGGGGTCACCAATCCCCCACAGTCCCGCCGGCTCCCCGCGTCCTACGGGAGCCGGCATTGCTTTCCACAAGGGGAGCTGCTGACATGCAGCTCCCCTTATGGAAAAGCAATCTGCCTTGCTTCATTGAAGCGAGAGCAGGTTTCCTGCTCTCGCTTCAATGAAGCAAGCTAGTTTGCAATGACAGGGCGGGAGCCGCCAGGCTCCGCCCTGCCATTGCAAACAGCAGTGTCCCGGGGGTAGGCACCCCGGGACACTGCAGGAGCCGGCCCTGGGGGTGGCGGTCCCCAGGGCCACCACAGGCTCCAGGAGGGGGCCACGCGGCCCCCTCCCCACTTCTACATAGCCCGGGGAGGTGGTGGTCCCCGGGGCTTCGAGGGTCCGAAACGGACCCCACATGTATTTTCTTAGTGCCCCGGGGAGGTGGCGGTCCCGGGGTGTGTGGGGGCAGGAGCCCCCACACAGGTCATTCTTTATTAAAAAAGAAGCCCCGGGGAGGTGGTGGTCCCCGGGGCTGCGGGAGGGCGGAGAGCCCTCCCGCACCATTTTTCTTTAAAGCCCCGGGGGGTGGCGGTCCCCGGGGCTTGGGGGGCCTTAGAGGCCTGCCACATAAAATAAAAACCAACCCCCGCATGCCCCCGGGACGTGGCCCACCCGGGGGCAAAATAGCATCGAAGCGCGGGAGACCGCGCTTCGATTTTTTTTTTTTATTGGCAGGATCCGCGCACCCAGCGCGTTTTTTGCCGATTTTTAAATGCTGAGCAGGCCTAGGGGGTCAGGGTGTTTCTACCCTGCCCCCTTTTTGCGTTTTGCGCGATTGTTTTTACTGTTTTCTTGTGACTCGGTTCTACCGAGTCACAAGATGGCTGCCAACACTTCCTGGTTTGGAGTGTTGACAGCCAATTAGCATACAGCTGGTCATCGGGAGGGTGCGCGAATCCGACGCGGCCATAGATATATATGTGATTTTCCTTTTAATTTTCTCAGGAACTACTGAACGGATTTACACCATTTAACAAAAGGGTTCTTTCTGAACCAAGAACTACCTCTTTGCCAAATGTGGTGTAATTCCGTTCAGCAGTTCAGGCTGTAGCCGTGGCTAAAGTTTCCTATGGGAAAATGAATGGGGAAAACACGTTTTGGGACCCCCTTTTTCTCGGCCCCCGCTTGACGAATCACCCGAGACTTTCAGGGTAGGAGCGGACCGGAGCAGGCCATAAAGTTTGAAAATTTCGCAAAGATTCGTCAACCGACGCCAGAGTTATTTCAAATAGAATGTTGCGTATTTCCTATGGAAAATAGGTCCTAACTATAACTATCTACTGGCGACCACCAGTAGATAATATATATGTGTGTGTGTGTGTGTGTAGGTAGGCAGTTATAGTTAGGTCAGCATTCCCATAGATGTGCTTTTTGTGTTCCTAATACCTTTGGACCACTTGATAAATCTCCACTAAACTCTCCAAAAAAGGTGTTCCTTTTTGACTAATTTGTGGATGGAAAGTTTTGGGAAGATCCGTCAAGTGGGTGCCAAGAAAAAATTAGGGTCCCAAAATGCTAAATCCCCATGATTTTCCATGGACTTCTTTACAAAGCGCTACTGCAAAAACTCCTGAATGGAATTACACCAAATTTGGCAGGAAGCTAGATCTTGGTCCACAGATTGCGCTTTTTGTTTTTGTTATTTGGTGTAAAACCGTTCAGTAGTTTTTGTGAAATTAAGGATAAAAAATATTGTATTTCTGGACGGTTGGGTTTGAGTGACTCTCGCGAAAATCCCTCGAACCCAACTTTAAAAAATAGAGTATTCTGATTGATGCAGGGAGCTTTTTTCCCTTGGCCCACTCACTCCCAATGGAGTCAGACTCCCGTAGGAGCCAGCTCTCTGATTGGCTTCCAGCAACAAGAAAATGTTGCTGCCAGCCATTACAGGACTCAGGGACTTAGTCCCCTGTCCTGAACAGGTAAAAACAATAATATGAGGGAGAAGGACCAGAATACTCTGCCCCTCTAGGCCCACTGGGGGGAACCCGGAGGGACCAACCCCACCCCACCCACTGGGGCCAAAATTGAAAGAAAATCAGCAGATTTTGCCACAATCCTTTAAGAAGCCTGGGGGCCGAGTCTCTAGTGGCCCCGAGTACCCCATCCCCCAGGGCTGGCCCACATACTGTGTCCTGGGGAGCCCACCCCAGGGCACAGTCATTTCCCTGCCCGCAAAGGCAGGGAAACTTGTGTTTGCTCCCGCCTGGCAGGAGCATTTTTAAAAATCCTGCCAAATGGGAGCAAACACAAAGTCTGCTCCCAGTGGGCGGGTGATTTAAAAATGCTCGTACCGGCTTGAGATCTGCTTCCCTGCCCACACTAATGTGGGCAGGGAAATAGATCAACATATTGCTCCCGACTGGAGGGAGCAGCATAAATAGCTGCTCCCTGTGGACGGGAGCAATGCCGGCTGTCGCAGCATGCGGAAAGCCGACTGGGGCAATGGGGGCATGGGGCTCCCCGTGGCCACCAATGTATTATTTGTAGGTGTCCCAGGTGGGCATCGGGACACCCACCTATATTAGAATGAGGCCCCGGGGATGGGGTGCACATGGTCATAATAGGCTCCACTTTAAGATAAATACAGTCCTAGGGGATGGGGTCCCCAGGGCCTAATGAGGCCCAGGGAGGGGGGCCATGTGGCCCCCTCCCCTTTAATATAAAATGGCCCTGGGAGATTGGGTCCCCAGGGCTCAAAGAGGCTCGGGGAGAGGGGCCATCCACACCCCTTTAATATAAAATTGGCCCAGGGGATTAGGTTCCCAGGGCCTAAGAGGCTCGGGAGGGGGGCCACATGGCTCCCCCTTAAAATATATACACCCTGAGTGATGAGGTCCCTAGGGCCTAATATGGGCCAGGGAGGGGGTCATGAGGTCCCCCCTTCCCTTTTATTTAAATTTTGGCACCAGGGGTTGGGGTCCCCAGGGCCTAATTAGGCTCAGGGGAGGGGGCCACGTGGCCACACTCACCTTTTAAATGTAAAGCGGCACCAGGGGATGGGGTCCACCGAGCCACTTAAGGTTCTGGGAGGGGGCTGCATGCCCCCTCTCCTTAAAATATATGTTTTGCCCCAGAGTATGGGGTACCCGGGGCCCAAAGGCCAACCCTTTGCAGCACATGTCAAAGGCTGTGCGCGATGTGGGGTTAGCAGCCTGCTAGGGGTTTGTCCAGAGGGCTTGGCGGTATGCCATGCCATGTATCCAACACCCCGCTGCACATGGCCAAAGGTTGTATGCAGCTTGGGGTTGGCTGCCTGCACAGAGTTGGAAGCAGGGCCTGGCTACAAGAAAGCTTCTGCAGCTAACCCCATGCCTTGAACGACCAAAGGCCATGTGCGGCATGGAGTTGGCTGCCTCAGGGTGGCTGCCTATGGGGAGTTGGACGCAGCGTGGAGTGGACTGCCAGCAGGGTGCTTAGCTGCCTCCAAGTGGGTTGGCCATAATACGTCAGTGACAACATTAACATTTTGAACTAAACAAACACAGAAATTCACTGGTGATAGTTAGCAAAGTTAACTATAACTTACGCCCCTGCCATGCAATGCTTATGACCTCACATAGTACATCACTCACGACATATTCTAAGACATCATTTATGACATCGCTGCTGACATCTCAAATGACATTATTGAAGACATCACTGATGACATCATCTAATGAGTGTGCTAGTTTGTTTTATAGTTTACATAGTGGCTGGTACCTACCATATCAATTTCCACCTAATTTTGTACAGCCTGTGTCTAGCTAATGGGTGCAACTGTTTCCAAAATGCCTGTGCTCCTAATGCATCACAGGTGTGTAGAGGAATCGAATGTGTTATAAATCTTTGCATTGAAGAGTAACTTTGTGTAGAAGTGGCAGTTGACGCCTTGTGTTCAGCATGTTCAACACAAGTTTTTTGGGTTTGCAGTGGCATCAAGTGGCTTCTCCTTCCAGCTCGGCATTTTTTCACCATTGTCCTGTGTCTTCTTATGAATCTCTCCCTTGTGGAGGGGTTTCTATTAGCCAGGTACCCCAGGCCAATCCTACGGTGTCATAGCATCCCTCGTCCCATTCCCCAGCCCTCCGACACAGCATTCTGGGTCATTGTGAGCAAAAGAACGATGGATTTCACCCAGATCTCTTGACTGGGGGTGAATGTTTGATTTGCTCTGCATTCCGTCCATCATCTGTGTGTCTTTTGCTTTCTCGCCCTAAGTGCACCGGATATGCCCAGACGTGGGTCCTGGGCTCACTGTGTCACTGGATTCAAGCTAGCCTGGCTGATGAGGGGTGATGCCCTGAAACCAGTCCCAGGGTGCTTGTTTCCGGTCTAGGGAGGACCTGGCTTGGCAGTTCGGGCTGGACTGTTCCCATGAGGAACAGGGTCAAGACTGATTTGCATATGGCCGGCCCTAAACTGGGGTGGCATGGTGAGCGAAAGAATGATGGATTTAACCCAGATCTCTTGACTGGGGTGAATGTTGGATTTGCTCTGCATTCTGTCCTTCATCTGTGTGTCTCACTTACATTACAATGCCTAACCCACGTCAGTACAAATCCTTGTGGGATCGCTTCTAAGACAGGCCACCTGTGCACAGATACCGGACTGCACAAGTCGGTAATCTCCTGAGCTGCCCACACATGTACACACATGAGTATGCTCCATAATCATGTATATCTAGCCAAGAGCCTCTAACCCTAGCTGCACAGCAAGGGCCTTATCTTGAAAGGCTGGCATTAGTGGTTATCACTCTCAATGCAGTTCCAATGAATGAGACTCGGGTTATGAGACTTTTTCACAGTAAACATCCAAAAACCTGGTAGTCAAATGTGGAAAAACCCAGGGGGATTAAATAGGTGGAACACATTTGCTACATGTATGCACTTAACACTCAACAGAAAGCCACCTACCAATATGAAATGCCTTTGGCTGTGTCTCATGGAAGGTAGGACATTGCATCCAGTCAGGCGCTGTGCCCAACACTCGGCGGGTGGCTAATCCCAGATGTGCACATTCAGGATTCATAAATCTACCATTGGGCTTATGAATCCTATGATAAAATAAATTTTTGGTATATTAAACTTTGTTATTAAGTGGGAACCCCCCAGGGTCCTGGATGGTTTACCCTGTTCTCTTATGCTCTTTTCCTTTTCTTTTTCTCAGGATGGTGCTCAGTGCACCATTCTGGGCAATGCAGCCATAACAGAATGTTTACTGTGTTCACAGCACTGCCTGATTCTCAAATCCTCTGCCTGGGAGAAAAAGCTTCCTAGTCCAATGGTGTGCCTTTCTAAAGTAGATACCCAGTGGATTAATGAATCAGATGCAATTACAAATGTAATGAAATATCTTACAGATCAGGTTACATATCATATTACTATTATCGCTGTGAATAAGGCAACTATGAATACAGCATAATTAATTGGTTTCAATTGATCCAGCGCGGCTAATATAAATCTCTCCTTATGACACCAAATCCAGAAAACACCTACACAAAACTTATATCGGTGGGGCCCATGACACCGCATACATACATTCATTCAATCCTGGATTTAAACGTCAAGGAGAAAGAGTTGCTGGACAAGCGGGATACTTTATTAAAATGACAGAATTATAACCTATACATTATATACATTGACTTCGAATCCTGTCGGTTCTAAACATCAAGGTACTCCGCTATTTGGTCGATGGACCAACTAGTAGAATCAGTTGATGGTGATTAAGACCAGCTCAATCACAATTGGAACCTTTTAACATTTATTAAATCATAAACTTAGTTTTAAAGAACCACGGACTCATTTTAGAGTTAGAATATAATTTCATCTAAAATTCTTCAAGCAAATAAGTATAATTCTTTATTAGGCAAAACATTTAGAAATATCAATACACATTTATGAAAAGTTTAGGAAAAGTGAGAAATTATGCATTACCCTCGGCCATGGGGCGATGACAAGAATGGTTCACCAAAAGAAGATGAACCGCAGATCACAGGATAGAACTTCCCAAACTAACAGACTGTCCCGCTAACCTCCTCGGACGCACCTCCCGGGCAGAATTCCTGCAACGATCTCGTTCCTTCCCCAGTCAAAGTTCAAAGTCCAAAATGACAGAGTCTCTCGCAGCATCAAGGTTGAAAAATAAAAAGCAAGTTTTTTTTCACAATGTCAGAGTAGACCCTCTTATACCCTATTCTCTGGCTCACTACATTCTAAAGTTGCAATCTTTAGGGGAAAGAATTACGCTAATTGGTCCATTGGAGGGGTGGTGATGGTCACCTCATCGCCCTCCTTGTTCGAACCGGTTTGGGGACAATAAAGCACACAATAAGAATCATGACCATGGTGTCCAAAAAGTAGTCCAATTTGTTAATCCATTTTGCAACAATCTTTGATGGTCACACATTAGTTCATCCCCTGTCGCTTGTCTTTTCCATCCGTTCCCAGGCATACATGCTGAATACTTGGCACGTTGCTTCATTGCAGGTCAGATTGGCCTTGACATCTCTCACTCTGAACACAGGCCGCATGCACGTGACTGGAGCATTCTTTCTGAGGCTGCGTGGGGGCCATCTTGTTTACCGCACGCGATCTCATCCTTTCCAGTCGGCCATCTTAGAAGCATGGCCTAGCAGGCCCGAACGGAACTAATATAAGAACAAACACAATAGAAATTAAAATATGGAAAATAAGCCTTTCTGTTTACCAACCGCCATTCTAATGACCCGTGTTAGATATTACCTAGCAGAAGCGACATTTAAAGCCATTTTACTTACCATCTGCATTCTTTGCCACAATACAATTCTATTACGCAACACAAAAATCATGCAATTCACTCTATTCACTACGCAAATCACAATTTTAATATTAATTGCTTCGCATTTTGTAAATAAATTAGAATTTGGCACATTTAGCAGTTTTACCCATGTGTAGTGTCTACTAAAAAGTGTATTTGTTGATTAATTCATGCGTTTTCAAACTGCTAGTATCATTAGCGTCATGAGGTCATTAATTTCATAGGGGTACAAAAAATATTTTGTTTCCCCTGCTCCATCAATTCCCCCTTTGGTGATTTTTAACATCACCACTAAAACCTATAAAATTTTATCAGATAAATGATTCTTGTCCACTTGCATTTGTTAATTTAGACAATCGTGTTCTTTTCATCTTGTTTTTTAGACCTCTTGTACATGTTCTCTTTAAATTCTTCCAATTCGATCTCTCCCATCTCCCATTCTCTTTCTTTATTTTTCTCATTTTCTCCTTTTACTTTATTTTGTCTTTTTCTTCTTATAATACACATATATGCTAATCTCAATACAGATATTATCATTATTTCTAAAGTCACTGGAATTAGTATTTTCCCAATAAGAGAACTACCTATTTCTGTGAACCATTTCTTCATTGAGGAAAAACTCTTACCAAGTCTCTCCCAAGCACCTTCAACCTCCAGTGGGGCAATATCTTTATGCAACTCAGTAATGTTCTTTATATACTTCTGTATATTCTGACTTTTGTCTGGAATGTAAGTGCAACAATGTTGTACTTTCAGCATTCCACAGACTCCACCCTCTTTTGCCAAAAGAATGTCAAGGGCAAGTTGATTTTGCATCACCATAGCTCTCATGGCAACCATTTCAGTATTTACCATCAAGAACCCTCCAGCAGTATTCGTTGATAAACGATCTACTACTGTAGACAATTTCCGAATTTTGTATGCATTCAAAGATATACCCACTGATGGTATCAATGCTCCAAAAATGTCACCTATTATTTCTGAGAAGCTTTCCCTCCTCCTACGGGTTAATGGTTTACCTATCTCGTGAATTCCTTTTGTTCCTCTTTCCACATGAAAAATCTTTGGAAAGACCAGGCCTAGATAGCATGTTCCGTACCAATGGTCCGGCAACCTATAATAAGCTCTATTTCCGCAAATGTAATAGATCCCTGGAAATACTCGATCTTTTCCTCCTTTGAATCCCCATCCCCCTTGAATTTTGTATGTATCTCGGCACTCACTAGAACCCACGAAATAGTTATCATACAAAGTGTTATCTCTTCTAATACACAATTTTCCCTCTTGGGGCCAATCTAGAACCATAGCTGCATTTGTTTCCCCTTTGTCATAGCTTCCCTCTTCAAACGCCCAAGGTGGGGTTTTTGTCTTTTCTCCTGTTGCCTTTCTTTGAAATTTAGCCCTTCTGTCTTCTACCATGTCCAAGAAAACCTTTTCTTCTTTTCTTAACCCACAAGTAAGATTATGTCTAAATGCATATTCTAATGTTAATTCTTTTGTTTCTAGGAAAAATTCTCCAAGAATCTTTGCAATCTTCACCTTATTTAGTTCAGGGATTACGGGAATTTTAGCAAAAACAGCATCTATGTCTGTGTAATAATACTCTAATTTACCAGTTTTATAAAAGAAACTAGCTAAAACACTACAAGTTATCCCATACGTCAAAGGAAGGTGATGATATGTCACACCTTCTGTTACAGACTCAGGTAACTGCATACATACGTAACAATCTCTCACATCCATTGTCTCCACATATTCTTACAAAAGTTTTGTGAAGACATTCTGGGGAAAAATCAGTGATTGACTTGTCCCTATGGAAATCAGTACTATCTACCAGTGTTGCAGTGTTCCTTACATTAGAATTCTTGTCACTATTTGTGTCATTCACAATTACAGATGTATTTTCTACAACTAACCTAAGTGGGATTATTATTGCCAAAATAAACCAGATAAGCATTAAAAAACCTGTACAATAGAAACACATCTTACACCATCTACGGAAAAACTCACATCTAGTTCTTCTACTCTCAGTGTCGACCATGTTGAAAAATTACCTAATTTATGTACAGAAAATGTATTTTTCACACCTCAAGTGACTTAACGTTGACTGGGGTCAACTGTTTTTAGCGCACTTTTTGGTTTCTCAGAAATTTTCTTTATCTTTATTCAGTTTATGTGTCTAGTCCGGTTTTCTTTCTTTGGCTTTATCAGTTTGTGTGTCTAGTCCGGTTTTCTTTCTTTGGCTTTTCAAGGTTGGCGCATTTCACTCTCACCCATTTGTTCACAGTCTTTGTCTGGGTTCTCGTGACTGCTGTCCACTTCCTTAATGTCAGACAGTGCTATGTATACCCATTCAGGTGACTTGTATTTCAAGTTAGGTCTTTTCACTCTTTTGGGTCTCTGCAATTGTCTTTTATCTGTTTTTCCTTGTCTTTCTTGACTTATTTCATTCACTTGTTCTGCATTGTCTTTGTTCAAATTTATTATCTTATATCTCAGTTTCTTAATCTCGTTGAGCCAATTGTCCCCTTTTCTTGGCCTTTTCAGTTCACTTTCATTTTCTCCTCGTTCCACCCTCCAAGTTCTCTTTCTTGGACCTATTCTTTGCCTTCTTTCGTCTTCACTTTCTTCAGATTCTGTTTCAGATCTCACTTCACTTTCTCTAACCTTGAATTTTATGATCTCAGTCTCTTTGTCTGAATCTGAACTTTCTTGTGTTTCTTCTGTTTGAACTTTTGAGTCTAATCCTCCTCGTGTTTCTTCCGCAATTTCCCCAAATTCTCTATCTAGATCTAAATTTTCCCGTGTTTCTTCTTCTTGAAATTTTGTCTCTAATCCTCCTCGTGTTTCTTCCGCAATTTCCCCAAACTCTCTATCTAAATCTAGATCTTCTTGAGTTACCTCTACAATTTCCGGAGGAATTCTCCTGTAACTTGTACTTGGCTGTTCACCGTCACTGTCTATTAGTTCAGTTTCTCCTGTTTCAATAGCAGTTCTTTTAGTTTCTGATTCTTCTGTTTGTCTTTTACTGCATTCAGGTTGGTCTGTTTCAGATGCTGAACTAGTATCTGATATTTCCAGATGTCGACTTACATGTCGATCTTCAAGATCTGGAACTCTACTCGTTTCAGGTTCTGCTTCAGAGACCGAACTGGTACCTGATTCTTCCAGATGTCGACTTACAGGTCGAGCTTCAGGATCTGGAACTCTGATAGTTTCAGTCTCTGCTTCAGATGCCAAGCTGGTATCTGATATTTCCAGATGTCGACTTACAGGTCGAGCTTCAGGATCTGGAACTCTGATTGTATGGCTGGCATGAATCCAATTTTTCACACCTGCACACTTTACTGCAGTCGTTGTCACCAGAATCACTTGATGTGGCTTGTCCCAGCGTGGAACCAAGCAATTTCTTCTTATGTGGACCTTTTTGCGGACCCAGTCTCCTGGACTCAGATCATGAGCTGGTTTTCTTTCAAGAGTGGTCGCATCCGATCCAACCTGATGAAACACAGAATGCACCACATCAGCCAATCCTTTGCAATAGTCCAGTATGAGATCATCAGTTATAGTCAGCAGTTTGTTGACAGGTACATATGCTTGTCTCATTGCTCGTCCCATGATTATTTCATGAGTACTCAGACCTGTTTTTCTGTCAGGAATGTTTCTTATGCTCATTAACACCAATGGTAAGGCGTCGGGCCATTTGAGTCCTGTAGCTTGACACATCTTACCCAACCTATTCTTTATGGTGCCATTTACTTGCTCTACCACTCCAGAAGCCTCTGGTCTGTAGGCACAGTGCAGCTTTTGTTGAATGTCTAATGCTTCGCATATCAGTTGGATGAGTTTGTTCTGAAAATCCGTTCCTCTATCTGTTTCTATCGTTACTGAAAAACCGTATCTAGGAATGAATTCTCTCAGCAGGAGTTTAGCTACAGTAACTCCATCATTCCTTCTTGTCGGATAGGCTTCCACCCAACGAGAAAACAAACAGACGACCACCAGGACATACCTCAGTCTGTTACTTGGGGGCATTTCAATGAAATCTAATTGCATTCTGGTAAAAGGACCTCCTTCACGTCCTATTACTCCCAAACTCACTACCGTCTTCCTTCCAGGGTTTAATTGTTGGCATATAAGGCATCTTTGACAAAGGCTTTCAGCTATAGCTCTAAATTTTGGGTTATACCAAGTCTGTTTGAAAAGTCTGATCATGGCATCTCTACCTATGTGTGCCTGTCCATGATACATCCATGCCATGTTAGAGATCATGCTATCAGGCATAACTGGTCTTTCGTCCCTGTAAACCAAAACATCATCTTCTTCTCTCCACCTGCAACCTGATTTTATCCAAATATCTTTTTCCTCATCACTTGCCTCTTCCTGCAATTGTCTTACCTCATCCCATGTTTCAACTGGGTTAGTAAACAGCAAGGGACATGAAACATTTTCTTTCTCCCTTCTTCGATTCAATGAAGCCATATTTCTGGCACAATATTGAGCTAATTCATCAGCAAATTTGTTTCCCACTGAAATATAATCAGCCCCATTTTTGTGAGCAGAGCATTTTACCACCGCAATTTGTTTAGGCAGCTGTATCGCCTCAAGCAACTTCTTCACAAACTCACCATTCCTAATAGGAGACCCTCTGGAAGTCAGGAATCCCCTCTGGGACCAGATCTGTCCAAAATCATGGACCACTCCAAAGCCGTATTGGCTATCCGTGATCACAGTGATTCGGAAATTCTTTCCCAGTTGGCACGCTCGAGTCAGAGCAATTAGCTCAGCAACTTGGGCTGAACGTATCCCTCTCAAACAAGACGCTTCCATTATGGTTGCTACTGTACATACAGCATACACAGCACTTAAAGCTCCCTCATCTGTCCTCAGGCATGACCGGTCCACAAACATCACATAATCTGACTCTTTTAGAGGTTCGTCCCTAATATCAGGGCAAGGCTTTGTGCAAAATTCAAGCACATCCAAACACTTATGATCAATATCATCCTTGACTTCTGTATTTACTTCATCTGGCAGTGAAGTGGAAGGATTCACACTCGTACATCTTACAATGGTTACATTGTCTGCACCCAAGATCACTTTTTCATACCTAGTCAGCCGACTATGTGTCATGAATTGGGTTTTTGTTCGAGTCAGTAGGATTTCGACTGAGTGTGGGACATATACTTTCAAAGGGTATCCCATCACAATGCCTTCACTCTGTTCCAGACTCACACAAGTAGCAGCTACTGCTTTCAGACATCCAGGCAACGCCTTTGCTACCGGGTCTAAAACAGCTGAAAAATAGGCTATTGGACATTTCATTTTTCCATGCCTTTGCACTAACACTGAAAGGGCACATCCGTCTCTCTCACTACAATACAGCTCAAATTCTTTCTCATAATCAGGCATTCCCAATGCTGGTGCCTCACACAAACTTGTTCTCAGATCCTCGAAAGCCTTCATTTCCTCTTCATCCAATTCAATCAGATCTCTGACATCCTTCTTTGTCAATCGCTGTAAAGGTTTTGCAATCAATGAAAATCCACTTATCCATTGTCGCAATAACCAACCATTCCAAGGAACATTCTCACCTCTCTTTGTGTCATTGGGGCTCTCATTCCTTTGATAATCCTTATCCTTTCTGTTGTTACTTTTCGCATCCCTTTCTCAATCTTATGACCTAAGTACTGTACTTCTTGTTGACAAAATTGCAGTTTTGAAGGTGACACCTTGTGTCCTCCTTCTGCCAAATGATTCAGTAAAGCAATGATGTCCGTAACACATGCTTCTCGAGTCTTTGATGCCACTAATAGGTCATCAATATATTGGACCATCACAGATTTTTCAGGCATTTTTAAATCTTCTAAGGATTTCTTTAGAATTTGATTAAAAATCAAAGGACTTTCAGTATACCCTTGAGGAATTCGGCACCATGCCAAAATACGCTCTCCGAAAAGGAACGCAAATAATGGCTGGCTGTCAGGGTGCAGTGGAATAGAAAAGAATGCATGGCACAAATCAATAACTGTGTACCATTCTGCATCATGTGGGATTTGATACAGTATTACAGCAGGGTTTGGCACAATTGGGCAGCAAGGAATAACAATTTTGTTTAACTTTCTCAGGTCTTGCACTATCCTATATGTTCCATTTGGCTTTTTCAATCCCATTATAGGAGAATTACATGGGTTGCTCATTATTTCTCTCAAAATCCCTTGTTCAATAATTTTATTAATTACAGGTGTTATTCCTTCAATAATTTCTGGCGTCAGTTTGTACTGCGGGGTATTTGGGTAATTTGTTCCTTCTTTTACTGTAATTTTTACAGGATCAACTTCTCTCATTAGTCCAATATCTTCACCTGTGAAATCCCATACATCAGGCCTTACTATTCCTTTTAATTCAGTAGGGATTTTACCCGCATCAAACACAGGAAACATATCATTCGCTCCTGGTTCTAGTTCTGCCATTGTCATTTTATACAGAACATCCTCATCTGGGGTCTGGAAAGCAATACCATCTGGGGTACAGTAGATGGTACAATTCATTTTTGAAAGTAGATCGCGTCCCAATAAATTTACAGGACTACAATCACACACCACAAAGCGATGCATCTCTTTGAATGGTCCAATCTCCACCTCTATTGGTTTTGTAAGAGGGGTTTTAATCTGCCTGTTCGAAACACCTACAACTTGGATGGATTGTCCTGAGAGAGGAAGTTTTGGAATTTCCACTGATCTAACAGTAAAACGGGTAGCACCAGTGTCCACAAGGAATGTAACATTTACACCATTTACTTTTCCATCCACAAATGGACCTGAGTGATCTACCTCTAGAGTTGCGCCAAGCACGCACTCTTCTTCCTCTCCTAGGCACCGTCATAAACTTTCATCCGACTCATCTCCATCCTGCCGTAACCAATACTGCGAAATTGCAGCTGCGCGCGGCAATTTTGTTACCTGCTCTCCTCCGTAGAATCCTGCCTCTGTACTGTATCTTTGAGGATTTACACTCTTTGGAAGAGGTGGTAGTGGCACCTGACACTGTTGAGTAACTACCTGCGGTTGTTGCAGCTGTTGGTAACTCACCTCACTCTGCACCTGTGGATTCAATGATTGATTTTCTGTATTAGCTTTCAGAGGAAATTTACACTCGTTTCTCCAGTGCCCTAATTTTCCGCAATTATGACATGGCCATTTCTTTTTAGCTTCTTCTATACTCATCTGACCTTTTCCCTTGCCAATATTCGGTTTGGATTTGGTCTGTCCTGAATCACTAGACTGACTGTTCATCTGAGCTTCTTGCTTTTCTGCAACCTTTACTTGTGCCCACATTGCTTTTTCCTTGAGTTTATGCTGTCTACATTCAATATTGTCACTACAATATTTTGCATACCTTAATACTTCTACTGTGCTATTCTGGCAACATAACATATGTTGCTTAATCATTTCACTTATTTCAGGTCTCAAGCCATACACGAATCTATACACAAAATGACTCATGTCTTTTTCACTCAAGTTCTCGTAACCACTATACTGTTTAAAAACCAACAATAATCTCTCGTAGTAGGCATGTACAGATTCCTTACTCTCCTGAGTCGTTCTATCAATCTTTACCCAGTCCGTTTCTTTTGGTGGGATTTTATTTTTCAAAAATGTGATTACCTGTTCATATTTTCTCATTACTTCTGGACCTGGGGCTCCTGTTTTTGCATCTCTAGGATATTCTTCCTTCGGCCAGTCAATTGTAATTTTACACTCTGTCCATAAATCTGCTGGAACAACAATCTCATATAGTCCACCAAATCTTCCCACAATACTTTTGAAACTTTTACAAACCTTTCTACCTGTCTATACCATTCTACAGGCTTCTCTCTCAATCTTGGAAAGTCATACGTAAATGACAATATATCTTGTCTGGACCATGGGACATGTACATAACTTCCTCCTGGAGTCTCTCTCATTGGATACTCCACTACCGTTTGTTCTTTCTCTTTTACTGGAAAAGCCAATGATGCTTTATCAGTTGTTCCCTCCTTTCTCCTTATCCACCTTCTTCTCCATTTATCCACATCACCCTATTTTCTCAATAAAACAATCAGTTCCTTTATTTGCGTCAATCGTCCTGAATTGTTCAGATTTCTCTCTGGGGTTTCAGTTGCTGACTCGGCTCCCATAGGAATCCTATTTATCAGACTCTCATTAACTGTCAAATTTACAGGTGGACTTGACCTAAATGGACCAACAGAATCTTCCTTTTCTCTATTTTCTGAAATCATCTCTTCTCTTTGCATATTGGAATTTAATGGAATTGTTAAGGAGTGTTCATCTATCTTTTGATTTTCAAATACTGGGATTACTGGCCCTATAGTTACTGGCACAGTCACAGCTTCCATATTCCTTGTCAGTTCTCTTATCTTTTCAGTCAATTCTCTTGTGGTCCTAGCTAATTCAGCTGTATTACCATTATCATCTTTCACAGTCTGTGGTGTTTCTGGTTTATTAAACGGACTATTTATTTCAGACATTCTTTCAGGGCTTTGATTTATTACAGTTCTCATTGGTGGTGCATTTGGTATCACCACCGCAGAATTCTATTGATATGGAGGGGGTCTTTCATTTAAAATGTCCTCCAGCAACTCATCCTCTGTGTCGCTAACTCCATAACCGTATCTCTCTGATACTGCATGTTTCTTTTTCTCCCTACATTTTCTCCCTGCAAATTCTTCAACTGTTCTGACAGGAAACAAACCATCTGTCATGTTAGCATACCGCCATCGTCTCATCCTGTCTTCATGATTCAAACCCCATACTCTTCCATGAACTAAACTATAATTCTTTGCACCTCTGTGTCTTTCCCTATCATACATCTCATCTTCCCATTCACCTAAGGCTTCAAACTGTGTCGGTCTAGGTCTTGGTTCAAGTTTCATCATCTTTTCTCTCAAATTTCGAAGTACCGCTGTGCTAAACGATCCATTTTCTGGAAATGCCAATACTCCATCGCCTTGGGTATATTTCGCCCAATTTTCCAACCAAATGCAAGTATGATAGCCATATTTCAACATCATATGAGATGCTGACGTTTTTGGTGGAGGAAGTACTTCTCCTTCCCTAGCCACAACCTTCTTGTCTTTCTTGAAAAAGTTTTTAATCTTCGCAAACCATGACGGTTTCTCTCTACCATACTCATAATAAGCCATATTTTGCTGTTCTTTTTCCCAAAACAAATACACGCAATTCTTCACCACTCTGTTCTTTCTACTGCTCGGCTATTCGGATCTATCCCAGGGCGCCTCACACCAACGCACCAATCAGAAAGCTTTACGTCACTCTCACACTAACCTATCCCAGCGCGTCTCACACCAACACACGAATCCGGACACTCTTCGTTCTACACAACAGGCCAATACCAGCGCAGTTCTTGTTGACGTCAGTTCTACTCCTGCTTCTACTGACCTCTCCTTTACAAAAATTATCGGCAGTTTTCTTAGCTTTTCTTTTCGACAGAAATTGATTAGTTACAATGTTAAACACATTACCATTGTCTGTTTCGCTAAACAAAAGAGATAGTTTATTCCGACTTACAAGAATACTGTTTCGTTCGATAAGTGTAGCACTTCTCTCTACCTTACCCCTCTCTCAAGCAAGGGGTGAACCCGTTTCTCTGGGGATAAAACACATGTGGAGACTACACTGCTCCTGAGAATTAAGGCCAGAGTTTCACAAGAAAACCTGTTGCTATTTCACTCAAACGCAATTCAAACATGAAATGTCCCTAACATAACACAATCCTATGTTATCACCAATTTGAAATCAGACAATGCACAATTCCGTGTGACTTCTCTTGCCACACGTGTCCACTTCCTACTTTCCGGAAGCTTCAAAATTTCGACTTATACATAACATAACACAAATTCAACATAGAGTGTTAGACACGAAAACTCAATAATCAAAAATCACCAAACTAATCTATAGAAACCATAACTCTGCTACCAAGAAATCTGATCCAGCGCGGCTAATATAAATCTCTCTTTATGACACCAAATCCAGAAAACACCTACACAAAACTTATATCGGTGGGGCCCATGACACCGCATACATACATTCATTCAATCCTGGATTTAAACATCAAGGAGAAAGAGTTGCTGGACAAGCGGGATACCTTATTAAAATGACAGAATTATAACCTATACATTATATACATTGACTTCGAATCCTGTTGGTTCTAAACATCAAGGTACTCCGCTATTTGGTCGATGGACCAACTAGTAGAATCAGTTGATGGTGATTAAGGCCAGCTCAATCCCAATTGGAACCTTTTTACATTTATTAAATCATAAACTTAGTTTTAAAGAACCACAGACTCATTTTAGAGTTAGAATATAATTTTATCTAAAATTCTTCAAGCAAATAAGTATAATTCTTTATTAGGCAAAACATTTAGAAATATCAATACACATTTAGGAAAAGTTTAGGAAAAGTGAGAAATTATGCATTACCCTCGGCCATGGGGCGATGACAAGAATGGTTCACCAAAAGAAGATGAACCGCAGATCACAGGATAGGACTTCCCAAACTGACTGACTGTCCCGCTAACCTCCTCGGACGCACCTCCCGGGCAGAATTCCCGCATCGATCTCGTTCCTTCCCCAGTCAAAGTTCAAAGTCCAAAATGACAGAGTCTCTCGCGGCACCAAGGTTGAAAAATAAAAAGCACGTTTTTTTACACAATGTCAGATCAGACCCTCTTATACACTATTCTCTGGCTCACTACATTCTAAAGTTGTAATCTTTAGGGACAAGAATCATGCTAATTGGTCCATTGGAGGGGTGGTGATGGTCACCTCATCGCCCTCCTTGTTCGAACCGGTTTGGGGACAATAAAGCACACAATAAGAATCATGACCATGGTGTCCAAAAAGTAGTCCAATTTGTTAGTCCATTTTGCAACAATCTTTGATGGTCACACATTAGTTCATCCCCTGTCGCTTGTCTTTTCCATCCGTTCCCAGGCATACATGCTGAATACTTGGCACGTTGCTTCATTGCAGGTCAGAATGGCCTTGACATCTCTCACTCCGAACACAGGCCGCATGCACGTGACTGGAGCATTCTTTCTGAGGCTGTGTGGGGTCCATCTTGTTTACTGCACGCGATCTCGTCCTTTCCAGTCGGCCATCTTAGAAGCATGGCCTAGCAGGCCCGAACGGAACTAATATAAGAACAAACACAATAGAAATTAAAATATGGAAAATAAGCCTTTCTGTTTACCACCCGCCATTCTAATGACCCGTGTTAGATATTACCTAGCAGAAGCGACATTTAAAGCCATTTTACTTACCATCTGCATTCTTTGCCACAATACAATTCTATTACGCAACACAAAAATCATGCAATTCACTCTATTCACTACGCAAATCACAATTTTAATATTAATTGCTTCGCATTTTGTAAATAAATTAAAATTTGGCACATTTAGCAGTTTTGCCCATGTGTAGGGTCTACTAAAAAGTGTATTTGTTGATTAATTCATGCGTTTTCAAACGGTTAGTATCATTAGCGTTATGAGGTCATTAATTTCATAGGGGTACAAAAAATATTTTGTTTCCCCTGCTCCATCACAATCATTATTAGTTAATCATGTTGTTTGTTTAGGTATTGCTGCTTTTTGATATAGGTATTGTGAGGTCATAAGTGACAAACCCACACTGCACACACATGAAAATCTGAACCCTAAACAAATGGCTTTTGGTCGACTCTCACAACAAAAGGAAGGCCCCACAGAAAAAACTTCAAATGATGCACAAGCTAGGGCCTCATGTTCTATCATTGAATAACTTTACCCGTCCCCTCTAAAGGAGTGCAAGTCAAAGGCAACAAAGTTTTGTACTCTCTCTACCATTTGGGAGAGTACAGCTCCAATGCCGCTCATACAAGGATCTGTTGTCACTATAGCTTTTCTAGAAACACCAAAATGTTCTAGAGTAAGCACCATGCTAATCTCATGTTTCTTGACATTCATGTTGAAGCAATTTGTATGCCCTTTTTTAATCAAATGCTAAAAGGCTGAACCACACTGACAGAAATGCAAATTAATTTCAGTTAATACTCTGGTCTGAATCTTATCAAATGTGACCGGTACTTTAACAACAAGAATCACCTAGCTCCAATTTGGGACTGATACAATATGGCCAAAATAAGACACTGCTCTGAACTTCCACCTCTCTCTTCAGAGTGAGCCCACTCTCACTCAGTCTCTTTAAAACCAGCTTACATTTCCTACCATGATCCTCTCTGTCTTTACCACAAACCAAGATGTTGGCTTGATAAATCATCACACAATTATTTCCATTCAACACTTTCTTCATTTCTCTCTTGAAGCATGTGCCCACTGAGGCCAACTCAAATGTCATCCTGTTAAATCCATATGTATCAAGAGGTGTGTTGGAAAACGGCCTTCTCTGAAGGACCACCCCAAACATTTTGCCTTCCTCCTCCTCTTTTTGCTGAATTCTTTTTGTTAGCATTAGGACTTTGAGCGCTTTACCACTGATAGCCAGTGCTTAAGTGCATGTGCTTCTCCACTAAACATGGTTACATTTGGTGTATCCACTGTTGGGATATTTATTTTACTCTTAGGTCCCTTGTAAAGTGGTATACCATATACCCAGGACCCGTAAATTAAATGCTACTAGTGGGCCTGCACCACTGATTGTGCCCCCCACACAAGTAGCCCTTTAAACATGTCTCAGGTCTGCCACTGCAGAGCCTGTGAGTGCATTTTTACTGCCACTTCAACTTGGCATTTAAAACTCTTTGCCAAGCCCTAAACTCCCCTTTTATTACACATACGTCCCCTCTAAGGAGGCCGTTGGTGGCCCAAAGGGCAGGGTGCTGTGTAAGTAAAAGGTATGACATGTACTTTTACGTTTTGCATATCCTGGTAGTGAAAAACCCCTAAATTCGTTTATCACTACTGTGAGGTCTTCTTCTCTCATAGGTTAACATTGGGAGTTCCTTAATACACGTTTAAGCTGTAATTCCTGATTAGAAAGGAGTTGCATCAACGAATGATGGACCAAATGCTGAATCAATCAAACATTCACCCCCAGTCAAGAGATCTGGGTTAAATCCATTGTTCATTTGCTCACTACGCCACCCCATTTTAGACCCCGCCATATGCAAATCAGTCATGACCCTGCTCCTCATGGGGACGGTCCAACGGTCCCCAACTGCCATGCTGGGTCGTCCTTGGACTGGAAACAAGCATCCTGGGTCCGCTTTCAGGGCATTACCCCTGATCAGCCAGGCTAGCTTGAATCCAGTCGCACAGCGAGCAAGGGACCCACATCTGGGCATACCCATCCCACTTAGGGTGAAAAGTGCTGCAGCAGCAAATGATGGAGGAAATGCTGAATCAATCAAACATTCACCCCCTGTCAAGAGATTTGGGTTAAATTCATCGTTCTTTTGCTCACTACGCCACCTCAGTTTGGAGTAGAAAGGAGTAGCTGTGTCATTTTTTATATCTTTGGAATGGTAATGACAAATCCTCTTTACTGGTAAAGGTGGATTTCACATTACTGTTTTAGAAATGCCACTTTTAGAAAGTCGACATTTCTTTGCTCTCACAGCTCTGTGTGCCTACAGCCTGTTTCCAATGCATGTCTGGGGTAGATGACATCTACGCTTTGTGCATTCCCTCCAGACCGCAACAAACATAGAAAGATTAGGTGTGTCTGAGTGCTCATCTACATTCTGATGGCTCTTCCTGGGCAGGAAGGGGGGAGGGAAGCTGAAATTTACACCTGAATTGTTAGGGTCCTGTCCCCACACAAAGGGCTGACTACCCCCTACAGCTAGTCTGGAGCCGGGGCTGGGAAGAAAAGGCAATTTTGCACTTTAAAGACCCCTCTTTGAAATCACCCTCACTTCAAAGGCACAACTGGGTATAAGTACTGGGTCTCTGACCACACCAAATCATATACTTCTGGACCTGTAACTGAACCCTGTCAGAAGGACTGCTGTGCTGCGTCAAGGACTGACACTCTGCTAGACTGTTGATCTGGAAGACCTGCTTTTCTGCTGTGCTGCCCTGCTTCCTGATGCTCTCTGACCCTGCTGAGGGAGAGCTGGGCTCTGTTTTGTAACTGAAATGATCTCCAAGGGCATGTTGGCTTGCCTCCTGTTGCTTGAGACTCAGGGCTATCAAATTCTCTACCCCTGCTCCTGTGCCTGGTTTACTGGAAGTAGACCCAAATACTTGCACCAGAGAAATCAACGCATCTCAAGTCTGCATGTAGCAGAACCGGCCCATCGACCCTGTGCAGGAGTGGAATCGGTGCATCGCTCTCGGAACCAACACATTACCTTGAGAGCCCGATGCATCGGAGCCATGCATCGCCACAGACAAAATGTGGAGAAATCGATGCAACTCCTCAACTGTGTGGAGAAACCGGGCGCATCGCTCTACGGAACTGTTGCACCACCACCACTGAGTGAAGAAAATCGACGCAACACCTCAACTGTGGGCCAGACATCGACCTATCGCTCGTCTGCACCCCGCATCTCGCAGTTGCAACCAGGATCAAGTACTCTGTTCACCGGGCCTGCCTGGCTCTTGTCCCTAGCCTGCTCTCCATTGTGGCCGGCCTGAACTGTTGACTTTGCCCCGGTCCAGCATGACCAGATAACCTCCATTGGCACTTATTGCTTCTAAGTGCCAGAACTCTTTTTATTCTTTATAAATTTATAACTCGTCTTCTACTTATTGGATTTTTGCCGTTTTTATCTTAATTTATTTATAAAAGTATTGTCTATTTTTCTAAACCTGTGTGGAGTCTTTTTGTGATGTTTTCATTTTGTTACTGTGTGTGTGTGATCCACCAGGCTATATACTGAACTATTATTTATGTGGACAATATACTGTGCTATATAATTCTTTCCCAAAATACACATATTATGAAGCATTCACCTACAGTCCTCATCAATATACCGGGCCATTGTCCTCCCCTTGGGAAATATACAAAGTTATAATCCCAGGCCAATTTAACCAAATATAGCCCCTGAGCAATATATATATCCAGTGAATATAAAGAGGTAAAGTCCTTGCTAGCCAATATACTGAGCTATAGCTTCCAGGCAGTATACTGACCCATTTGACAATATACTAGGCCAAGGCCCTGCAGGGCTTCATACCAAGTGGTAATCGCATTTCTCAAAGGCAATATATTAAAGCTATAATCCAGCTGGGTAATATACTGTCTTCTAGGTCTATACAATATATTTATCTGTAGCCGCCTTGTACCTCCATGTGCTGTGCACTGGTTCACCTTTCGTCTCCTGCCCCCCAGGTGCTCCTCCTGCTTGCCCACCTCTCTCTTACGCACTCATCCTGCCTCTCTCATATTGGTTTAGTTCAGGTCTTCGAGCACAATTTCCTTTCACGTGCCTTTTCAAAATGTCCATCTCACAAACCCACGTCCTCCTCCGCTTCTTGGGCTATCTTCTGTGTACACAGGTGCACCCTCTTTATACGTCTATGACCTGCTCTCCCCTTCTTTCTCTCTTTCTCACACACTCTTTCTGCTCCTCTGCCTGAACTTCATTCACCAATTTGTTCACAAACTACCTATCCCTCTATATCTTCCTTTCTATCCTGTGCAGCTCTCACCCCTATCTATTAACCATGCTACATAATTTCACTACACAAATACACTACACACCACACAATTCCACCCTACACAATTCCACAACTAACAATTCCAGTTCAACAGACAATTCCACTCAAAGCCATATACATCTACTCCACTCCAAACCAAAATACATGGGTAAAAGACATTGTCATTTACAACGCCAATAGCTCTAACTCTCGCAAATACGAGACCTATTGCATTGCAAATGCTTGTTTTAAAATGTAGCCAAATTTCCTTTAAAGAAAATGGGTTTCATTAAAAAAAGTTTACTTTATTAAAAAGTAACGACAGACATAGTGATCTGCTGACGTGGTCTTAAGTCAGAGTGAGTCGCAATTTGCAACATACCTCATGCATATTAATGATGTAGGTTCTATTGCTTCCCACACCAAATCCTTATTTTCTGAACTGACCTATTAGTATATAGGTAGGTTCACAAAAACTGATTTAATTCGCAAAAAGTCAACCATTTTTTGAGACTGAAATATTAACACATCTCGCCCTTTGTCGCTGGTTTATGAATGTAAATGATATTTGACAGACTGTTAGTAAGTTTATTCCAATGTCGAGGTCTCAGGTTTCAACAAGATCTGAGAAGAGGGACAAAGGTAAGGGGATGGGCTGAGATAAAAGGGCCGTACGCAGCAAGGGTTGGTAGGCCCTTTGGGGTTCCTGTGGTGCCAAAGAACATGCAGCGGGTGTTGAACAGTATGGCACCTGTGGGGCTGGAGGCAATGCCCAGCAGGGTATGGCTGCAGAGACGAGTATTTTTTAGGTCGAGCCTGGGCAGCACCTGCACTGCTGCAAGGCATGCGGTAGTAGGGTTAGGCATACAAGCTCCGCCCATTTCCTCGCCCATCCTTTTAATTGGCTCCTGTTATTGTCCTTGCTAAATCGTTGCTTTTCATTTGTGAAAAGGCTTGTTAGTCGCTCCTTGGTACCGTCTTGTCTGCATTTGTAACCTCCCATAACGACTGGACGTTTTACTTGTGGTGTTACACGGTCTACTTTATAAGTCGGTGAGCACTATTTTGTGAAATGACTTTCTCGTATTGCTGGCACTACATGCTTTCCTGTAACAGCTTTATCATTTAAGCTGCGTGGCCCCACTTTAACTTATGTTATGTTTTTTGATTCAAGAATGGCGGCCGCACTATTAACTTAACGATGCTCACGCCATAATATTTTCTTTAAAGCACCGTTGTTTTAAGACTTGATTTGTGTTATTTTTTTTACGCACAAGGCATGCTTCATCCTCAGCGCCGCTGGACCCTCTGAGCCGATTCTGGCACCATGTCAGAGCGTCTATGCCCACCTAGGGCCTGGATACTTAGACGCTGAGGCTGACTTTGCCAACCATGGAGTAAGTTCTGATTTTCCACACCCAACGTCTAGAATTTGCCAAGTGATGCCACAGTGATTCTGAGGATGAACACTTTTGACCGCCCTCTCAACTGTGCCGCCCATGACATATGTGCACAAATCAAGAGTTTGCTAAACAATCTAAGCATCTGCCAAATTTTCTGCAAATTCATCAAAAATCGTTAATGTTATAGGCAAATGAAACAGCACCTTTCCAACTGTCAAGATAGTTCTATAATTTAACCCTTCATTTCCACACTGAAATAATTTTTAAATTTCTCCAAAATTACTGAACAGATTTACACCAAAAGAAGCAAAGACACTTCCTTGAGTGGGGTTCTACGTCCATGTTAAGTTTGGTGAAATTCTGTTAAACGTTTTTGTATGGAGGAGCTAAGTATCCTAAGGGAGATCAAATGGGAATGGCACATTATTTCCTACCTTTAAACTCTCTTTTTGCCCTGTCCCTTTTTTGACCCCATCTTCCATTGAGGGATCTGCATGAAGCTTGCCATGCTGAACCCAAAGTGGATGAACCTTGTTTAGGAAAGTTTTCTGCTGATTTGTCAAACTGCAAAAAAGTTATTAAGAAATCCCCAAAAATGTTTTGATTAAAACTCTGAAAGTCAAAGTTAAGGGCAAATGAAGCAAATGAAGCACTGCTGATATGTACTGTCAAAGGCCATTCATATTCCTTATTGCTCCTTAATTGCGGGTCGTACAAAGGGCCCTAATGTAAATCAGGTCATTCAGTTAATTAGACAGTCTAGCCCATGTCTGATAGATTTTATAATTTATTTTTTCTGTTTGTATGATGTTCGCTGAACTTGATTGGTTTTATGATATAATTATGAATGTTTTTGTAAATTGTTAATAATATCTGTGGTACAGTTTTTAAATATTGTGCGATTGTGAAGATATTTTAATTGCAATGATTTTTGTTAACCAAGCAATAAAGATCTTATTACAGGTCATTCAGTTAATTAGACAGTTGTCAGGTTCCACTAACCTTAGGCGCAAGGTCCAATGGGAGCGATCTAGTCTACCTCTCACCTCTCCCACCAATGAACACAACTACATAAATATGATTTCCAGTGTTAGAGACATGGAAAGGGTAATGGGATAAGAGAGAAACCAGAGAAATAAGACTTTACCACTTCTGCCTCGTCACTCGGCTGGTCAATTAAGTTTGCAGAATGTAGTGAATTCCTGCAAAGCAAAGAGATATCTTAAATGTCTAGTTATAGAGAGAACTAAATATAGCTAAAATTGTGCTTGGATATACCTGAACTTTATCTCTGTGCATCCAGCTAAATGTAGGTTGAGATGGAGCTGGTAATTCCTGAAAACTAAATACACCAAATATACTAACAATGAAAATCTCAAAAGTAACACATGAATGCCTGTGTCTCTCCATGCTTATTATAACTAGCTCAAGCTATCACTACACACACTCTTGTGGAGATGACTTAAGGGGTCTGATGTACCTAGAAATAACGAATCTGTAATCAGTCACAAACTGGTTTACAACTGCTATACGAGGAGATTAATGTGCACGAAAGCAGTGTTAAGTAGAAATCGGTAAAATAGCATAGAGAACTGAAAAATAAGAAATCGCTATAATTGTTGTTTACGATTTCCAAACTGTGAATCATTAATAGCGATTCGCAATTTGCAGATAGCGATTTGTCGCAGAGCAGCCAAATGGCATGTGCAAGTTACCATCTGGGGCCGTATTACACATGAATGCGCCGGCGCTAGTTGTCGCTGTGCACCAGAGTATGCGCCCGATGGCATTACAGAGGATCGGTTTGTAATGCGCTGTGATGTTGGCGCAGACTTTGAGCTCTGTGTTTATGTGCGTTTGCGTCTGTGCACATATTGTATTAGAGCACAGACGCAAACGCACATAAACACAAACATACTCTGGCGCACAGCGACAACTAGCGCCGGCGCAGTCATGTGTAATACGACCCCAGGTAGAAGCAGGCAATAACCACATGGAAGGTTTGAAAGGCCTCCTAAAACCAGCCCGAACATCCACAATGGCTACACTTTGTGCCATGGGGGTGAGGAGGCAAGCCCTGGGAGCTTCACACAGGAAAAGGGGAAGACAGTAGAGTTTCTTTAGACAGTCATCTTTTTTCAACAAACAGAGGAGGCGGTTTGTGGAAGATACAGACTAAGCATGGCTATTATACTAGATGTAATTAATAATTTAGAGCCTTTGGTAGTGGGACCAACTCAATGGAGCACATCCATTCCTGTGCATGCTCAGGTTCTGTGCTACCTGTATCTGCTAGCATCAGGGAGTTAGCAAGCAATTTTAGCTGTAGCAGGAGGGTATCACAAAGTGTTTTTTCTATGGTGTTTCGAAACATTTTAATGCAATGCTAAGCAGAATAAATATACATATCTCTTTTCCAAGCAGCCCTGCAGAATTGCAGAAATCTAAATAGATTTTTTCAATCAAATTGCAGATTTACCTTAAAAGAATCTGCAATTTGATTGAAAAAAATCTGTTTAGATTTCTGCAATTCTGCAGGGCTGCTTGGAAAAGGGATATGTATATTTATTTTGCTTAGCATTACATTAAAAAATTTCCGCCAGCAACCGTCGGGTATCCGCGATCCCTGGCGTGGTGCAGCGGTCTGAGGCCCACAATATACTTGGTGGTGCGGCACTGCCAAGCCTATTACGAGTTTCCTCACCTCCACAGTTTTCATGGCGGTGAGCCAGCCATGAAAACTGTGGCGGTGAGGAAACTAAGGGGGTCATACAGGGCCCCCTGTTGCCTCAGGGCCAGGGGATGCATGCAGGGTGGGTACGTGGTGTGCCCCCCTGTCTGCATGCACCCTCAGTCCCAGCACAGTCCATGCCGTGCTGGAACATGCTGTCTACCATGAGCCTTTGAAAGGCACAGCCGTGGGACTGCCATCGCAGGACCGCCCACCAGGATTACAACTTGTAATCCGGTGGGCGGTCGGCTTTGGCAGTGGCATGACGGCCCGATCCCACACCACCAAAGTCGTAATCAGGCACCTATTGGCTATGCCAATGAGTGTTTCTATCTGCTACTAAAGAAATAATAACCCAATTTCGCATTTTCAATAATTACTCCAGTTTATTCACAAGAATTTAGAAATCTTTTATTTTCCCAACTGTTGTATCTTGCAAATAAGGTAAACCAAAAAACAAATGTTACATTTTGTTTTTCATACAAATATATCCAAAAACAATAAAGTCACTTTTCTTAGATCTATCACCAGAAGGCCTGGTCATGTCCACCTGACTTTGAATACCTTCTATTTCAGCCCTCCTGGTCCTGCTGTGTGTACAAGTACTACCCTCCTGCATTGAGACGCGACTCATATTAAACCATTTCTCATTCGCAGGTAGTGCTGGTTCAGCCCAAATTCCTGCATTTGGAGTTTTAAGTTCTTCCAAACTGTACTAACTTGAACTAAGATTCTGGTTATGTTACCAGTTTATTGAGTTAACTCAGCCAGTAGATTTAAATATCTACACAAAGTGGAGTTAGGGTAGGAAATCCTTCTTTCCTGGTTGTCCCCATGGGTTGTTTTACTTTTCCTGGCTTTCGAACTCTGCTTACTTTACCTCTGCTAATCAGTAGGAAGGAGCCTGTGCTCTCCATTTAAAGCATGATTGAATAGGCAAATACCTATTTGGCATATTAACTGGCCCATAAGTCCCTAGCATAGGGTGCAAAGTGTACCCAGAGCCTGGAAGTTAAATGCCGCCAGTGAATTGCAGCACTTATTGTGCCATCCACTTCAGTGGCAGTGCAAACATGAATCCAGGTCTACCATTGTAGTCTGACAGTAACAGTGTAAAAACTGCAATTTGACCTGCCAAAATAAACTCTTTTGACAGGTTAAAACTTCCCTTTTAAATGTTAATAGGGTTCATGCTATTTAATAGTAGGACATGGAGAAATTTAATGTTAACATGGCCCTAGAGTGACTAGCACCCTAAAGCTATTTTCCACACTGGCAGGCCTAGTTGTCCTATGTAGAAAACCAGAGTGCAGATTAAAATCCTAATACTGTATCTCAGGAATAGGACTAGCTAGAAAAATAATTAAACAACTATTTTTAAAAAGCATACCGGATTGGCAGGGAGACTCCAGGCCCCATAATCCATCAGTGGAGAAGTGTGGTGCAGCGGCCAGGGCAGCTGACTTCGGAGCACAGGGTTCACGGTTTGATCCCCGGCTCCGGCGGCAGCTCAGCTCAGCACCATGTGACTCTGGGCAATAGCTCACTTAATTTCCACTACGGCCCCCAGCGCCTTGAGACCCGTAAGGGTGAGTAGCTGCGCTATATAAAAACGGGCTTACATTTTTTTTACATCACTGATGCCCACAGGAGGAGGAGGAGGGGCAGCCAAGGAGAGCTCCCTGTTTCCTGGTCAGTCAAGGCCATTCAAGTCTCTGCCCTGACTCTAAATTGGAATTTAGGAGCATGCATTGGTCAGACAGAAAAGGCCAACACACGTACTATAGACCTGGTTGTACAAGTTGAATCACCTATATTTTAGTCAAACTAGGTCTATGCCATTTGTTGGATAATATGATCATTTTAGACCATAAGGACAGTGACCGCAACGCTCCTATGATGACTATAACTGACCTGCTAGATACTCCAGTAAAGGGTCCCCCAATAGTGACTCAGGGAGAAATTGTATGTACAAACAATAGAAACTATATAAGATAGGGCTGGGTACCAAAAAACTCGAAATCTTGGAAAAAGTGTGTGAGATAGTGGAAGGCATGACTGAGAATATCGCATTGCACAATGGTGTACAATATAAGGGAGCTACTCTGTCAGGAAGTAAAGCCAAAGGCCAAAAACTCCTCAACTGCAACATGGTACAATAAGGCCTGCAGGATAGTCAATAACAATCTTCTTCATGCCCAGGAAAGTAACAATAGAGTAGAACTGCCACCTGCTAGGAAAGCTTATAAATGTCCCCTGTCAGAGGCCAACATGGGAATGGCAGAACTCAATTTGTGAGGACTTGATTATTGCTGCTAATTTGAACAACACGTTTTTTTGGGATACAGTCGCTCGTGGATCTGCCAAAGCTCCCTAAGAGCTTGAATTCTCCGTTCAGCCACAAGACTGGGTAGGCTACTTTAGCAGCTTATATAAACTACAAAGTGACATGCCAGAGGATGAACTGGATCCCAAACTTCTGGACAAAATTGATAAATGCCTTATATTGGGGATTTCCCTACAAGACACTTAAGCAACCATCAGTGGGGCCAAGCGTGGTAAGGCACCGGTCCCGGAAAAGGTGATCTTTACTTCACTAACCCAGACGTTTAGGCGCCTTACATAAACTGTATTCCTAATTCCATTATAGAAGGGGCAACTTCACCACAATCTTCAAATGCTGCTGAGATTATTACAATTTTAAAAAAGGGTTCTTTTGAATACCGCAGTAACTATCGGCCTATCAGCCTTATAGACCGCCTGCAGAAGCTTTTCTGCAGACAAAAACTTAGCAAGATCGAGGACTGGATTGTGGAAAATGATATCTTGTCATCCTGCCTGGTGGGTTCAGATCTAAGACGAGTACACTTGATCAGGTTTTTCGCATTTGTAATATCTATTGGAAGACCACGTTTATCAACAGGGGCCACTTGAATGTGTCCTTCATTGATTTACGCTCTGCTTTCAGTTTGATACCAAGAAACAAGCTCTGGGCAGTTCTGGATGATCTGGGACTCCCACCCAATCTATTGTCTATACTGATACGGCTACATGCTAGTGATTACTCACAGTTAAGATGGGATACTGGAGGGCAATTTACCAATCTGTTTGCACTCCAAAGGGGTGTTGGACAGGGGTGTGTCTTGGCACCCATGTTATTTTCCCTCTTCATCAATGACATAGTGTGCTGGCTGGACAGGGATGGCTGAGATGTGCTGAAAATGGGAGGGCAGAGGATATCTACCCTCCTATTTGCAGATTACACACTTTATCGTCCAAGACCCCCGGTGTCCTCCAGCAACTCCTAAATGCCTTTGAGTCATTTAGCAAAGGGAGGGGGATTGAACTCAATACTAACAAGCCTAAATGTATGGTTTTTAGCAGTAAAAGGGCCCTAATATTCAAATGCGGGTAGGCACAAATGAGATTGAGCGTGTCTCCACCTTTGAATATTTGGGAATAAAGCTAACCCATAACTTGTTCTCAACCTCGCAGCTAGAGAAATGTCAAGCAACTTTACAACAGTATAGCTCGAGCATAACAAGAAGGCGCAAAGCCCCAGTCTCAAAGGCAATTTCACCTGCCATTGAAATCTATAATATCGAGGCATTGAAGATAGCTTTATATGGAGCAGAGATATGGGGCCACACAAACTGTAATATTTTATCTGTCACAGAGAGTAGAGTACTCAAATCCCTGCTACCTCTCCCCCAGAGCACCCCACTCATCCCAATGTATTTAGATCTTGTCCATAAGCCTACTGCACAAAAGGTACCCAGTCGCCCAATTCTATACTGGCATTGTCTGAGGACAACAGATGAGCTGGCTCTTTACTGAGTTGGCCTAGGAAAATTTATCCATTCTATTGAAAGTGCAAGGATACCATGGCTGAACTACATTAATTTCACATTGACCAGTTTGGAAATGGGAAGGTTCTGGGAACACCCCGAAGACATGACTATGATTTCCAGGTCATTAATCAAAGAAAAGTACTGGAACTTTGTGATGGAGTAGAGTTTTTAGTACTGCAAAAGTGGAGACATTGTGGACAATTTTCTTGATTTTAAAATGGTACCATCCTTAGAACACTTTATGGAGTATGCGTTACCTCCCCTAGCTCAGAAGCTATACCTTGAACACCAAGATCTACTGTAAAAACTGGAGACACCCCCCAGATATTTCTGACAAAAATTCTGCTTGTATTACTGAGACAGAAATGATAGCCCATCTTATCTTCTTCTGCAAGGACTATGTCTCACAACAGAAAAAATGGATAGTTCTGCTGTGCAGGAATATTGGCTGCACACGATACAGTGAAGCACTAAGAATTCTCAAATCTGACAATTGCACTTTAGTTGTATATTGTACGCCCAAATACTTGATGTCTGTCTAGTTGTTCAGAGCACAGCTCCTAATAGAAACATGGTACTGATGAATCATTCTTTTAAATCTCATAATAAGATATTCTAATTTTTTTAACATTTAAAACCAATTGAATTGTTTATATTAATTTTTTATGAACTCACGCACATTTTACAAAGTTTAGTCTAGATAATGATTTGGCAAATATATTTTCTAGTGGTCATTCCTATTACTAATGAATTGCATGTGTTGAATTGTGTTTTTAAGGAAAAAAAATTCTGAAATAAACTATTTTGAGGATGTTAGTTATTGAAAATCCAATTCAATGACGAACGTGTATTTTTGGTAAATATTAAGGAAAAGTATCTCTTAGTAAGTTACCTTTTCCCTGCCTTAAGCTACTGGAGGGTAATATGCATTAATTTTCCAGCTTCCCCCAGCCTGTACTTGGCCTGGATGAGGTGTGAAATTCCTCCCAGGGGCTACACAATAGGTAACTGTGACTGAGCAGATCTGCTGGGTTCAAACATATAACTTGGGGCACACTTAAAAGGAAGGGCAGGACCTCAAGACAATTCTTGTGTATCTACTGTTTGGTTGCTAAATAAATCCGGCTTTTGTCATACCAGACTTCTGTCCCTCAGTTTGTTGTGGGTACAGTGGCTGCCTTTAACTGGAGTTTAGTGTTTGATGTGGGAGGACACTAGGATTACTATAGTACACTCCCCTCTCATATCCCCAGCCATCAGAGCCCAAGTTGAGTGTGGCAGAAGACTTTAGCCATCTTGAAAATACTCAAAATGGGTAGGGTTGGCCCCGGGAACTTTTATCACATTGATTAGGGCTTGCCCAAGAATCATTCCCACCCACTAGCTAGTGCAAGGTATAAATGTGGCACTCCAGGCACCCACTGCAGAAAACCTCCTAGACCTGCAGGGGGTCAGAAGAGGACTGAACCAGCTCCCTCTGGTAGCTTGAACAAAGACATGAACTCCAGGGATATAAGGCCAACCTCCTTTTCAAGCTACAGACACACAACCAGCTTCAAAAGGTTTTTTCCGCACAGTACCCAGCTAACCAGTGGGAACCGGGCCTGGGCTGGACCCTGCTGTTAGCCACTACCAACGCCCTGTGATTCTCTATGTGTCTCCCCCAAGGTTCTGTGGGGGCTTTAGAAGTGTACTTCAGTGGTGGATTAGGACTTAAAGTGTAGAAGTTAAAATCTTTAACCAGGACAAACCTGGTTTGTGTGTACGACCCACGCTCCATTGCGGTCATCCTCAAATTCTGCAGATGTCCTTCTAGAGTGACCATTTTTGGCACTATTTCTATTAAAAATATTAAAACTTCATGTCCCCTTATTGGATTTTTGTCATTTTGTTATTAAATGTAACTCTATTTTTTCTAATTTGTTTGAGATCTTTATTGTTTTGCATTTTGAATTCATTACTGTTTTGGTAGTGCATAAATACTTTATACATTGCCCTATGTTAAGACTGCCTGCTCTGTGTCAAAGCTACCAGGGGTTGACCTCAGGTTAATTTAGTGACTTTGAAGGTTCACTCTTAATGCTTCTTAATGGGTGAAGCATTATATGTCTTTGAGAAACAGTAACCGTTGCAGTTGGGGTTGTTTGTGTAGAAAGATTTTCAGATGTAGTTGGTGTCTCTAACATTCTTTCAGGTGCATCAAGATTGATAATCACTCTGGTATCACTTCCCGACTCAGGTGTATGACCTCCACAAGTGTCAGGATACGGATTGTGAATGGCCACTGACCTGTCCCCATGTGTGTCTTCAGTGACACTTATGGCCCTATTACTAGTTTGGTGGATCTGCAGATCACCATACCAGCAGTGGCGGTCTGAGCACGGTGAGCTCGGTGTTCCACCCACCATATTACGACTTATGCTTATTGGCTTTGCGAAGACTGCTGCAGGCCCGCTGACACCGCCAGCCAACTCCTACCGCAGCGACCGTGTAGCAGGCCTATGAGGCTCGGACCGGCAGTGAAACTGCTCGCCCAATTATGAGCTGCTTTACAGCCGGCGTGACCGTGGCCGTCCAACCACCACACCTGAGACAGGGGGAAAGGGAGGGATAAAAGGCCTAAACGCACCTCTACTCGTCTTCTAGCGACATGGAGCCCATCATGCACATCCTGCTGCTGCTCTACCTCATCGACCACCTTCAAAACCCAGTCCGTCACGGACGAAATTGGCGGTAAGTCATACAACTACCTGTTGCCATAGACTCCTCTGCAACAAGATGGCCCACCATGGACCAGGCAAGGGAGGTGGGGTCCCTAACTAAATTGCACGTACACAGGGACCCTGTCTGGGATTGTTTCTTAACAATCATCCGAAACACATCTGTAAGATGCCCTCCTAGGCCAAAACATTGGTACTGCACAGGCACACTGTACACAAATGGACATGTGTTTGCAAATTATTCAAGCAATAGTGATATGTGCATTAATATGCGTTCCACAACACCAATTCCTCATCAATATCACACCTATTAATGTCTGTCACACATAACTTTTGCCCTTTCTCACTTGTTTGCCACGTCACCACTGATCTACACTAGTCATGCAGCTTACCATTTCTCAAGCGTTGCTAAAGTGACATTGAACTGACTACAGCAACCATGAGGCCTTGTGTTTGGAACTCTGACCAAGATGCTATAGTGAATGTGACACACTCACATTGCACATATCCCAGGTCCTGTCGCAAGTTCAAAGAAAAATCTGTATGGATGTGTCATTAAAGTGAAACACACCATCTCTGATACACCTCTGTAGTGGACTCTCACACATCACCCACATGAAAAGGCAATATCAGTCAATGGGATTACATAGTCTCAGTGTGAGAAACATTCTGAGGTCACAATGGAAACAATCACTGCTGGAAGCTATGCCTCTATCAGGGGGAACCCTGGAAGGTTGGGGCACTGGGGCACAGTACTGCTTTTTTCACATGCCTGACAAACTCAATGGGCACTGGACCTGGGAACTGAAGTATAACGGGGACAACCAATTGCATAACCAAGTTCCATGCATGTGTAGGCAATGGGTAAGTGCAACTTATGTAAGCAAACACAGCGCTTACAGCATGTGGTACACACCTAGATTAAGTAGCTGTCCGGTACACATTGCAAAATGGACACATGTCCATGCAGAACTACACTAAGGTATGACAAGTTGACACCCTCCATGTGTAGATACACAAATATCTAACTTCAACACACCTAACACATACCCAACCTACATGATAGGAAGAAGGGCAAGCTAAATGACTCTGACAGTGGCCAGCCCAAGCTGAAATACTTACTACATAACATGTCACCCAATGCAATGTCTGCCCCATCTGGATGTCCACCCACATAGACATCCATCCAACATTTACCCTTGACCTGTCTAACTCCAGCACTGACTCCAAGGGCACATCATACTAACCACTTCAACTGGATCAGCAATCAGGGATGAAGCAAACACAACCATACTTACACATCACTAACTATACAATAATATCAAATAGTCAGAAAAATAATGGCAGGACCAATGTCTACAAAACTCTGAAAGTTTTTAATGAATGGATGAAATTATTCATCAAATAAAACATAGACCAATGGCCAGCGGTAATGTCCAGAATGTGCCACAGCACAATGCTGTGCCAAAACACTTGCCCTATCTGACACTGCCAGGGAACCTCCTCACAAAGGGTCATCTATTGGGGAGTCGTGGTACCTCAATGATGTTATTTGGGAGGGCTGGGGTCGGTATTGGGAGAGGGTTGGGTTGACTTTGGGAGGGAAGAGTGTGTCTGTGGCAGACTTAAGGGCAAGATTAAACATAGGGCTTTCATTGGGAGCCTGGGTAGGTGGGATGACAAGGGGTGGACTTTTGGAGGTAGAGAGAGTGTCTGTGTCTGGTTTGGGTGTGCCTGTTGTTGGTGCAGGCAGGTGTTTGTGGGTCTGATGTATGTTGTGTCTCTGTTGTAGGTGTCTGTTGTTTGGTTGATATTTTGTGTTTGTGTGCTTTTTGGGTGTTTGCTGTGGATGTGCTAGGTATGTTGTGTGTCTGGACAGTGTCTGTTGGTGTGGGGTCTGTGGGTATGTTTGTGGTGGGGGTAGTTGTCGTGTCCTGTCGTAGCCCCACAGACACACAAGAGACAGGTAAGGATCCGCTATTTCTTTATTATATATACAATGTGCGGAGCTGTGTCCATGCACGTCTGCCCACAATCGTCTTCCTTTCTGCAGTGCCTCTTCCCACCCCTTGACCGGATGTGGTGTCCGGTTCCCTCGTGCCCCCATAGTCCACCGTCCACTGCAGGGTCCTAGTGCCCTGCCCAAGGTCACTACATCTCCCCCCTTTGTCACGAAGAAGTGATGAGAAAATGAAACACAGAGATCTGTCGATAGAAATAGATGCAAGTCTGCCCTGGCACAAGTCGGTGTGCTTCCCATCATTACATTTCCTCTATTAGTCTTTTTGACTGTCTGCATGCTCTTCTCGGCCGTCCTCCGTTCGTTGCTCTTCTGCCGGTCCCTCACCATTGTCTCTTTTCTTCCTGTTGTGCTCCTGCTCTTCTTGTTCTGCTGTTTCCTTATCTTGATCTTCCCCTTTCTTCTCCTTCAGTTCTTTGAAGTGTGAACTGTTCCGTGTTACCCTCTGATGTTCTGATTCTGCCGTGATCATTGGGCCCTTCACTTTAGTTACTATTAGCGGGTCTTTTGAGAACATGCTGTCCGATTTCCTTTGTTGTCGTTGCCGCACGACTACCGTGTCTCCTTCCTTCAGGTCCGACGAGCTGGCGTGCCGCTTGGCGTCTGCATATCGTTTCATTTTTTCTTTCTCTTCTCTGTCTTTCACTGCAATGCTGCTGTGATCTGGCGCCATAGTTGCTTCTATTTGTGGTACCCTTGTTCTGCTCGTTCTTCCCAGTACTAGCTCTGCTGGGCACCTTCCTGTGGAGTTGTGGGGTGTGTTTCTGTAGTCACGTAGTACCTGGCACAGAGCTTGGCCAAGTGATATCTGCGCTAGCTTCGCCCTCTGAACTGCCTTTTTGATGTTCCTCATGAACCTCTCCACCATTCCATTCGCTTGAGGCCACAGCGGAGTTATCTTCCTGTGATTTATCCCTAGATAGGCCATGAATCTGCGGAAGCCTTCTCCTGAGAATGGAGGACCATTGTCCGTTTTCAGTGTTTCTGGTGAACCCCATGCTGCAAATATGTCATCTAGTATCGGCAGTGTTGCTGTTGCCGATGTCGACGGGACGTGTCGCACTATTGGAAATCGTGAGTATTCATCGATGACTACAAGCAGGTAGTTGCCTGTGTCCAGTGGCCCAAAGAAATCAGCTGCTAGTGTTGTCCACACTGCTCTTGGCAATTTTGACATTTGTAGTGGTTCGTGCCTGGCCGGTGATCCTGTCACTTGCCAGAGGTGGCATGTCGTTACGGTCTCTTCTACCATGCGATCTAGGCCAGGGAACCATACTTTCTCTCTTAGCATTTTCTTTGTAGCTACTACGCCTCGGTGTGACTCATGAGCCAAATTTATCAGTTGCCTCCTGAGTGAACTTGGTATCACTATTCTTGTCCCTCTCATCAGTATTCCGGTGTCTGTCTGCGACAGTTCTTCATGAATCTTCTTTAGGGCTAGCACTTCTTCCTTGCATATTCCTGCTCCCCAGGTGCAATTATTGTTATTGTGCCTCCATCTCTGCCTTCTCGTTATCTCCATGGCCATTTGCATTGTGTCATCTTCCTTGGTCTCCCTTGCTAGCTCCGCGAGCGTTATCGGTGCTGGGGTGTTTTGCTTTAATACGAAATTCAGGTATTTTTCTGCTATCGATGTCGTTTCGTGAGTCTGCGGTAATGGGTGTCTCGACATGTATTCTGCTGGGTTGTGTTCTTTCCCTGGCTTGTGCACAATCGTGAAGTCATAGTCCATCAGCCTTATGCCCCAGCGTTCAATCCTGGGTGGCATTTTTGCTGACGGGCTGCCATAGATTGTCACCAGCGCTTGGTGGTCAGTTATGATGGTGAATGGCTTCCCGTAGATAAACATGTGGTAGTGTTCACACGCCCATACCACTGCTAGGCTCTCCTTTTCTGGTTGTGAGTATGTCTTCTCAATGTCCGTTAAGCTTTTGCTTGCATACGCGACTATTTTTCTTTGCGATTCTCTCCCTGGCAGATGCTGCGCTAGTATTTCCCCTAGTCCTACTGGGCTGGCATTGACAGTCAGTTCAGTGCAGAGCATGGGGTCAAAGTAGGCCAGATGTTCCACAGTCACCACTGCCTGTCTTATTTCCTCGAATGCCTTGTTGCATTCTTGAGACCACATAGACTTCTGTCCTTGTTTGGTCAGTTCTCTTAGCGGTGTGCTCACAGTGGCAAAATCCTGTATGTATCGCGCACAGTAGCTGGCGAGGCCTAGAAATGATCTTACTTCTGCAACATCCGTCGGGGGATTTGCGTTCTTCAGTGTTTCAACTTTGCTGGGGTCTGGCCTCATCCCTTGTTTGGAGAAGATGTGTCCGAAAAACACTAGTTCCTTTTTTCAAGCTCGCATTTATCTTCATTCAATGTTAGTCCCGCTTGCTCCAGTTGTGCGCACACCTGACGCAACGCTGTGTCATGATCCTTGTCTGTTTTCCCAAATACTAAGATGTCATCACTATAGTTTAGGCTGTTGTGAACCGGCCTTATCACTTGCCGTATTGTCTCCTGGAATATCTCTGCTGCCGATGAGATTCCGAAGCTCAGTCGCTTGTATCTAAATAGACCCAAGTGTGTGGAGAATGTCGTGATGTACCTTGATTGGTGGTCCAATTCTAATTGCATAAGTCCAGCTTCGAGAATCGGCAAGCCCCAGTGAGGCAGCTGATCATGTCGTTTAGGTGTGGCCCCGGGTGACGTTCCCTTGCGATTGCGGTATTTGGGATCCTCATGTCCACACAGATGCGGATCTTTGAGGTGTTCTTCTTTGGAACGGCCACAATCGGAGACACCCAAGGCGTTGGCCCTTCGGCAGGCTCTATTATATCTTGTGCCAGTAAGCTAGTTATTTCCTCTTCCACTTGTGGTTGTAGGTGAATTGGTACACGTCTGTGATGTTGGGCCACCGGCTTGATTGCTTCATTGATGTGCAATGTTATCTGTTTTCCTTTTAGCTTGCCGAGGCCTCTCAGTATAGCTGGGTATTCTTGCAGGATGTTCTCCTTTCCCGACATGTGATACGTCATTGCTAGTAGCCCCATCACCTGTGCCGTCACATTGCTTAGCAGGCATGGCGCTGGGATGTCACCCTTGAGCACATGTATTTCCTCACGGTAGGACCTGCCTTTGTATGTTAAGGTCTCTGTAAATTTTCCCATATTTTCTACCGGGCTTTTGGAGCCCCACGTGAACACATCCACGGTCGATGGTGATAGCTGTGGCTTCACTCTCATCTTCTTGTATTCTGACATGCACATGATGTTGCATGTTGCTCCACTGTCAAGCACGAACTTCGCTTGGTGATCCCCTACGCCGATGTCCACGGTCGCTGTTTTCTTTATTTGTTGTTTCTCCACAAGATGAACGTGCTCTGTACCATCTGTTTCTCTGGGCGCGTCCGACATTAGATACAATCTCGCCACCCTCATGGGTGCTGCCGTTTCTTCTGATTCGTCGGAGGAGCTGCGATTTGCCGTTTCCATATGTCGGGCGTACCTGTTGCTGGTCATTCGCGGACTCATCGTTCTGCCTCTCTCACTTCTGAATTGTCTGGTCATGCATGTGCTTGAAAAATGGTTGTCCCTGTTGCATTTCCTGCATTTCTGGCCCATTGCTGGGCAGGCACCGACGTGTGGGAATTCGAGGCCACATCGGTAGCATGTTTGTTCGCCTTTTCTTGGTAGGACCGGCGCCTGGAATTCTTTCTTTTTGAAGTTCCCAGTGACGCGATGCACTAGCGCCACTCTCTTCTCCTTTCCTATCTCCATCTGCTTGGCGTGCTCTGTGGCCCGTGCTTCCGTGCGAGCCATCGTCAATATCTTTTCCAGCGTCGTTGGTTCCTTCAGGATGCGTGCTCGAAACTCCACTGATTGACAACCTTCGATGATGCGCAACCTTATTGCTTGCTCATTGTCAAATTTGTCAAACTCGCAGTATGTGACCAGTTTTCTCAGTCTCGTTGCAAAATCATCTAGGCTCTCTTCTCCTTGCTGGCATGCCGTGTTAAAGGTGTATCTTTCAAAGTCATCGTTTCGTTGGGGGTCGAATTTCTGTGTGAGACACTGTATCACTCCTTTGTAATCCGCTGTTTTTTCGGCGGGGAATGTTAACAACAGATCTTCTATCTCATCCCCTGCGAGATTTAGAAGTAGGTGCAGTTGCTTGCTATCCGGGACGTCCGTGGCGCTCATGTAGCGTTCAAATTTTCTGATCCATCTTTCCCACCGGATGCCTGCTTGCGGCTCCGATAGGTTGAATGGTAGAGGCCTGTGGAAGAGTGTCTGTTGAGTGGTTGCATGCCTGGACTTCTTCCTGTGTTTTGGTGTGTGTGGGCTGCATGGGGATGTTGTGGGTGCATGCTTCAGTCTGCGTTTGCTGTGGCCAGGTCTGGGGAAAGGGATTTGGGATGGGGAAGAGGCAGGAGGTAGGGTGGAAGGCTGGGGTGGGTGGAAGTCTGCCATCAGTGAGGAGACCAGAGCCTAATACGAGCTCTTTAGGGCAGACATACTACTGTGAATGCCTTCCAGGTAGTCCAGCGTCCGCGTCATCTGGCTGGACTGCCCCTGGATGGTATTCAGCAGTGTAGTCTGCCCAACAGAGATCTGTCTCAGGAGGTCAATAGCCTCCTCACTCAGGGCAGCTGGGGGCACATGGACAGGGGCTGAGGTGCCTGGAGCAAAGGAGACGCTGTGCTCCATACGGGAGCGGAGTCGCACAACTTGTTGGGGAGCAGCAGGGAGGGTGGAGATGGAACGGAGGGTGGCGGACAAGGATGTTGTCGACACAGGTCCTGTGGGGCTCGCAACCACCAGGCAGCTGCCACTGGAGGTCGACTCAGATGAAGATTATGTTGAATCATGGTCCTCCGGGGAACCCCCCTCACCCTCTGGGCCACTGCCTCCATCTGTGTCAGTCTCCCGACTGGAGGCACTGTGGCCAGCTGCATCCCCAAATGTCATCGGCACAGTCTCCTCTGCTTACCTCGGTTGATGCTGAAAAGACAGTTGAAATAGGTGTAAGACTTCTGCGTAAACTCAATGTACAAACAGCTCTTAACAATAACATTATCAAAGGTGCATAGATCACTCCACTGACAACGTTTGCTAAAACTTGCATGGAGACAAGGTGGCTCTAAGTTTTCAGTCAGAAGTTGCGCATAAAACTATAGTACCAGACCCCACCTACGACTAGGGACATCCCCAGTCCACATTGCTCCTGGTCAGAACACCATCCTCAGATTGCATATCTACAACTCAATAGAACAGTTAAAGTCTCAAAAGGTTTAAGTGATCTCCAGTCCATGAATATGAGGTGTCACTTGTGTCCAAAAGGGAACTCACAGTACCCAAAATGTTTTGCACACACAAATACCAATGTATCACAGGGTTTAAATACCTACATACGCCCACAACAAATCTGCATGTCACTCCCTGCTGCATGTCATCAGTCAGTGAATGCACCTTCAAAAGTCTACATGTGTAGTGCGCATTACTCTACACTTCCATATCAATGGCATCAATTACCAGTTTGTGAGACACAACTGTAAGTGTACATACTATGAAATACATAGCCTCAACAATTGAACATGACTAATAAGAGAGATCAATGTCTCTTTGTATGTTTAACAAACCCACCCATGTCTACACAGTCCTGTCTGCGTGTACACATCACTTGCATCCTCAGCATGAATTAACAATGTCCTTTACACATTGGCCAACACATATAAGTGTGGAGGACTCTCACCTTAACCTATGTAGACCATTACATTATGTATCATACCCTTTTGCAGATGATTGCACAACAAATCAAAGGTGCACATGTCATCATGTAGGCATAAATACTAATGGCACCAGTATTGTTTGCCATCTCAAAATGCTGTACATACCCTACCTACCAAGGCCAAATATGGCTCATTGCCTGCATCCCATGTGCACTGTATGTCATCCCACATGTAAGAGATCCCCAGGACAAGATAAACAGTATTTGTGGAGCATCACTCCTGACACAAAGAAGACATGCGGTCTGTGTGGGACAGCAGTCACATACAACCTTAAGCATATGTAGGTGAACTGTCACGTTACTCAGCAATGTGTCTGTACAACTCTGCAGATAGACATGTGACTTGACTCGGCTTTGGATCTAGTCCAAAAGACATAAGTCTTGGTGAAACATCATGCACCTTCGACAGACCTACACATGCAACAACACTGCTAATCCTTAGGACATGAGTAACCTACTATGTTGATCGGGAAACTGCTGCTTTTAACAGGAGAAAAATGTTAATGCACAATGTCTGACTCGGCCCAATACTCACCCCCTCCTAGCTGCTGTTGGGCCCTCAACTGCCTATCAAGCTCCGGGTAGACACCACCAGGATGCGGGCCATTAGGGGAGTCAGTGTCCGGCACATGCCCATACCACGTTGGAAGGGCTTCCCCAGCTAGACCTCCACAATCTTCCTGGTCCAGCATATCAGGTCCTCCCACCTCTTCCTAGAGTGGACACAATGAAAGGGCTCACATGTTTCACACTGACAGATACCACTCTGGTATTGTCTGGCTATGTAGACAACAGAAAGGGATACCATACAATGTGTGGCAGAGTTTGAGTGGTTGGTACTAGCATCGCAGGACATACCTCCTACCATATGTGGCACTGACACAGGGATGACACCTACAAACTTAAGAATACCTAGTTGGATATGTTGCCTTTTAACAAGCTGCAGTACCACAAAAGTAGATTGTCTCACACATAAGCAAATTCCAGGACAGTCAAAATGTTACATGAGCATTAGGCCTGTACAATGCAAGCATGACATTAGGAAGAGTTACAACACACCTGTGGAAGTAAATGGCCTGACCTAATTCAGTCACACACTTCCACAGTGGGGGACAAAGGAAAGAAGTATAAGGTCAGGGGGTGACCTCTGACAGCATACACAATTTACAACATGCAAGAGCAATCTGGACATATAGTGGGGGAAGAGACTCATTTTGGGAACATCCAAGGATCAGCCGAACTACACGGTTGTAAACCTGTGACTGACAAGTGCATCCCAAAGTGACTGTACCTCTTAGGCTCTGCCATGGTCAATGATGGGCAAAATTATTCCTCATCCCTTGCCCTCTGCAGGCAGTGCAGACTCATCCCACATATACAACACATGTTCAGCATGTCAATCCAGAAATGTATATCTTTGGGCCATGCTATATGTTACATGGCCACTGTGTGGCACTCTGAGGGGGTCATTGCGGTATAGCTAGCTCCTTAAGCATAGTTTGACGAGTACTGATCTGTCCTGCATAAGTATTTCGACTGTACACATGCCTCACATCATCCTTACCTGCTTCTAACAGCATACATACACAGCCCAGGCTGCAAGCCTATAAATATTTAGCACCCTTTACCATGATTTGTTATTTGGTAACACAAGGGTTACATGGCCCCATCAACTGAACATGTGCGTTGAAATGTGTTTGCGCTTCAGGAATGATCTATGGCTTAACAAACGTCACAAAGATGATGTGAAGTACACAGAGTACAGTGCTTCACAATCCATTACATATATGTCCTATGTAGGGACACCAAAACTTTTACTTCATTACTATCATATGCACACTCGACACCAAAGCCCCATCATAGCCTGTGAGACAGGAAGCAATGCAGTTCAACAGAGTGAAGTATGTATGTTAAGAAGTTACCTGCTCCACTGGTGAGCCATAAAGCTGGCCATACAGGGGAAGGATCTCATCCACGAGCTCACCCATGCAGCACGTGCCATGAGATGGTAAACAGCAGCTGAAGTCGAGGAGGTGTAGAGCGTAGCAGTGTCAGGAGGCAAGTGAATAGTGTTGTGCACCACCACATACATGTATGCCACATAGACAGTCTTCTGCCTACACGAACACAGGTATTGGATCGCGACCGTCATCTGCACCAATGTTAGCCTATGACTGTGTTCGCTGTGGATGACACCGCCTACCATCCGGTCTACTTCCGCCGTCGGTAGTCGATTCAGAATGTCCAATAAGCAATGTCAGGCAATCACCATTTTGGTGTTTGAAATTAGAGGACTCCTCAAATGTTCTACAGCGTCACCATCGCTACAAGTATGTTAGAACATGTCTACAGAGGTTGTAGACCAATGCTCTGTAACTACCACTTCACAAACAAGATTGTACAGCATTCCTGCTGATGTCCCCACGATTACCGCTGTGAATTTGAGCCCGGCGATGACCGAAATGAGGTGTTCATATCGACATATATAGGACAGGTCGGTGTATATGATACAATTAGAGTATGTACAATGTGTACCTCACTGAAATTCACACATGTGGACTCCAGAATTAGTATTTAATGGTAAACAGTTAGTAATTATGTGGATGGATGCGTAATGCTTACATATCCAGTACTGTTTGTTCACATGATTAATTTGGCTATCTCCGCACAGATGTTACTTGGGACAATGTGGCCCTAGTTCAAATGTGTGTGCACCTCACCTATAGACAGCCTGGGACAGTAAAAAGACGCTAAGCACCAGTGTACCTGCTATTCCCATACCATCAAACCTTGGAAGAAAGATGTCATAAAGGAGTTCTGTCTGAGTAGAAAGTACCCATACATGATAGTACTCACTTCACCATGTGGGATCCTGACTGCCTGAGGGCATGGGCCACAGTCAATGTCGCACATGACTCCAAATCCCCATGTGCACAGTATCAGTGGACTGAAGTATATCAGGACTAGCATCATTATAATCAACAGCCACGCAAATCAGGGAAATGTTGAAGTGCAAGTCGGCTAAGCAAACACAGCAGGAACTGATTGTGTGACACAGGATGATGATTTAAGTGAAAGTCCAACACACATATGTTGAGATATGCCCATTACAATCATACATTAGTCCTACATTTTTCCCTCCATGTGTGATGAATCACGTTTCTTACTTCAACCCATCAAACACATATCCAACCTACATTATTGCGAGATCTTCAGGCCATATGAGGTCGACATTGGCCAAGACAAGTAAAAAATACCCACCATATGACATCCCACCTAATTCCATGCCATCTAACATGTCCATCCATGGAACAGTTGACCTTCTGCTGTGGTATACCATCACCGGTGCGATTTACAGGATTTACAAACCTCTGCTAATTGCACAGCAAACTATATGTAAGAGCCTACATCGTAGTGACACATTACTAAGTGCATAGTAACATCACAATGCCATCCTAAAGGGTGACAGGACTCGTCTTTCTAAGAAAATGTTATGCTTTATTCAGATGGAAACAAAATTATTTTTCTCCTCGCGCACACTTGGCCACTGGGTCCATCCATATCAGTGTCACGACCAGACTCACTTTGGCCAACTGCTTCCCCAGTGACCTGGGTCCTGTCTCTTCCGCTTGCCTGGGTAGATGCTGAAATTACATATGACAATAGGAAAGGGACATCACAGCACCTTGACTTGTGTATCAAACACATATACCAATGTATGACTGAGTGTACACACTCACATATGAGCCCAACGTGTCTGCATTACACTACCTGATGCATGTCAGTAGCAACCTAATGAACCTCCACTATTTCACATGTGCATGTCCTATAAATGTATACTCACACCTCAACGGTATGGAACATCACATTGTGAGACAGTACAGTAAGTACTCAGACCGTCATTGCTTCATCATTTAGAACTGAGTTATTACAATGAACAATGTATTCGGGTACGTGTGACCCACCCACCTATGTCTACACACCCATGTCTGTGATTACACATGACATGTATGCACATCACCATTCACAAAAGTCCTTGACACATTGGGCATTTGTGAAGGACACAGACTTCAAACTATGTAGACCCATAGATATTGTAGCAAACACTTGTACATATAATGTTACAAGACGGATATGTTACACATGCCAACCAGACCTACACATGCAATGACTCTTCAATTGTGTTTGTCATCATTCAACCTTCATGTCGATGTGGTTGCTGTTGCCTGTAACAATGAATAAGATGGTTAGGCATGTATCAGATTAGGCAGTAAAATACTTACCCCCTCCTAGCGGCTGTTGGGTCCTCAACTCCCCATCAAGCTCCGGGTAGGCCACTGCCAGGATGCAGGCCATTAGGGAGGTCAGTCTCCGGCGTGCGCCCCTACCATGTGGGGAGGACTTCTCCAGCTGGACCTCCAAGATTTTCTGGGTCCAGCATCTCAAGTCCTCCCACCTCTTCCTGCGGTGGATGCTGCACCAGCGATTGGCCCCCAGGGACCACACTTTCCGGGAGATCGCTTTCCACACTCCCTGCTTCTGATGGGTGTTGATCTGTGTGGACGCAATAGATGAAGAGACTGAGTGGACATGCAGGACTAGGGTCATCTGTCTGGCTGATCAGGCAGTTGTAAACACCTATCATGACCCTGAATAATTTGTCAACACCCCAAATGTGTAGACTCCCATTATGAAAATACACACTGACATGATACCACAATACACTAGTCTTCTGATGACTATACCCAACTCATGTCAGGTCCTCTACTGACTATGACAGCCTACTTACATTTCGTAGCCCAGGGCCATAACACATGTACTGTGGATGTAGTCTAAATGTACCACAACACACCATTGGAGCACACAACAGCTAAAGTACATGTGCATGACAGTACAGACACTTTCACATCCCAGACGTGTGACTCTATCAATGCTGTTCAAAACATAACTGTACCACTAAATGTAATACATCCCAAAGCATGGGTCACAATGGAAAGCCTTCCATGTGTCACACGGTGTGCTCACAATCTGGAAATTAGTGGTCATGGGAAAACTCAATGTAACATAGCCTGATTGAGTGTTTGTATGATGTCCTGCCAGAAAAGGATACCCAATTGGGCATTTGTGGCACTGGCACAGGATGACATCAACATACAATTGTACATACTATCTGGTTGCTTCATGTGACACACTGTGTGATGCAGTGAGGGGCTTCACTGCTGTACTCACCAACTATCTGTACAGTACATGTGTCTATGTGCAATATGCCAGCACAAATCAAGATCTACTCATGGGATAGTTACAACAGACTTGTGGTAGTGCGGGCCTATCTTAAGGCAGTGAAACACATTGACAATGTGGGTAATTGCAAGTAGACTCAGGTCTGTGGGTCTTGTCAGGTACAATACTATAGGTAGCATATGTAAGATGTAGTAAGCCAACAACATTTTCAGAAATACTAATGTTAGCACTATCTAAGGATCAGCAGATTTACAGGAAGAGGACGCTGTGCTACAGTACTATGTCACATACACCTCTTCTACAACCTGGGTCAGAATGTGTAGAAATCATCGCCGGGGTTTGCTCTCTGCAGACTTACCATAGTGCTCTCACATTACCATCACATTCCCAGGTTTTACATAGGTAAGTGTAGCCATCCAATACAAGACATGTCCGTTTTGTTGATCTCTGAACAGGCATGAATGGGCTTGTGACGTTTGCTTCACTCCAAGAGCCAAGAGGTTCGGTAGTACTGATGTGTGCTGGGAGAATTGGGGTACTATACACATATCTGAGAACAACTACTACGGCACCTTACATTATACATACAGAAGCCATGCAGTAAACATATTTTTTTCATTTGCAGATTGAACAAGATCGTCATGTGAAACCCACAATAGGTAACATTGCACTTTAGTATGCAGACATATGTGCATGGCACAGGAGTAGGATAGAGGACTACTCCAACATCACTATGGAGTTTTTTGTCGACAAAGTACAGAGCACCAGGATCCAGCACATGATTGTCCTAAGTAGGGACAACATATCCTTAGAAATGTGTCTGTGATTTCACTCTGGGACTCAGAGGCACATAGTAGCCTATGAACATGGTAAGGATGAGCTTTCAAATTTCTTCACACATCATGTAGCAAGTTATCTGCTCCTCTGGTGAGACATAGAGCTGGCCATACAGGGGAAGGACCTCTCCAACCAGTGTCTCCAGCTCATCTGGTGTGAAGGCAGGGGCCATCCCAGAGGTGGTACACAGCAGCTGACGTTGAGGAGGTATTGATTCCAGCAATGTCAGAAGGCAAGTGAGGTTTTTTTTCAAATTGCGGCGTACATTTACGCCACGTACGCAGTCATGAGCGTAGACGCACACAGCGGCAGCGACATTCCCTTGCCAACGTTAGCCTATGGCTGTGTCCCCCATGGAGTGAACCGCCCAACGCACGGTCAACGACCGCCGGTGGCGGAACGTGGCATTTGTCCCATATGCAAGGTCAGGCTTCCACCATTTTAGCGCTTGTTAAGACAGTATTATAGACTACATTTTAGCGTTTGCTGAGGCTATATTTGTGATGATTAAGTGCGTCACCACCACCACAAATGAGGGCAAACATGTTTACATTTGTAATGCTCCATTCCCATGTCATGTCCAGTATGAAACTTCATCTGTGTAGTGCTTTACTGTGCACATAGGTAAAATGTGTGCAGCACACTGCACACCGCGGTTGGCAGTAATACATGTAATGCTACCCTCACTATAGTGGCAATTTGAAATCTTTGATTTGATGATGTGCACAGTTCTGTTACATACCTGTGAAGGCCAGCTTGGGGAGGATAGGTGGATGTTTAATATCTGCCAAGGATAATGTAAAATGTTTATTGCTTCATGAAACATTGAGGTTCAGACACATGACTTTTGCCTTACTCTTCACATATGTTACTCTGCACACTGTGACCAAAATAAATGTTTAGGTTACTCCTTACATAGGCACCCTGGGAGAGGGAGGAGACACCAGCCACCTGTGTACCGCCCATTTCCAGACCTACACACCATACAAGAACGACACAGCATCACAAAGTTCCATTTAAATAGGCAAACAATCATGGATTTATACCATCAGTTACAGCCTGACCTCGTACCTCACCTAAATAATCCTACAGCAATACCACCACTAGTGAAACTCGTGTCAGTTTTACATTTTGTGCCCACAGGCTCTTTTCAATTCACTGTTGCTATTTCTGGTGGAATGTCACAACCAATGTTCAGTCGGGTCTTCACAGTTGTGCTTAAAGCAATCTTGAGACACGTAGGCAGCTACATCCAGTTCCTCAGACATGAGGATTTAACCACTGTGAAGGTGGATTGCTATGGATTTGGACACATCCTACATGAAATTGGTTCAATCAATGGCACCCATATTGGCTTAGTACCACCACACTACAGGGAGCAAGTCTAGCAGAACAGGAAGCACTACCATTCTATCAACATGAAAGTTGTCTGCCTCACAGATTTGTACATCTCAAACATCTGTGCCCAGTTCCCAGGATCTTACCATGATGCCTACGTACTGTGGAACAGCTCCATACCCCAGCTGATGTCACAACTACTACTGGAGAGGACCTGGCTTGTAGGTAAGTGTGACATATCCTAGCTTTGTGTGGGGAATGTCAGGTAGTATTATCTTAAAGTGTTTAACAAAATGCTGCCCTTCTGTCTGTCCTCTATCCAGGAAACTCAGCTTATCCCAACCAGACATGGTTGTTGGAACCGCTGGGGAATCCTACAATGCCTGGGGAAGTCCACTTCAATGAAGCCCATGGAAGAACACAGCGACCAGTGGAGCAGACTTTTGGGCTCCTGAAATTCAGATGTCTGGACCGGACTGTGGGAGCCCTCCTCTACTCACCCGGAAAGGTGTTGTAAGATCACCATAGCCTGCTGCATACTCCACAATATTCTCCTCCGACCGAACAAGAATACAGGCCATGAAGACCCATCGGGTGGGGACCCTGGAATGCCAAATGAAGATGATGCTAGTGGTGAAGAGGAAGGAACTGACTTGCGTCAGGATCTCATCATAACTACTTCTCCTGAGTGTAAGTATGGTGTGAGGTGTGATGACTTTGACTAGTCTTGCAACTTTTGTAGTGATGTTGTGATGATGTTAATGCTACATACTAGGAATATATGGCTCTGGAAAGATCTGAGAAAAGGTGCTGGTGTTGTAAGTATAGCTTTGTTCAGCTGTAAATGTTGTTTTGGACTGTGTTATCTAGAAGTTGACAATGTGATGTGTGTCCTGTGTATGCTTTCTTGGCCAATCTCTCTGTGTTGGTCTGGTTTAGGTACCTTCACCATGTCATCTTCTTTTGGACATTTCAGAATTGTGACATTAGCAGGTATACGATGCTGCTCAAACCTACAAAGTGTACATGGATTGGTCTTGGGAATCTGTGTCACAGAGTTCGGGTGTACAAAGCCGGTACCAAGACAGCTTGCACTGCGATAGGATGGAAGTTACCTGGCTTCCATTGGACTTGTTCCTTGTGGTGCTTTAGTCCCAATGCAATACGTGTGCCATCATGTGATCCAGCACAATGTTGTGTTGTGCCCAAATCATGCTATCCAGGCTTCACATTGGCTAATTCCTCATTGTCTATGAACTGGATGTAGATGTTGCTGTGTCTCCTCATTGTAGTGAAAAGTGCATGTAGCACATCACTGACATTTGTTTGTGACACTCCACCAGGTGCAAACAACACTGGATTGACAAGACCCTGTGATCAGAATCTATTTTACTGACATGTATGTATTTTTTGTTACTTTGATGTAGAATTCCTTTTGTGAGGTGGTCACAGTGGCTCCAGCTGATGATGTAGACCTAATTTGCTGTTGCCTATAATGTGGGCTATTGTCAGATGTATCCTCTCCTTCCGTGTTGTGAGAGTTTGCAAGTGATAATGTGACCCGTATAACTGAAACATGTCTTATTTGCTATGTGTCTGACATCATATTAGCCTATGATTTGAACTATGGAATAAAGATGTTGTAAGCCCAGACACTTATATGTATATGTTGTTGTGACATGGTAGTGATCCAGATTTTTACATTTTTTACATATAACATATCCATGCTTCCAGAAGTCCCTAATTTTGACTTTGCAAAGTTCACATGGTAGTATATTCACAATGTTATATGTGCGAATTACAACAGGAGACAATGCTTTGATGACGTGTGTTTTTATTTGCGTGAACAAGGCCAAGAAATCAGTGAAAAATGTAAATAGTGACAAAAAAAATGTGAAGTCTTCACTCATGGAGGAAACCATTGTAGTAGAATCTGTTCAGGAGTCCAAACTCCAACATACTCCTCCCATCAGATATGGAAAAGTGGGCAGGATTATTCAACATAGTGAATATGTAGCACACAGAACGACATTAGGAGCAAGGTCTCTTACTGGCAGTGGTGGGTGTCTTGCCATCCTGAGCTCCTGTCTGTTTCCGTGGACGTCCCCTCATTCAGGCAGAGGGGGGATCTGGAGCTACTTACACAGGGGTGCTTGCAGGCGTATCATCCTCTGTCAGGGCTTTCCTTCCTGTAGCTATGGCAGATGTTGATGGTGCGGATGTACTTAGGCCACAGGAAGGGTTAGATGCAGGGGGAAAAGACCTGCAGAGGGTGGTGTTTATGTCACTCAGCAATCCAACCAGGGAGGTCACCTCAATGCTGACGCAGGCCACCTCAGTGTGGATGTAGGGCACCACAGCGTGGATGTCAGCAACCTTCTGGTATGTGTCCCACTGCAGCTGCTTCATTTCCCGGATTTAGGTCAAAAGCTCGCCCATGACACTTTGGGAATCCTGGTAGACTCCCAGGACTTGGGTGATGGCAGCCTGGGTGTTCGTATCCTCAGCTGGCTTACTCTGGGAGCCCACATTTACCCTCCCACAAAGCCTATCCCTGGCCCTGTCCCCTTGGCACAGAGTCCTGGTTCCTCCATGACTGGGGTGGTGCTAGCCGGATCAGAAACCAGGACTGGGGTGCACAGGATGGTAGTCCCTGTGCGTGGTGCACAGGTGGAGGGGCAGTGGTTAGCGGTGTTGTCGTAGCTGTCTGTGGTGGGAGGTGTTGTTGTGGGCAAAGTAACCCTCATTGTTGGCGTCCGCCGAGGCTGACCAGATGGGCCAGGACCGTCATCCATGTCCACCCCTTCAGGAGCGTTGTCATCACTGAGGGAGTCTTGTTGGGAAGGAGAGGAACTCTGTTGGGTTTCCAACCGCTGTTCTGGTGCAGTGGTGGATCAACCTGTTGAGAAATGGAGAACATTGTTAATGGTGGAAGTGAGGTATCTACATCCACGTTGTTTGTGTCAAAGTTAATGGGTACCTAGAATCAAACAAAATAGTTAGAGTTTAGTATTGTCGGCTATTAGGTTGAAGTTGGTTACTAGACATTTGTAGACATTCAATCAAAGTATTAGATTTCATCAGCTCATTAGATGTTTAGTTATGTGGCATTTTGGCTTTACGGATAGACATGACATCTCCAAACCTCAGCTACCAACACAGTGTGGTCATACCATGTGTTTTTGTCCATTTCAAGGCATAGTTGTGTTTAATTCAGGCAAACACCCAGCTTGTTAGTTAATGTAGCATTGTTCGTCATGTGAGAGTGCAGAGTCAAGGGGTCACCTGGCAGTGCTAATGAGCTGACTTTCCTTCATGGCTGACATATATTAGGGGTACACCGTTGTTATGTTGCCACTCATGCCGTGAATAGTTTCAGTTGATGGGTCTAGGACACCATCAAGCAAAGTATGCATACGTATATCTGAGTGAGTGGAGCTTTGTCTGTACATTGCACAGTCCATGATGAGTAAAGATCAGTTGTAAAATGGAGACAAGTGAGAAGGGGCAATAGGAGTGTAGCATCTTGGTCAGAGTAGGAGTGACAAGGCCTCATGGTAGTTGTAGTCACTTCAGTCGCACTTTAGCAACGCTTGAGTAATGGTAACTTGCATGAACAGTTGACATCATTTGTAACATGGGAGACAAGTGAGAAGAGGCAAAAGCAGTATAGCATCTTGGTTAGAGTTCCAGTCACAGGGCCTCTTGGTAGCAGTGGTAGCTTTTCAATGTCACTTCAGCAACACTTGAGTAATGGTAACCTGCATGAACAGTTAACATCAGTTGTAACATGGGAGACAAGTGAAAAGGGGCAAAAGCAGTGTAGCATATTGGTTAGAGTTGGAGTGACAAGGCCCCATGGTAGTTTTAGTCACTTCAGTCTCACTTTAGCAACACTTGAGTAATGGTAACCTGCATGAACAGTTAACATCAGTTATAACATGGGAGACAAGTGAGAAGGGGCAAAAGCAGTGTATCATCTTGGTTAGAGTTGGAGTGACTAGGCCTCATGTAGTCACTTCAATGTCACTTTAGCAACACTTGAAAAACGATCAGTATACCATAGCTGTTGGCAACATGCATTTGAGATGGACCATACATTTACATGCTGACACATATCATAGGTCCTGGATAGATATCTTAATGCAAATGCACTTACAGGCAGCATTGCAACATGTGGCATGTCCTGGAGTTGGAAACAAGCGGTCTTATATGCAATAATACACATTGCCACAGACAAACCAACATCTCTGATACTTTGAGTATTGCATGCTAGGAAAGTAGATAGAGAACAGAATAGTAAAAGCAGAGTTGACAGCAAACAGGACATTGTGATATTGTGGCAGTTATTGAAGTGTAACTTAGCAGAGTCCTCTCCCCCCGCTATTCCTGACAAGCCCTCAGTATGCAAGATAGCCAAGACCTTCTCCTTCCAGGGTAAGAATTGTAATGGCGCGCTGGGAGGGCAACTGACAGTCTCCTGAGCCTCCAGGTAGTGGCTCTTGTACTTAGTGCCGACCCTCGGCCTGAGGTCGTTCCACCTCTTCCTAATGTCTCCCTGTGTGCGCAGAGTGTTACCAACTGCATTCACTCTGTTGGCTATTCTGTCCCACATTTCTAATTCCGCACAGAGAGGAGTATGCTAGACTTGGGACCCAAAAATGTGTGGCTCTACTCTAATGATTTCATTCACCATGACTGTCAACTTTTGTTCAGTGAAGCTAGGTGTTTTCTGTAGGCATGATGAAAAAAACTAAAATGTGAGTGAATATGTGATGAAGAGCAAACAAGTGATAGCGGTAGAAAGGTGCAAAAATAATTTCAGGTGATACAGAGTGCTAAATGTGAAGATGAAAAAAGGGGTGCCTTCTCTAAAAAGTGCAGTAAATGGCTGTCTTATTGTGCTACTGTTTGAAGCAAAGGATGCTGGTCAGGGATGGGGTGTGTTTTATAGTGTGTTTGCAGGCGTTACCACTTGCCAAAGCACATCAGGTGTATATTTTTTAAATCCATCCAATGCTCACTGTTTTGTGGCTTATACCACAGCAGTCATCTGCTGCTGGGTAGCCGCCGTTTGTTGGGCACCACTGTGAGACCGTGAGTACGACTGTGTAGTCGTAATACGCTTGACGGGTGGACCGTGGACCTGGTGGCATTGTTGAACGCACCAATGACATTTCAGACTGCCGTGGTCCGACCGGGTAGACCACTGTGGCCGCGATCAGTGTTTCAGACAGCACAACTCATAATACAGCAGGTGGTAGATCGCCGGCGCAGCAGTGGCGTGAATGATGCGGATGCGGTTCTAGGGAGGTCGGACCTCCAAACTCATAACAAGCCCCTTACTGCAAATGGTTCTGCGGAAACCCGGAAGTGCTAGGATAAATAAATGCTTTTTAAAAAATATCATATGATACAAATATATGCACCAGTTATTAGTTTAGTATTTTGGGCCATATATATCAAAGGCTTTTAACCATTCTGAATCTATGGGGAAATGTGTTACTACTTTAGAGCTTTTGACTATAAAAGAAAATGAACTTGTGAATGTTATATAAGATAGTGAACACTTATGAGTTTAGAATATTGCACCTAACCATTTAGGTTTTTTTAATTCACATATGTGGCATATTAAAACTACTGCTCTAATAATTCATGTTTTTGTTGGATATGATGTAAGAAGTGGATTGCATTATGGGCATACATGAAACATTTGTATATACATTTTTAGCAAAGTGAAAAAGCATGAGGATTTTTATGTTCAATTTAATATTATTTTCATGCACCTCTTTTTTAATTACAAAAAAACCCAGAATTTTACCCTTACCTTTTATGATGGCCACTGAGGCTGAGATATCAATATTGCTAACACCACTTACTGCCTCGGATTGTAAAGTGGTGGCAATCATTTCCTCCAGTGGTGCTGGGGGAGCCTTTGTGCTGGCACCAGCCCCTGGGCCACTAGTCTCCACTCTTCGGACAGCCAACCTTTTCTACATTCTTAACCACAAATCGTATTACCTCTTTCAAATTTCTTTGGTGGTACGGTTGGTGACTCTTACCACATTTAAATGGTTGTGAATTCTCCTTGAAATTAGTGGTTTTGTTGCTTCAGGAACATTTAAGAGGATTCACCTAAACGTGTATCTTGTTCCACATCACACTCCTCTACCAAAGTTTATAACTCAGTGTCACTGAATATTCATTTTCTCTTCCCGCTGCCATCCTCTGCAAAATTGTAAGTAGATGTTTAAATGGATTTGGATCTTGAATTAACAGTGATGGACTCTGCTCCTCACTTCTCCAACACCGTAGCTGGCTTATTTCCTGGGTTGATGATGTCATCAGTGACTGCATTTGCAACATTAGCAAATTGCAACTTTTACCGTTGATTGCAATTCCATATTTTGCAATTGGGAATCATAATGATTAGTTATTACATTAAATAAGATGTTAGTACATAAACATTAAGAAATCGCATTTTACGAGTCATTATTTCTTGCAAATTCGTTTTTGTTATTTTACCCTTTCATGGAATTAAGACCACAGTCTCTACTTGAATTCTGTAAACTGGAAAGATAACTAATTCCATGAATATCCTGTTGTTCCTAAATCTGGTAATGATTTGATCTTAACTCTAATTCCTTATTCATGATATTACGAATATTCATAAAACTAGTTCAAGTTTGATTCTGTCAACAAAACAACTTTAGAATACTCACTTTACTGCTTGTAGATTAAACCCCAGTTCCAACAGTTCAGAATTACCTCAAGTTTAAATGTTGTGTTCATCAGCAATACAACTTTAAGGCGTTTTCTGAAAGCCAAAATAAATGAAACCCTGGTTTCAAACGCTCAGAATTAGTTCATGCTCAAAGTAAATTTTTTTCAATAATATGATTTCAGGTTACTTCTCTGTTGTCCAACTGGCTGCAGTAACATTATTACACAATTGCCTAGCATAGACTTGTGCGGCAAAAGGTAATTTATGCCTAGCGCTCCTGGGGCCATATTATACATTTTCATTGTTTGCGACGGGCGCACCTATTAAAAGGTACGCCCAGTTTACACAATGAAAGTGCTCCCTATTACGGTGAATGTGCTGCCCCCAGGACAGCCGTGAACGGAGCGGTTCCGTGTTTTTACAGTGCAGACGACACCGCCTGCACTTTTACAGGGGAGTAGAGATCCCCTTGCAGGCGGGTGCAGTAAGGGACTGCACCTGCCTGCAAGGGGATGTCTGGGGGTCCATAGGACCCTCTTTCCCTCCTCCAAAGGGTTGCTCTCAGGGGGCACACTCACAGTGTACCGTGCGCCCCCTGAGAGCCTCTTTGCCTCTGCGCCCACGTCGGCAATACGGCATGGGTGCAGAGGCAAAGGAATTCCCTCATTTGCATAGGGCAAGCCCACATGCAAACGAGTGAACGCCCCCTTAAGTTAGCGCTGACGCTTTGAGTGCTCCAGCGCTTTCGGTATTCCTGAAGGGGGCACACAAACATCTGCGCCCCCTTCTGTAATGCCCTGGGGCACGCAAACGCCCTTTGCGCCCCCAGGGCACTTACTGTAACACGGCCCCTGGTCTTATGTTTTTTTTTTTTACATTTCCATATGCATTCATCCATATTTATTTTGGGTTTTCTTTCTGCATTTATCCATTTTTATTTTGGGGTTTGTGAAAAATAAAGCTGCAGCTAGAATATATATGCAATTATTGAATTTATAAATGTACGTTTAAAATGGAATGTTTAAAGAGCTTTCATCAACACATACCAACATATGATACATTAATACATTGAAAACATGAACACTGGCACTCACACACATTCATATGAGCAGAGTTTTAAGCTTCATTGGAAAATGTTCTTCTGTTTTTTGACAAATGTTCCACAACCACTAAAATAACTGTGCAGCCTTGGTTCTTCAGTAACTTGATAATATAGTCCAATAAAACTGCTTGTCAAGCTGTACGTGAAAGAGGCAAAGATCTCAAAAAACCTATTGGTTTACTTTGAGAGCTCTTAATTTGGGCACAGGTTGGGCATGGTTTTACATAACTTTTAGCATCAGAAATTCAATATTGATAAAATTTATGGTATGATCGGTGAACCCCTTTTGAGGCAAAATTAATGTCCCCCTATTTTCACTCTCCTTCTTATCTTTTTGTGATAAAGCATAACCCTTCCTTTCTTTGGACCTTGTCTAGAATGTATCACAAAACTGTACAGAAAACAAATTCCATCTGAGTTTTCTCGGAGTAATTGCTCGGGTTAACTTCCAAAACGGTATATTCCTGTAATCTGCATATATCTTTATAGTGTATTTTGCTTCTAACAAAAACTTCTCAATTCTAGATCTCGTAATAGCCAAACGCTTCTTATCACTAATTATATAAATACCTCTGCTATTGAAACATTCTTGGAAAAGTAAGCAACTGGGTGAACGTGGGCAGTCTTGTGTGTTTGCATGATAAGAAGCATACATCTCAATAATGAAGGGACACTCTTCATTGAGATGTTGCAAAATGAGGGACTATAAAAATGTTCCTTCAAAAAACAAAATGTCTGATCTGCTTTTGTTGACCGGACAAAGGCTACTCCCTTGCTTAATAACTTGGTAATGGGCCTTACAGTTTCAGACAAGTGATTAATAAACCCCTAAATAAGTTAGCAAAGCACAAAAATGTCTGAACTGTCATAACTGAAGTAGGTGTAAGCCAATGCGCTATCACTCCTACTTTAATTTCATCCACCTGCAGGCTTTCAGGTGTAATGATAAACCACAAAAGCTCCACTGTAGTGGCATGAAAAATGTTTTTATGCACCTTAGCAAAAAGATGGAGTACTCTCCAACATTGCTGCACTGACTTAACATGCGATGTGCGAGTCTCCGGGGTGTCAGAGTAGACCAGAAGGTCCTCTGGATAGACAATACAAAATAAAATCCGAAAATCCCCATAACACCTCACCAATAAAATGTGAAAATGCTGCTAGAACATTGCAAAGTCAAAAGGCATAACCTGTATTTGAATATCTAACCTGGTCCAGAAGCCATTTTCCACTCATCACACTCTGACTATATCACGAAGGTAAGCATATCTTAGCATTTCTGATCTGATCTAACAAACCAAATATCAATAGCAGAGGATAATAATGTTTGACTGTAAATCTAATAAGGCCTCAGTGATCTATACATCCTGTCAATGCTCTCTTAAATAATGGAGAAGATGTTGGATACTGCAAAGCCCCAATGAATCATTAGCCAAATTGTTATCTAAATACTAAGATATTCTGTATCTGATTCAGTAAGTGTATATGCTCATCTACAGGAAATTGATTGTAAATCAATGTTGCAATCATCATTTTTATACAAGGGTAACACATTTGCGTTCATCTTATCAAAAACGTCACTGAATTTCTGATGACAAAGGGGTAACAAAATAGAACACCCACCCACTGGCAAAATGCCCACTCTTGCATGGACCTTAGAGGGAAATGCACAGAAACAATTATGCTGACAATACACAGAATTTAACTGATGTGTACTGGCAGCCCATTCAATACTGGTATTATTTAAGGTCAACTAAGGCATGCCCCAAATTACCTTAAACTGAGGTGTATCAATGAAATCAAAACGTTTTTCTTGATGATTCCCATAACAGACCAGTAAAATCACGTGTATGAAATCTCACTAAACTTGAAGATAAATTAGAAGCATTCACTGCCTTAACAACCTTAGGAATCTTCTTCCTAATAATGCATTTGTAGGGATTCCATTTAATATAATTCCCTGAAGCTCCATAATCTACAAGTCCTGTCTCTTTCCTGGCTTTCTGACAAAATGATCTTCTTAGGAAGTATCATATGGGCCACAGCTGAACATGTGGTATTCACAACCCAGGTAGGAACTGACTTGACTTTTTCACTCAACAAGGCAATTATTTTCATTATTGAGGAATCAAGATTTCGTGCAGCTGTTATCTATCAACTCTTAAAAGTCTTGGTTTAATGCTACAGTTTTCCGCAAAATATCCTGCCACTGCACAATAAGACAAACTGTTTACATGACTTCTTTCTCTTTTTTATTGGTATGTATAGCACTGAACCCTCTTAAACCTTCTAACTGCATTGGTGCAGAAGTTGCTTTAATCCTATTCTCATCTACTTTAGGTCAGACTATTGAAAGCTTTTGACTTTTCTGAACAAAATCTATTAAAACTCACCACACATAGGGGAATGATTAACTAACTAATTATTAGGAGGATTAACTACCTGTACCAAGAAATCTTTCTTGGCAACTTACTTTGAAAAAATAAAAATACCCTCTTAGCGTCTGGCCAACGAGTCTCACTACCAATCAATTGAATGTGCTAATATAACTCAAATCATCTTCACCTTGTTTCAAATTTTGCAACTCACTAGATAAAGAAAGAACACGTGACTTACAATCAAACAACTTCTGCATATGTTCAGAAAGAACAGAAAAAATAAAGCAAATGATCATTCTCTTCTTAATGAATGAAATACTCCAACAGACCTCATTTCCAAAAAGGTATAACACAACAAAAGCAACCTTGGTGTGATCATTAAAAAAAATCACAAGTTTGCATAAAAAATTTAACTGATACCGGTAAAGTGATAATAAATGTTTCTTTGGATCTCCATAGAACCTCTCTGGTGATGCTAAGGGTGTAATTGGAGTGAGCGCAGAAAAAGGATGTGTGAAAAACATATTATATCTCAAGGAAGGTGGCAGTGTCCATGAGCCTGATCTCTTAGCATCTGTGGACAAAGGTGCCTGACTGTTATTTTAATGTTCTATCTACAACAAATGATGTATCTTCTACTTATTAGGCAGTAACTATGAATGCAGTGACTTGTTCTCTGATATAACTATGGTAATTTCTGATTGTAATTTAATTATGACCTCCAAGATCTGAGGCAGAATAGGGTCCAGATCTATGGGTTGGATGATAACGTGGCGTGGGCAATCTGTCATTATTCACTACAATTTTGCGCACGATCCAACAGCAGCAATTCCCTCTTCTAGCTATCACCACTTTCTCCACTGACCACAAATACAGATATATGAGGGTCAGTGGTAGGGCGAGGAAAGGGCAATGGGATAGGAGAGAAGACAAAGACAAAGGACATCACTAATCCTGCCTCACCATTCGGCCGCATGACTCAGCTGATGTATGAGGTCTGCAGGATGTGCTGATAAAATATTCTATATGTCTAAGGAAATAATTTGTCATTTTAAGATAGATTTAGTGTCATCCTGATGACACTCTAGAATCAAATTTAATGATAAGATCCAGAAGAGTGATCAAGTAGATGCTAAGTGTTACAGATGTAAGAGGTTGTCCCAGTGACATTCCACATTTGAGGATAGTTTGGGCTGTGCCAAAAGAGTCCATCTTGACTTGGCAGCTAAGTAGAATTAAAAAGCATGGAGAGGCATCTAAAAGATGTGAAGAGGACCAGTGCATGGTCAACCAAGTCATGCAGGTGGAGGGCGGTGGTGATCAACCATGCCAAGTGCAGTGGATAGTGGGAGGAACCACCAGGCATTTACTGCATCCCCAAAGCCCTTGGGCCTCGCAATGAGTAGGAAGCGCCATATAAAAATACCAATACAGTGCAATGTAATTCTTATAAGAAAATATATTTAAAGGGTCAAATAAAATGTATGCGGTTTAAATTAATAGATTTTTACCTCCCAAAATGGCAAAGTGTGGAGCTGCAATCAAGGAGCTAATAAAACATTCTCCTAAATCATATTAAATATTATATCACACAATTGCCTGTGGGCCCACTGTGCTGGTTCACACAAAAAGAAAAGCAGGTGAGGGCAAATGGAAGGAAATGTTGATAGTTCTCACCAAACCATCTTTAAAATCTGACCAGTGACTAGTGAGGTGTCTGGACTCATACATAAGAAAACACAGGAAAGGACTTGAGGCACCATAGGACACACTCATCTTACTGGTGTGATGGAAAGGGGGTGAAGATGGAATCGATTGATCCGAACAAATGAGGTCTGAGGTATTAATATTAACCTCAGCTTTCAGTGGAGCTCCGGGTATGAGGCAACAAGCCTATAACAATCTTTGGTTAACATTAGTCAGGTGGGATCAGTGACACTAACCAATAATAAACTTCGTTCCTCGTGGTACCAGCTCACCTTTAATGACAGAGCAGGCGTGGGGACATCTTCGGTGTGTCACCTGGCTGAACACCTGTCCGTTCATTTACACTCAGGTGTAAACTGCAAATAAATGGGAAATAATGCGCACAGAAAAGGATAGGAGTCCAACACTCTTAATTTCAACAACTTTAATTATTCCTATAGTAGTTAATTCTGGAGGGTGCTGGTTGTTAAGGGATCCTGACCAACTTATAAACAAAGTGGAACCTCAATGGCGTCCTTATCACAGCTATATGGCCGCACAACAAATGTGATCTATTCAGTCACCACAACTTTGATACACAACTTTTTGTAATTCCATTTATTAGTTAATCTTCCAATTAACCTTCAGGTTTCAAATGGAAATTAATTCAATAGTATATCCGAAGTGATTTATACTTATATTCGCAATTATTATATCCGCAAGCCTATTGCATTTCAGTCAAAGAGTCCAACTTCAGGGGCAAATCTAAATGAAAATGAGACAAAACAATCATGTAAGCGCTCTGTCAGCCAATTTCACATATATGTTTATTAAGAAACGTTTGTCCAAGAGTTAGATGCCTCTCTGTTCCAATAATCATTAGCCTGTGAGTCCCACCTCTCGCTCCTGTATAGTTGCTCAACATTTTAAGAGCCAGTTTGCGTGTGTTATTTCCCTTTACGCAGGCTTGTCAGAAGTTAGTGTGAGGCCTGGTGCCTAAACCTAATGTGGGGCCCCATGGATGCTTCTTCCTTTTTGGCTCCAGTATGTAATTACTGAAACAGAATATAATTAATGGAAAGAGAAAACATGGTGTCTCACGCCATCTTGTGGTTTAGCCACTCAAGCTGAATAATTAATAAAGAAAAGAACTGGATTGTTTCAAGTAAATATTTATAAATAAATGTTGCAGAAGTAGTGTGGAACCCTGGAAAGCATGGGGGCTGGGGCATAATGCCTTTCTACTCCCCCTTGTGACTGTCCTGCCATTATGCACTGTTTTGCATGTGCAGTTAACACCAGATGCAGGGACCAGAGAAATTTACGCTTATCTCCTAGGGTGCTAAAATGGATGCCTCCAAGTCTTAGGCCTCATTATAATTCCAGTACAATTCTGGGTGATAATTCCATACTCTGTAAATACCGCGGGGTTGCATATTTACCGGGTGCACTATTACCGCAATGTTCAGATTTTGAGAGTTTTAAAAAGGAGATGTAACACAGTAACATAGTGGGGTCTATTTACCAAATTCACATGCAGTGTGCAACGCCAAAAATGCTGTCCAGCGTTACATGAGGAAAGAAGAGGAGAGCGTCATATCTACAGAGATGCGGCACTCCCATCCTCTCTTCCCGGCACACAATCAGGCTGCCAAACAACACGCACACACCTTTGCACCTTAGTGCAAAGGTGTCTGCATGCATCTACTATATGTTTTGTTCTGGAAGGATACCCTTTGAGTACAAAATACTATAGTTACAGCAATTGTAAAAACATTTCCTACTTTGTATGTGTGCTGCACAGTGCAGCAAAGTCGGAAAAGTAAGGAGAAATGAAAGCATTTCTCCTAGATAGCGCCTATTTCAAAAGGGTGCTATTTTTTATGCAAAACCTTGTCTACTTTTTTTAGGCGATAGGTTTTTACGTCAAAAACCATGGGGCATATTCGATTATATTTCATGCAATGCAGGGCAGCAACCTAGGTGACTGTGCTGCATTGCGCGAAAGGGAAACAGCAGAAATGCTCCATATCTACTAGAATATGGTGCATTTCTTCTTTCTCCAAGCGCTGGTGCACTGGGTGCAGCTTAGCACCAACACAGGCATCCTTGCACCATGGTGCAAGCATGTCTACATTACAGGCAGGATTGTTTTTGTGCATGAATGGATATCTTCCTGCACAAAAACAGTCCTTAGGGGCATATTGCATGATTCAGCATGCATAGAAAGAAGAAGCAAAAAGGAGAAATAAAGATATTTGTCTTCGTTATGCCTGCTTCAGGGAAGGGTCGCTTTTTTACCCGATCCCAGGTTTACTAGCTTTAGTAAATCTAAGAATGCACCAACATCCATGGGCGGATCATTGGGAATGCCTATGCTCCACCCATGGAACGCCTCCCCGGTGCAAGTAAAGTAAGGCAGTGCTATGCGGTGTGTTGCATTACTTTGCATTTACTAAACCACACAGAGTGACTTTAGTTGGCTTAGTAAATGCCAAAAGCAATTTTGTGTCAGGGCTGGTCCCAACACAAAACCATAGTAAATCTGCCATCGAGGGTGGGTGCATGGTAACACACCTGCACCACCCATGGAATGACCCCTTGGAGCTAAGTAACACAAAGCTGCCCTAGGCTCTGCTTTCAAGTGAATTTCCTGGGCCAATCTTGTTTTGCACAGGAAAGAAAATTGGAAGGAAGGGACTTTGTGATGATTCGTGTTATTGTGACGCAAACACGGTGCAAAATCTTAGTCCATATATCCCTGTGTGTCTGCCCATTCCCAAGTTTGCGGCACGATGTGCACCAGTTTTAACTTTACGGAAATTGTGCAAGAGAAAATACGTGAGTTGGTACTCGCTGTATGAATTATAATAGTGTTTCAGGAGCTCCATAATTGCGATTTGCATGACAAGAGGATTGAGGGTCTTACTGTGCCTATTGAATGAATTTGTAACATTCATCTGCCTGCCTCACCACGGAGTATTTAACTCAAGGCTCAGAAGACAAAACGTTTTAAAATGTAACATGCTTGCATCTTTGTTGCTTTCAGCGGATATTACAATTTGCGTACCTTGCTAGCTGAGACAATGTAACATATTAAACTGCACTAAAATATACTTTTAAACATCTGTATTCGTATTGCTGAGAATTGTCAAAGGCTGAGCTGTGCTCCAAAGCCGACACAGAGAGCACAAGCAGCCGGCAAGATACATAATTGCCGGATTTAAATGAGGTAATGTGTTTGTACATTGCCTGGAGGTATCAGGTTAACCCTACCTAGTGAGCACAAACCGAAAGACCAGGCCGCAACAGAGAAACATGCAACTTTACAAGTTACGCTGCATCCTAAGGGCTGGTGGCTACATTTTCTAACACGAATAGAAGACGATGGCAATTTCACAGTTCCGGGTACTCAATGTAAACAAAGTGGTGCAAGAAACTACAGCAGCAGAATACCAGTGAAGTTAGATATTTGATCCCCTAGAAGGGAGGCAGAATTTTAGTCACAAGTCGCAAAAATGCTAACAATTTTTATTAGGAACCTTTATTAAGCGGTATGTGTGTCCTTTCAGTTACTATTACATTATTGAAATCATAACTTGGGTATAACTCCAGCGTTGTTTTCATTAGCCTGTATTTAATCTATAAAAAGGGGCCCATGCATGAAATTACTTATGATATTCCGTTTTTAAAGGTGCTTGGTATTTGTTCCCAAACTCAGTATATTTCATATTATTGCCACCTAATGCTGATAGAGGAGTGATTGGTAGGTTGACCAGCAGGCTAATTTCACATGAAGGGTTGTCTTTGTGACTGAGACAGATGAGGGTTGGGCACAAGCCACGGTCCACGACCCTTAGCCGACGTTGTAAGGTAGCAAACAAGATCCCTGGTGACAGTGTAGGGCAAATGGATCTACTTCCCTTGCAACTGTTAATCAATGCCACATAAGGCGTGCCTCCTAAATATCAAGTAGGAAATATCCTGGGCCCTTAACACCGTAGACAGAATGTCAAGAGTATTGGAAGTTAAGCCTGTATAGATTTTCTATACCCTTCACACATATGCACCGTAACTAAAATGAATGCAAATGAAGTAACGTTTAACATTACTATGGTATTTGTACGTATATTTTTTGCATATATAACATTTTTTATTAGGGCATGATTTCAAATAATGTTTGTTAATTTGTTGCTCATTATTGTGATGCACAGATGCAGGAATGCATAGTATTTTGTTTATGTCTGTCAGTGCCGATTTCGTCACAGGAAGCATGACTTTCCCTTTAAATTCCGCTTCTGATTTCTGTATGTCATGTGATCAAGGACACCGTCTTGTGTCCGAAACGCGTCAGAGATAGCACCGTTCTAATTAATTAAATAAATAAGAATTTGGCACCAGCTATACTTTGAGTCCGTGTCCCTGCATGTGCGTGAATGCACTTGGGAGCCTCTTTTCTGATATATATATACATATTATCTACTGGCGGTCGCCAGTAGATAGTTATAGTTAGGACCTATTTTCCATAGGAAATCCGCAACATTCTATTTGAAATAACTCTTGCGTCGGTTGACAAATCTTCGCGAAATTTTCAAACTTTATGGCCCGCTCCGGTCCGCTCCTACCCTGAAAGTTTCGGGGTGATTCGTCAAGCGGAGGCCGAGAAAAAAGGGGGGTCCCAAAACGTGTTTTCCCCATTCATTTTCCCATAGGAAACTTTAGCCACGGCTACAGACCGAACTGCTGAACGGAATTACACAAAATTTGGCAAAGAGGTAGTTCTTGGTTCAGAAAGAACCCTTTTTGTTAAATGGTGTAAATCCGTTCAGTAGTTGCGGAGAAATTAAAAAAATAAGAGTCAAAAAATCAATTTCTCATAGGAAACTTTATGCAAGGCTACAGCCCGAACTGCTGAACGGAATTACACCAAATTTGGCAAAGAGCTAGTTCTTGGTTCAGAAAGAACCCTTTTTGTTAAATGGTGTAAATCCGTTCAGTAGTTGCAGAGAAAATCAAAAGTAAAAACACATATATATCTGGGCGGAGCCTAACCACACATGTCATCGTGAGATCTGATTGGCTGTCAGCACTTCATCCTGGAATTGCTGGCAGCCATCTTAGGACCAATATAAATGATAGTACCCCATTGAAATGCATTGTAGTGAATCGAAGATTTTGAGGGTTACCAAAAGGAGAACTATAAAGGGTGATAACAGACTTTAGTTACATTAGAATTCATTTGTTGATGGTACCATACTAATTTCAGGAATTGTGGTGTGTTCTAAGGTGATTTTACCCTGTGAAAAACCTTCTGCTGGGATATCATGAATCATGTTTGAGAGAAAACTATTTTCACATGCTTGTCCCATACAGTTTTGGAAGGTGCTCCAGAAGCTAAAATGAGAGCATATTTTCTGTAAATTCACATTATCTTTCTCAGTCATGTGAGAATGAAGTCTGACATTCTCAGTAAAACATGTACATCCAACAATAGCAGAGACTGTCAGTTGATTCCTTTGTGTTCTACTGCAGCTTCCCAGAGTGTTCTAAAGAACAACTAGAGTGCTAACAGCCTTACTTATGACAACAGTATGGCACACCTGAAGCCATCTTGATTGGAATAAACTGGTAACACTTAAAACATTTAATTTAAAAAGGAACAAAATGATGGTGTTCATTTTGTCATAGAAATTATGGTTAGTGCTGTAGAAAGAAAAATTAGGACATGTTTCAAGTGTGATCTCAAATATCTTCCTGTTATATTTCAACAGGAGCAGCCTGTCAGTTGATGCCTTTGTGTTCTACTGCAGCTTCCCAGAGTGTTCTAAAGAACAACTAGAGTGCTAACAGCCTTACTTATGACAAAAGTATGGCACACCTGAAGCCATCTTGATGGGAATAAACTGGTAACACTTAAAACATTTAATTTAAAAAGGAACAAAATGAGGGGGTTCATTTTGCCATAGAAATTATGGTTAGTGCTGCAAAAAGAAAATTTAGGGCATGTTTTAAGTGAGATCTCAAATCCTCTTCTATTTCATTAGAAAATTCTGACATGCAGACTGAAACAATCACTTTCAATACCAGCAGTAGACTTCCAGTTAACTCCTTGGTGAGCAGTAGCTTTACTACAGTGATCTAATGAACAACTAGAGTGCTAACATTCTGAATTTATGGCAAATGTGTGACACATCTGAATGCCTTCTTGATGGAATCAAAGTAAAAACTGAAAGCATTTCCTACTGAGGAGACTGTAGTAAATGAGGAAATTAGGAAACTTCATAACAAATAAGTCTCCCAAGATGGCCACCAGAGAAAAAAGAGCCCAAATGTAGCACAAATATCACCCAGAGGTAGCCCACGTATAGCCCAATGACAGAAGTGTGCAAAACACTTTTTATTTTTTGTTTTTTTGCAGTTTTATATAGTGCAGACTGGTCAGGTATTGGAGTGCTTTACATGAGCATTGGTTACATCACACAAGGACAAATTCATGTTGGTTGACCCCTACACTACCCAAACACCACTGCACTACCCTAAACCCTAAAACACTACCCCCAGCATGACCCCCTTCACTACCCAAACACAACTGCACTACCCTAAACTCAAAAACACTACCCCCAGCACGACCCCCTACACTACCCAAACACCACTGCACTACCCTAAACCCTAAATCTACCCCTACACTACACAAATACCACTGCACTACCCTAAACCCTAAAACACTAGAACCCAGCACGACCCCCTACAGTACACAAACACCACTGCACTACCCTAAACCCTAAAACACTACCCCCTACACTACACAAACACCATTACACTACCCTAAACCCTAAAACACTACCCCCAGCATGACCCCCTACACTACACAAACACCACTGCACTACCCTAAACCCTAAAACACTACCTCAGCACGACACCCTACACTACCCAAACACCACTGCACTACCCTAAACCCTAAAACACTACCCCCAGCACGACTCCCTACCCTACACAAACACCACTGGACTACCCTAAACCCTAAAACACTACCCCCAGCACGACTCCCTACACTAACTAAACACCACTGCACTACACTAAACCCTAAATCTACCCCCCGCATGACCTCCCACACTACACAAACACCACTGCCCTAAACCCTAAAACACTACCCCCAGCACGACCCCCTACACTACCCAAACACCACTGCACTACCCTATACCCTAAAACACTAACCCCAGCATGACCCCCTACACGAGCCCGTACACTACACAAACACAACTGCACTACCCTAAACCCTAAAACACTACCCACAGCATGACCCCCTACACTACACAAACACCACTGCACTACCCTAAACCCTAAAACACTACCCCCTACACTACACAAACACCACTGCCCTACCCTAAACCCTAAAACACAACCCCCAGCATGACCCCCTACACTACACAAACACCACTGCACTACCCTAAACCCCCCTACACTATACAAACACCACTGCATTACTCTAAACCCTAAAACACTACCCCCAGCACGACCCCCTCACAACACAAACACCACTGCACTACCCTAAACCCTAAATTGACCCCCAGCACGACCCCCTACACTACCCAAACACCACAGCCATACCCTAAACCCTAAAACACTACCCCCAGGATGAACCCCTACACTACCCAAACACCACTGCACTACCCTAAACCTTAAAACACTACCCCCAGCACTACCCCCTACACTACACAAACACCACTGCACTACCCTAAACCCTAAAACACTACCCCAGCACTACCCCCTACACTACCCAAACACCACTGCACTAACATAAACCCTAAAAAACTACCCCCAGTACAACCCCCTACACTACACAAACACCACTGCACTACCCTAAACCCTAAAACACTACCCCCAGCACGACTCCCTACACTACCCAAACACCACTGCACTACCCTAAACCCTAAATCTACCCCCAGCACGACCCCCTACACTACCCAAACACCACTGCACTACCCTAAACCATAATACACTACCCCCAGCATGACCCCCTACACTACACAAACACCACTGCACTACCCTAAACCCTAAAACACTACCACGAGCATGACCCCCTACACTACTCAAACACCACTGCACTACCCTAAACCCTAAAACACTAACCCAGCACGACCCCCTACACTACCCATACACCACTGCACTACCCTAAAGCCTAAAACACTACCCCCAGCACGACCCCCTACACTACTGCACTACCCTAAACCCTAAAACACTACCCCCAGCACGACCCCTACACTACCCAAACACCACTGCACTACCCTAAACCCTAAAACACTACCCCCAGCACGACCCCCTACACCACCCAAACACCACTGCACTACCCTAAACCCTAGAAAAGAAACCCCCACCCCATGCCCAATCCCCCTTACCTCTCACTCCTCGTGGTTCCTCTCTCCTCATGGTTCCTGCTTCACGTCGTCTCTGAGGGGCGGTGCACGTCGTTGTGAGGAAACGGATCAGCCTCTGTTTCCTTACAACGACATGGATCGTCTACATGTTTTTTAGAACGCATGGTCATTTACCATACATACCTTTACAACAAAATTCGTTGTAAAGGCATGCGTGGTAAATGACCATGCGTTCTAAAAAAATGCGTAGTAATGACTTTGTGATGTACAACGCATGCATGGTAATGCATGCGTTGTAATGGTATCGCAAAGTAAAAAAGTCGTTGTAACGGCTGTTTACCGATCGAAGCTGGCCCCTGTTCTTCAGTGAGACGTTTATTTGATTAATTAGGAGGAAGGAATGTGTTTTTTTTACCGAAAAGTGCATTCCCGGCTGTTGTATTGTGAAAGTGTCCGCGTGGCCTGGTTTCACTTCCGGTGAGAGAGTGGAAGAAGTCTGTTTGGATCTAAAGGAGTTCTGTTGTTGGACGGGGCCGGCGCGACATGTCATCAGAAAACATAGCTAATGGAAAGCGTCCTCCCTGAAGTGTGGAGCAGTGCCATGAGAGGTCAACGAGTGTGCGTCCCCACCGCAGTATGACCGTACCGCGTGACCCATGTGCCACCTCCAGGGTACGGGAGGCAGAAGCGGCATCGCAGGTCCTCTTGAAGACCATTGTAGCACTAATTCTACATTTTGGTACTAGGGCATTTTAACTTTGTTGTTCCTGTCAGATACAAAGAGAAGATCCTGTGTTATTCAGTGCCCTCGTTACCTTTTTTTTGTGGGTTGTGGTGCTTGTCACTTTGCTGCCCCGCCGGTGCACACGACTGGGCACCCCACTTCGTGTGCCATCTGCAGGGCCTCTGCCCTCGGATCACTGGTTTCGGTTTCTGGAGTGGCAACATAAACAGTTGCTCCCAAAGGACTAGCCTGAACACTTAGGTGAATATCCCCTGCACCAGCATTCCACAGAAATTCTTTCCTAGCTCTCCCATGTCAACGAGGACATCATAATAGCACGGCTCCGCTCGTGACACCGTATGACGTCATCGGAGCCATAAGAGAACCTCGTCGGCGTGCTGACGTCAGTTCCACCCATTTTTTCCGTGCCACCGAGGCAAACAGGGGACCGAGACATTTTCACATGTATACATAGTATAATAAATATATATATATTCACTGCAAAAACCATAGGTTTCAGGCACGTTATAGTTAGAAATTAGCATTTAAAAAACCTTAGAAATTCACTGAAAAAACCATAGGTTTCAGGCACGTTATAGTTAGAAATTAGCATTTAAAAAACCTTAGAAATTCACTGAAAAAACCATAGGTTTCAGGGGCGTTATAGTTAGTTGGACATTTCACTCGTACAAAACCATAGAAATTCCCCCGTTATAGTTAGTTCAGCTAACTATAACTCGCACGCCCGCAATGCACTGCTGATGACGTCACATATTACATCACTCATGACATGGTCAGTGACATCACTCATGACATCACTGATGACATCTCAAATGACATCACTGATGACATCACTGATGACATCATCCAGTGAATGTGTGTTTTTCTGAAAATTAAATATGTTTATATATGTATATCTCAAGGTCGATGGAAGAATAAATGGGTATATAAGTGTCTAAATGGATGATTTTGTTTTGTAAAATTGATTGTATAACTGACTAAGTGTATCTTAGTGAATACATGGGTTAGTGAGTAATGTTTAAATATGAAAATATCTGTATCAGTCTCTCACTTTGTGTATAAGTGGCTGCATGGGTTGGTGAGTAGCTACATGAGTGTCTATATGGGTTATTAGTTGGTTTTTGAGTATCAGTATGAGTGTCTGAGTGTCTGCATGGTTCGGTGGGGGTATTACTTAGTGCATAGATGCATGAATGAGTGACTCACTGTTTGTATGTGTTGAAGACAGCATGTGTGCAGGACTGTATAGGTGGATGAGTATGTGTATGGGTGTGTTAGTGAGTGAATGACTGTCTCAATAGTGTCTTTATGAGTAACTACATATGTTTTAAACTAGTATATGTGAGTATTGGTGTATATAAGTGAGTATATGTGAGAGTGAGAGATTGGAAGAGTTCCTGTACAAATAAGTAGGTGTTTCTATAAGTGATTGTTTAAGAGAGTAAGTATGTGTAAGTTTCTGTAGAAGTAAGTGTGGTAGTGTGTGTATAACTGTATATGCAAGTAAATGGATGTTTGATACTTTGTTTGCATGTGTGACTATGTGTGTGAGTAACTCTATGGATGAGTGGCGGTGTGTAACAGGATGTATAGGTGTATGAGTACATATGATGAGTGAGTACATGTATGAGTGACTGTATAGGGACTGTTGGTGAATGAGTGGATGTGTGTGTAGATCTTGGAATTACTGAATAGGTGTGTTGTAACTGGTATTGGTATGTCCATTGTTTTGAAAATTTTAGTTTGTATTTTTGAGTGTGTGTATCAAAGGTTATATTAGGGTGAGAGGAGGTCTGCCACTCTATCACAAGGATGATGTCATCAGTGATGTCATCAGTGATGTCATTTGAGATGTCATCAGTGATGTCATGAGTGATGTCACTGACCATGTCATGAGTGATGTAATATGTGACGTCATCAGCAGTGCATTGCTGGCGCGCGAGTTATAGTTAGCTGAACTAACTATAACGGGGAATTTCTATGGTTTTGTACGAGTAAAATGTCCAACTAACTATAACGCCCCTGAAACCTATGGTTTTTTCAGTGAATATATATATATTTTTTTTTTTTTAAGGTGCAAAGATGTGGAGTGAAAAATATTAAATCTATGCTCAAGGGAGTAGCCAAAAAATGTAAATACCCCCCACTTCGAACCAAAGCTCTTATTTATTTATTTATTTATTTATTTGAAGGTTTTATATAGCGCTGGCTCCACCCAAGGGTATCAGAGCGCTTTACATCAGCAATGGCAATAAACAACAAAGCAGCAATAGCAATGAACGAAACAAATTCTACAGATGATCAGACAAAAATAAAAAGGAACCATTTAGAGTACATAGTGAGAAGAGTGCATATAAGATAAACAAAACACCAATTGAAAGAACAAGAGTGTCATTATAGATAGCACTTTTACAGTATGCCAAGGAGGACTCAGGGGACATCGTGAGGGTGAGGAGGGATATAATGAAGGGGAGGGGGTGAGGAGGGTATGAGGAGGGGGGTGAGTGGGTGTGAGGAGTAGGCGGGGTTGTCTAAGGCAGGAGGAGGGAAAATAGTCAAAAAGGAGAACAGGGAGTTAATTTCCCCAATATTTAGTGAGGAGGTGTATTTTAAGGTTTCTTTTGAAGTTGGCATAGGAGGGGTTACATCGAAGGTCTTTGGGGAGGGCGTTCCAGATGGTTGGGGCCTTGCCAGAGAAGGAGCGGGATTGTGAGGCGCTTTTTTTGAGTAGAGGGGGTATGAGAAGAAGAGTGTTGGTGCTTCTCAGCGTTCGGGCGCAGCCAGCTTTTTTGAGTTTAGTTGACAGGTAGGTTGGAGTCTTCTGATAGAGGGCTTTGTGTGTAATACAGGCAATTTTATAGGAGGATCTACCTTCGATGGGGAGCCATTTGAGGGCCTTGAGGGCAGGTGAGATGCTGTCATAACGTTACAGTTTGTTGTAAGTCTGGCTGCGAGGTTGAGGACGGATTTGATGGGGGCAAGGTGGATTTTGGGAGTACCAGAGAGAAGGGCATTTCCGTAGTCGATTTTGGATAGGACAAGAGATTGGGTAATTACTTTGAAGTCTTCCGCTGGAATAAAGGGTTTGATTTTTTGGAGATGTCGGAGTGTGAAAAGTGCACTTTTTGCTGAATTTATAACATGGGAGTTTAGTGTAAGATTATTGTTGATGGTGATGCCGAGTGATTTGACAGATTCGGTGAGGGAGAGAGGGCAGTTAAGGGCATTAAGGTCAGCGATCCATGTTTGAATGGGGAGAGGGTTGTTTTTGGGCCAGAAGAGGATGATCTCAGTTTTGTTAGGGTTGAGTTTAAGATGGTTGTTGTGGAACCAAGTTTGGATCTTGGTTAGTGCTGTGTTGAGGTGCAGGATATCGGAATGGGATTTTATTTTATAGTACAGTTGGGTGTCATCAGCGTACAGGTGATAGTTGATTTTGGCTTGTTTAAGTATCAGGGTAAGGTTCCATAAAGAGGTTGAAAAGGGCAGGAGAGAGGATGGATCCTTGCGGGACACCTAGGGAGACAGATGTTGGGCTAGAGAGGCAGTTTTGAATTTTAATTTGTTGGGTTCTATGTTGGAAGTAGGAGGTGAACCAGTTAAGGACAGTGCCATTAAGGCCAAAGCGATCTTTGAGTGTATTGAGTAGGGTTGGGTGGTAAACTGTGTCAAATGCAGCGGTGAGGTCAAGAAGGATGAGTAGGTAGGTCTCACCCTTGTCCAGGGCAAGGTGTATGTCATCGACTACGTTGAGCAGTGCATTTTCAGTGCTGCAACCTTTGCGGAAGCCAGATTGCAGGGGGTCTAGAAGGTTGAATGTGTCAATGTGTTTGTTCAGTTGAAGTAGGGCGCACTTTTCTAGGGCTTTAGAGAGGAGGGGGAGGTTGGAGATAGGACGGAGATTGTTAGGGTCATTGGGGTCAGCCTTGGGATTTTTGGGAATGGGAGTGATTTGTCCGAGTTGAAGGGAGGTGGGAACATTCCCTGTTGAGAGGGAGGCGTTAATGATGTTGGTCCAGTAGGGGACAATGACGTGTTTGAGATCTTGGACGAGTGTGGAAGGGAGAGGGTCTTTAGTGTGGGAGGACGGTTTGAGTTTGGATAGGATGTTGAAGACTTCCCGTTCAGAAACGGAGTGGAAATTATGCCATGAGGCGTTATTTTTAAGCGGTGTGATAGTAAGGGGGGTTCAGGAGGGGTATGTGAGGGGAGGAGGAGTGAGGGAGTCGGGGTGTTTTCAAGGGGAGTGGAGGATATGGTGAAGTATCCAGGGGATGTTGAGGGGTGAGCGAGGGTTGAGTATCAAGGAAAGCACAGTCAATTTTGGCAATTTTTTCAGTGAAAAAGTTGGCAATTTCTTCACATTTGTTAGTGGAGGCCACCGGGTTGAGGGGTGCAGGGGAGGTTTGGTTTCTAATAATGTTGAACAGTTCTCTAGGTCTGTTTTTGGCACGTGAGAGTTGTAGACGAAAGAAAGATGCTTTTTCCGAAAAGATGTGTTTTTTGTAAGTGGATCTTGCAATTCTAAGGAGAGCAAGATGGGATCAGGAAGGGTGTTGTCTCCATGTTCTTTCAGCCAATCTAAGTGAGCGTCTTTCTTTATTAAGGTCTAGGGTAAACCATGATTTGGAGGGGGCATTTTTTAGCGTTTTACTTTTCAGAGGGGCGAGATGTCTAAAACCTCTGAGACAGTGTTAATAAAGTGTTCAGTGAGTTCATTTGCATTTGAAGAGGGGGGTGAGACTGAGTTGGGATTGGAGTTTAAGTTCCAGTGCGCCGGGGGATTTGCTTAAGATTTCTGGTCACAATTGTAGTTTTGTTGTTTTTTATAGGGGCGGGTGGGGCTGGAGGGGAGATCGTGAACAGAATGAGATGGTGGTCAGACCAGTCGATAGGGATGATGTTGGTTAAGGATGTCAAATCAGGGTTGGAGATGATGGCGTCAAGAATAGCTCCTTTGGCGTGGGTAGGGGAGTGGCAGAGTTGCTTGAGGTCACTAATCTCAAGAAGGTTATTGAGAAGGTTGATTGTGGGATCATCAGGTTCATTCCAGTGCAGGTTAAGATCTCCTAGGAAGATATTTTTGGAGTTGGAAAGTAGCGATTTAGTTAGAAGGTCCGATAGTTCTTCGGCAAAGGGAAGGGGTTCACCAGGTGGGTGATAGATATTATGAAGTCGTATTGGGGGGAGCTTTTCATTTTAAGTTCGGCTCCTAAGTATTCAAAGGTTGTGTAGTCAGTGTTATTGATTGGGGAGAGTTGTAGCTCTTCTTTAAAAATGATTGCTATGCCCCCCCCCTATTTTTTCAGGTCTGTCTTTTCTGAGAATAGAGTAGCCAGGGGGGGCAAGAAGGTCAAGGAAGGGTGTAGAGTGATCTTTGAGCCAGGTTTCAGTGAGGAAGGCGATGTCGGCATCTTCGTTAAGAATGGTTTCTGAGATTTCGGTTGCATGCCGGACGGCCGAGCGGCAGTTCACGAGCATGCAGGTAAGGGGTTTAGGGTTGGTGTTAGGGGCGGGGAGTAGTTGAATGGTGGTGAGTTGAGGGGGGGGTCTGGGGGAGCTAGGATAGTCGGGGATTCTGCTAGTCCCCAAGATAACAGGAATATTGGAGTGAGGGGGGACAGATCTTTAGGTGGGGGTTTGTTAAGGTAAGCACTGCAGAGGACAGAGAGGACGGAGGCGGAGGCGGAGTAGGTATTCGAGGTTCGAAGGGGTCTGTGAGAGCGGGTGAGAAGAGGCGTTGTTAACCAATGCTTGGGGTATGGGCGTTTTCGAGGGCTAGCGCGTGGGGCAGAGGGCCAGGAGGGGCGGGCTGTGGGTTTGTCGGATTTGAACCGATTGAAATCTTTTCTGAGTAGGGTAAGTTCAGTAACCAGGGTAGAGAGATTGTAGTCCAAGTTACGAAGTGTTTGATTGAGGTTGGTGAGGAGGGAAGTGGAAGTGGCTGGAATGGGGGGGAGTTAAGGACGGATTGGCTAGGGTGAGAAGGTTTATAGCTTGGAGATGGCGGTTCGCCAGGAGGGGTTGATGTAGGGAGTTCAGCGTTTGAAGGGGGAGTGGGGAAGGCCAGGGGAGGGGGGTGGGGTGTGGGCCGGTGTTGGGAGGGAGGGATGGGCGTGATGTAAGATGGACTGGTGGGGAGTGAGGGGGAAAGGGGGAGAGGTGATGGGAGAGTGTGAGGGGTGAGAGGGGATGTGGTAACGACGTAATGGGTGGAGGTATAGTTTGTGGAGAAAGGGGCAAGGGTATGAGGGGTTATGGTCGTTATGGGACGGTTTAGAGGGGGAGGAGGGGTGCTAGGGAGGTGATAGGGTGCTGGAGGTGGGCGGTCATTAGGGGACATAGGAGTTTGGAGGAGTGTATTAAGGGAGGAGAGGGGGGCTAGATCCAGGGAGGGAGGCAGAATAGGAGTTAAGGAGAGGGCTGTGTCATTACGGATAGGAGTGTCTTGGGGGTGTGGAGTTTGTCTCTGGGAGGCGGAGGAGAGCTGGGAGGGGGCAGGGGAGGGAGCTGGTGTGGGGAGGGGGGAGAGGATTGCGACAGGGGAGAGTTCAAGAGAGGGACTGTCGTTAGGGAGCGGGTTAGGAGTTGGGGCGGCTGTGGGGAGCCAGGAGGGGTTTTGGGATTGGGAGGGTGTTGAGGGGAGGAGTAGGTAGTGACAGCTGGTCAGACAGAGTGCTGAAGAGGAGTTCAAAAATTGTGAGGTGCTGCTCTGAGGCTTGGATCAGGATGTTTCCAGTTTTGTAGATGGAAATGGCTATTTCACCAGGGAAAAGAGAGGTTGGAGAAGTGGCAAGTTTGTAACCGTGGGGGATTTTAATTGCACTAGATACTGGGAGGTGGCGTAAAAAGGTGCTCTTCCATTTGGAGGGGCGTTTGGTGTAGAAAATATAGTTAGTTTTAATGGGGGACGTGGGGCTGTGGTAGTTGTCTTCAATTAGGGTTTCAGGATGTCGGATTAGGAGTTTGTGTTTAAGATTCTTTTTGGCATTTTTTGAGAGGTTGGGAGGGTATGGAATGGTCCAAGAGTTGGGTCCATGTTTGGTGAGGGCGGGGTGTTTGACGGTTAGGGCAGGAGGAGGGCATGGTGTGTGGATGGTATTGAGGTGGGACATGATGATGCGGTTTGTCTGGGGGAGAATAGGGGAGCAGGTAAAGAGAGGGAAGGGGAGAAGTTTTGAGGAAGGAGGATTGGGTAAGAGTGCGGAGGGAGAGGGTGTGGAAAGAGGGAGGGGTTAGTTTTGGGAGTCATGGTAGCAAATCCAGGGGGGGGGTGTAAGAGTGATGCGCATTGGCGGGGTTGGAGGGGGAGATGAGAATTTTGGGCGAGGTATCAAGCAAGTGAAGCAAGTCATTGTGAACCTCCCAAGAGGTGTTCTCTTGTTTCTTCCACCCAAACATCTACCCATTCATCCTTTCGTCCTTCCATCCACCCGTGATATCCACCTTTTCTCCTTTACATTTTGTCATTCATTCATTCTTTCATCCATCAGTCAGTCTTTCACCCTTCCGTCCATCCACCCATCCATATCCAAACCTATCTATCTATCTCTAAACCTATTTATCAAAGCAATCTATCTATCCACCTTTTCACTCTTCCATCCCTTCACTCAACCAACCATCTTTTCACTCCATCCATCCACCTTTCACGCTATCCATTTATCCACCCTTTCACTAAGCCGTCCATCCTTTGACTCATCCAATTAACTCTTCCACACACCCATCTACACATCCGCCCATTTACACTTTCACTCACCCATCCATGCTTTCACTCATCCGTCCATCCATTCACCCTCCCATTCACTCATTGATCCTTACATATAACCTTTCACTTGTTCACCCTTTTACTCGGTCCATCCATCCAACCTTTCACTCCATCCATCTAACCTCCCTTTTACTCATCTATCCATCTTCTCACTCATCATCCATCCACCCTTTCAATGATCCATCCACCCTTTCATCCATCCATCCACCCTCCCTTTCACTCATCCATCCATTCTTTCACTCATCCATCCTTCTACCCAACTACCCTTTCACTTACCTATTCATCCACACTTTCACTCACACATCCCTCCATCCATCCTTTCACTCACTCCGCCACCCACCCTCTTTTTCTCAATAATTATGAACTTTTATCTGCTGAGTTGAAGACAGAAGAGGCCCATGAAGAACTCCACCTCCACCACTGCTGTAGCAATGCCCCTGCCACCCATCCCTACATCCATCCACGCACTCATCCATCCACCCTTTTATCCATCCACCCTCCCTTTCGCTCATCCATTCACTCTTTCACTCATCCATCCTCTCACCCATCCATCTTTTACTCATCGATCCATTATTTTCCTCATCCATCCTTACATCCATCCATCTTTTTACTCACACTTCTTTCACTTATCCATCCAACCACCCTTTCACGCCATCCATCCAGCCATAGGTTCATCCTCCCTTTCACTCCTCCGTCCAATCTTTCACTCCTCCATCCAGCAACCCTTTCATTCATCCATCCTTTCACTCATATATCCTAACATCCATCTTTTCACTCATTCATCCAACAATCTACCCATCCACCCTTTCACTCAGCCATCCATCCACCTGTACACTCACACATCCATCCATCCTTTCATTCACTCATTTCCACATTAATTATAAGCCTTTGACTGTTAAGTTGACCATCAAGAACTCGAACCCCGCTATAGCTGCTAACGCTGGGGGTTCACAATACAACTCTTAGATATCCATCTATCCTCCCTTCCACTCATCCATCCACCTTTTCACTCAGCCAACCATCCTTTCATGCACTCATACATCCATCCTTTCTCTCATCATCCATCCACCCTTTCACTCATTCATCCATTCACCCACCCTTTTATCCATCCACCTCCCTTATACTCATCCATCCTTTCTTTCACTCATCCATCCATCCTTTCATCGTTCTCTCCATCCACCCTACCTTTCATACATCCTTTTCATTCTTTCATTCATCCACCCTTACATCCATTCTTTCACTCATTCATCCATCTCCCCATCCACCCTTTCACTCACCCATCCATCCACCCTTTCACACTCACATCCATACATCCATGCCTTCACTTATTCACCCACCCATGGACATCCACTTCCTTCCTATCACGTTTATTATGAGCCTGTGTCTGCCAGTTGCAGACAGAAGAGTCCCATCAAGTACTCTGACCCTGCTGTAGCTGCTAAAGTGGGGGATTCACGACACCCCTATCTATGCTTCCCCAACATGCATTTACCTTTCACTATTTTGTCCATGATATTAAGATACCAAAATATTCCTATGCTTGCTATATCGTAGTGCAATCGAAGTCCAAATTGTCCTCGTATCAGAGAAACTGTTGAATTTTTATTCGTTTGTCATTCCCTGGACATAATAAAAACAACCGCAGATGTTGAGTCCCTTGTAAGTTAAAGGTAGACATCTTTTTTTTGTTTTTTTTTAAAGGTTGGGGCCGATTCACAGAACTAATCTGAGATAAAATCCTAAAGTTACTACTTTTGGTATTCACAGAAGGCATTTAGTAGTAGTAAAGTTAGGACTCCTAACTTTACTACTACTAAACTGAGATAAAATCCTAAAGTTAGTACTTTTGGTATTCACAGAAGGCATTTAGTAGTAGTAAAGTTAGGACTCCTAACTTTACTACTACTAAACTGAGATAAAATCCTAAACTTACTACTTTTGGTATTCACAGAAGGCATTTAGTAGTAGTAAAGTTAGGACTCCTAACTTTACTACTACTAAACTGAGATAAAATCCTAAACTTACTACTTTTAGTATTCACAGAAGGCATTTAGTAGTAGTAAAATTAGGATTCCTAACTTTTTGGCTCAGTTTAGTAGTAGTAAAGTTAGGAGTCCTAACTTTACTACTACTAAATACCTTCTGTGAATACCAAAAGTAGTAAGTTTAGATTTTATCTCAGATTAGTTCTGTGAATATGCACCAGAGTCTCCAAACTCCTAATTGCACCTAAACACACACAGAAAGAAGGAACTGAGAGGACATCCTAAGTACAGACCAGCTCTTAACAAAGGTATTTCATAAAATAAAAAAAAGATTGGGGTGTCAAAAAACAGCAATACCAGGTATTCAAGCATCTGTGTAGTCCTTCACCACTACACAGATGACACACAACACACAGCATTTGATGATACCCTTTTTCCTCTTTTATACTGAGATGCAGTAATAGGGTTGGTTATCGGTAGGCCACATATATGCAGTATGAACTAGTATCACCAGTGGCTTGAGGACCAATCAATACACCCACCTAAATTATGTGGCCCACCATGCTCGTGGGGAGAGCGCCAACGATGAGAATCTGGGACACAGAAGCCATGGAGTCTGTGCTCCCCAGTGGTGCTCCCATTTTTCTCAGAAGCTTTTATTTATTCAGCAACTTCTTTGTGCCTGGCGTGCATATTGAAATGATAGAAAGGGGCCTCTAAGAGAGAGATAAAGCACCAGGAAGTGCAGGGTGATGAAAGAAAGAGGCATGAGGTGGAATCAAGACCAAGCAGCTTTGGTATTTGACAACCCCGGCATTTGGCAGTGCTGGAGGGGGACTTGGACAACGTACTTAGGGGCATATGTACAAGCCCCTATCGCCATGGGAACGTCACTTTTTGTGACATTTCCGTGGTGATAGAGGCTTCGCCTTATTTACAAGGTAGCGTTAAGCCACTTAATGTGGCTTAACGCTGCCTTGTAAATAAGGCCCCCTTTCACGCTATGCTTATTGCTGTACAAATGAAGTGCTGCAGGCGGGTATTTACACCCCACCTCTGGCACACATTCCTCAAGGGCCCTCACACTGAACAACAGCCGAGTGTGACCACATCACACTGGGCCAGTGTCCATATTGTCCAGTGTTGACCGTCCTTTCCGGGTGTATCCTGCTGATGGTTCCGGCTGGGCATAAGAGCACTGCGCCAAGGTCGCCGGTAGACACAGATTAGAATACTAGAAGTGACCACTGTTGATGCTCGACAGTGAGACTCATTTTTCAGGGGCCACGTGTCGGGCAAGCTCCCAGCTTGACTCAGGAACCTCCCCCTTAGAAGACAAACATTATGGGGCAGATTCCATAGGTTACTCCGTTGGTGAGGCCAGGTTTTATCTACATTTCCCAATTCCGCCGACTACACTGGAGTGGATGCAATTTTGCACCAACAGTTGCACTAGTTTTATAGGTTAGGAAGCATTTATAAGGTGCGATAGAGACTCCCCTCCCCCTCCTCTCCAATGCCTTCCAGCGCTACAGACCACAGTCGTGTTTTGAAGCCCTGGTTCCTGGAATGGATATAGGCTGGGTCGACCAGTTAGTGCAAAATGTCTTTTTTGCACTCGTATGCCTGTGCTGTTTTTTTCGCACACCTCGGTGATATACCGTACCGCCCCTATATTGCATGCATTACACTGCGAGACAATTACATCGCCACACCCCCTACTTCACAAAGTAAGTATAACAGATACATTTATTAGCTCTAAGTAGACGATAGGTAGGCGATATAATATTAAAAACAGTAATACTATTCTTGCCTTCCCAACGTACTGTGAGGCGAAGTAATGGGCCGATATAATTGTAGGTCGGCATTATTGGCCTCTATAAAGTGTCTGTCATACGACTCCATTCCCAGAACTCCGCTTTGCAGATGTCAAAATAGTGATTTGTACAAGAGTGCAGAAAGAGATGCGCACTAGGACCAGGCAAGCCTCCACAAAAAGCCCAACAAAAGGCTGGATTCGCCGTGGCAGCACTGCACCTGTACGCCGGCCCTGATGTAAACAAGCCGGTTTGGTCCTCATGTTGCAGCTAAGCACAGCCCCGCTGCCCGGTGGCTCTTCGTTGCTTCTCCTCTCCGGCTTAGAACCCCAACCAATCGGCGGGGGGAGCATCCTTCAGAGCTGGCATGCTTCGTGAGAGGTACCCGCCGCCGATCTCCATCCCGGACCTGCCACCCTCATGTTACAGCTGGCTGTGAGTTATTACCGCTCTAATACCGGCAAGCAATTACTGCTGTTTGATACGCGGTGCCGTGTACTGCATGCGCGCTGCTTTCGTTGATCTATACATATGCAGCACTGTGCAGGTCATCCGACAGTGACCATGTGCAGCTGATAACAGCGAAGGGACATATTTGCACGCCCGCCAGGATGAACCTTCATCCGGCTCAGTGGAACGGATGCGGTATAAACGCAGGTAGGGGGGGCATTCACTGGCCACAATAAGCGGCAGGTGCGACATTCACATGCATACACAGCGCTACGATTCCATACTAATGGCAGTACTGCGCTGTGTAGGTCTCTCTTAGCATAATAAATACAGCTCAACAAACTGGAAGAAAGTACAGCTTTCTACATAACTTGCTCAAGGGTCAGATGTTTCTAAAGGTGATATTTTGTAGCGATAGGTTTGCAATTGCTTTCTGTGCCCGCCTGGTTATATGTTCCGGTTTATTACCGGATCCTGTTTGTATCCAGCTGCTGGCGGATTGTTACATTTTGCTGTCCTGTAGCGGTGTGGGTGAATTGGACGGCACCGGTTTTTGTAATTAATTGAGACATAGACGGTCTGTTTTATTTTGTGTGTCATATGATTTATAATGATTCGCCGCGCTGTCACATGAGGGCACATGCTGCCGCCTCCTGCCCTAGAGGCAGTGACCGTGGTCTGTGCCAACCGGCGACCATGACCTTTACGCAGACAAGAAAACCTCGATATCTGGATGTTTGTGTTGTCAGGTTGCTCGGATAGTGGCTGGGCTTCGCGGAAGCACAGGCGCTTAACTTCACCCTGACGCGGGAGCGAGCGTGCCTGCTCCGTCAATGCCTCCCTCAAACCAGACCAAGCCGGTATGGGAATGAAAGGGAGCAGCATTATGGTGCCGCACTGTAAAAACACACACAGACACAGCACCGCGAACGTCTGACGGCGCGGTGCACCTCGTCGAGGTGTCTGTCCACAAAGGCAGTGGCATGACAACAGGATAAGCCAGGCTCGCCACACGCCGGCAGTGTGCAGGTAAGCAGCAGGACGGCAGCCGGGCTAGGAATCACCACTGTCACCTCACGCCTCAGAGGTGCGCGTCCTGGTCTGCACAGGGAACGCCCCGGCGACGCCCCTCAAGGGCCCGGGCGCGCAGAAAGCCTCCTGTCTGGTGAGGGACTCGGAGTGCTGCGGCTCCGGGTAACTGCCGGTCATGCTTTGTGTCAGCCACGCGCACTTCGCGAATCCCCCTTATGCATGCAAGCGAATGCCATCTGTGACGAGGGGACAGGCCTGAGATGTCACTCTTATTGTGTGGTGATAGTGGCTGTGAAGCGTCTTCTATCTGTGTCTAAGCGCAGGATGGACTGAGTTCTCTGCAGGCTCGGGTCAACCCAATCCGGTCACGGTGTAAAAAGGGCTGTGCGAGAATCCTAAACCTTTCAAAATGTCACTGTTCTGGTCTGTCTGCCTTCCAGTTCCATGGATCATGGATGTCTTGCGTCTCAGAAACATGTTATGCAAGTCCCTGCCACCACGAGGTGTTCTCTTGTACTTGAAAGTGAACTTTAGCTTTTCAAAAGCAATCTTCCACGTCTCAACTTTACTATAGCTCCGCACCAAAGACTTCCGGCGATTCCAGGCGCTTTATGCATGAGAGGGTGTCCCCTTAGACCACTGATAATAAATAATGAATGGGTGATGAATGGATACGTTCAAAACTGGGTACACTCAGGGCCACAGAAAGTAAGAAACAACAGCAAGCCATTGGATACTGGCAAGACAACTCAGTGGGTTAGTGCGTTTGTTAGTACTCTGTGTATGATACACGTTCTTCACGACCTTAATCTTTTTAGGCCAATGCGTCCCATCAGGACTTTAGTTGGGGTGGGGAAAGTGTGGTGGTTTCTGTTAGGAGCATAGCTAGGCATCCTTTCCAAGAGGCGTGGACTACATAATTAAGGCCGTGGATTAAAAACATGCAAACTAAAATCCTAAATCCCACACAGCACAACCTAACTACTATTTGAATGCCTCTCTGTGCGCTCTCTGTCATTGTATCCAGATATATCCAGGATCGGACTGGGGCAGAAAATAGGCCCAGCCACCTAAATAAAAGTGACCCATTTTTAGGGAATTAGAAAGGTAAACAAGCACTGGCAAAGGCAATAGGCCTCGCCTAGGTGAGATCTATGGACTTTGGCAATGTTTATTTTTAGTTATGTTGCACATTATGGAAGGTATGGCCTGTTACTGTATAGCATGGTATGTTATGGTATGGTCTGTCATTCTATGCTATGGTATGATATAACCTCTCATCGTATGGTATGGTATGATCTGTCATTGTATGGTATGGTATGATATTGCATAGTTTGGCATGGTATGATATTACAAGGTATGGTATGACATGTCATTGTAGAATATGGGTTGTATGATATGGCCTATCATTGTAAAGTATGCTATGGTATGGTATGATCTTTTCATTTTATAGTATGGCATGGTGTGTTGTGGTATCATTTAGCCTGCCGTATAGTATGGTATGGTATGGCTTGACATTGTATTGTACTGTATGGTATGGTATAGTACGATATGGCGTTGCTTGTCATTGTAAGGTATGGTATGGTAGGGTCTGTCATTTTATAGTATGGTATGGTATGTCGTGTGTGGTATGGTATGGTTTGCCATTGTATAGTATGGATGGCGGCCTGTCATTGTATGGTATGGTATGGCCTGTCATTGTATAGTATGATATGGTGTAGCCTGTCATTGTATGGTATGGTGTGTTCTATTATTGTAAAGTATGGTATGGGGTGGCCTGTCATTGTATATAGTATGGTATGGGGTGGCCTGTCATTGTATATAGTATGGCACGTCATTGTATAGTATGCCATGGTATTTTCAGGGCCACTGGAATTATGTTACTGTGTGGAGGCGGCCATTTTCCATACTTACAGATTTGCCATTTGCCACATAAGCCATCATCTGCAGCATAATTTGCAGATTTTAACAAAAAAAATGTTTCTAGCTCAAACGGTTAAAAAGTTATTAAAAATGCAGCTACACATGCTGCTGTGAAGTGGAAGACCCATTGCAGAGCTGGACTGATCACCTTTCGCTTGCTTATAGCTATATTTGGGGATTAAACTAATACTGATGAGGTGCATCCGATGCGCAGACAGTGTTACCAAGTTTTAAAATGCTGAAATAATAAAGTAATATTATTACAAAGTGTGTTGCATTATGCTTCATAATTTGCCTTTTCTTGCCTCATAATTTACTCACCCCTGCTGCATAAGTTGGCCCTCTCCTGCCGCATAATTCCAGTGGCCCTGGGTATTGTATGGTATGGCCTATCATTGTATAGTATGGTATGGGCTGTCATTGTATGTATGGTATGGTATGTCATAAAGATGGATACATCTCACACTTCCTTTAGTTAACCACTTTTGTTGCAATCAGCATTTTCCAGCCTGGTTTAGACATGGTAACTTGACCCCGTCCTCCCTCCACCAGTGGCCGGCTGTCTGAGCCTTTCTCATGGACATTGGGCTGTGTCTCAATTTTTGTTTATGGGACAACAAAGGTGACAAACACAGGAGGCTTTACTTAAAGGGTGGAGTGTTGTGAACCGTGAAGGGGGAGGGCCTGCCCACTGACTCCACGAAGGACATGGAAAAAAAATCTGTCTGGACAAACGTGAATGGAACTTAGAAATTCTGAGCATATGGCCACAAACAGGGCTTCCGAGCCAATCATGACCTATCAGCCAGTAACACTTGCTACATAGTGCCTTGTAGTCTGACATGAGGGAAGATGAAACTATGCATCCCAGAATGTAAGGTGCTGGTTGCTTAAAAAGTCAGACTGACTGAATGTTTGGAACTGTATTACTGCACAGCACATGAAGTAAATTTGGGGTGAGAACTGATTCTGTGTGTTCATTCAATGGTGCTCATTTTTCTGACCTCAGAAAGATGAAAGAGTGAGTCGCGCCGCTGCAATTGGAGTCAATGACTACAGGTTTATCTAGTGAAACAATAATCCACAAAGCCAATGTAAACACAAAGGCATCGTGAAAGCGTTCTGAGCAGAAGCAATCGAACCAATCCATTCATTAAAATTCACAGAAATAGGAGGGAGTGAATGTTTTAGATAAGATCATTTTTTTTAAAGTTATGATTGACAAGTGCAATTATTCGTTAACCCTGCCTCCGTAAAATGATTTGTCAGCAAACACAGAAAGACGATACAACATGCCAGAGGCTCGGAAAGGCTTGCGAAGCTGATGCAGAGTCAATTTATTAGGCAGGTTCCAGCTTCCAATATCAGTAAGGTAGCTCAGCGGGTTAATGCAATTCATAAGTGTATCTTTGCATAAGATCAATGTCACATGATCCCATCATGTTGCTTGCGGCTGTGTGCTCTCTAAACTTAATATATGATGAGCCCCCTTTTTAGAATTTTTTTTGCATCAAATCTGTCTTAATACAATTTGTGGCTATTTGGCTGCAGAACTGTGAAGAGTGCCAGGGAGAAAGGGCTTGCATACCTCTATGTGATAGGGTACAGGACTGTGTGTAAAGTATATACAGGATTTGGTGTTTGCAGGCATGTAAAGAAGCTTGTGTGAAGGGATAGGTGTGGCGCAGCGGCCAGAGTGGGTGACTCCAGAGTGTGGGGCTCACGGTTCGATCGCCGGCGGCAGCTCAGCTCAGCACCATGTGACTCTAGGTAATAGCTTACTTAATCTCCCCGTTGGCCCCCAGCGCCTTGAAACCTTAATGGGTGACATGTTTGCGCTTTACAAATAGGATTTATTATTATTATTATGAGGGATTGTGTGTAGTGAGTTCAGATGTGTGCTGAACGCTTGGATTGCAGTATTTCAAATGGTGCACATGGTTAGGGTTGCACTTATGAAGTTTTACAAAAGACCCTTTCCCCTGCCTATGGCACTGCTCACTCCAGTGAAGGAGGCGGTGGAAGTCTCCCTCTCTTTCTTGTCACTTACATGAAAAACAAAGAGGACTCGATTACTGAGGAAGAAGAAACGAGAAAAACAAGAATAACAAGAAACATGAGGAATGGAGGAAAGGGCGAGCAACAGGGGAGGGAAGGAGCAAGTAACACCCTATGATGGTGGGAGAGGTACGGAGCAAGAAGCCACAGGGCACAGGAGGGAGCAAGCGACAGTGTAAGGAGAGCAATTGGGGGTGGGATAAGCAAGAATGCGGCATGGGGGAGAACATGCGGGTACAAAACGAAAAAAACAAATGTTGCACAAAACATGACGATCCGAACCCCCCCAAAAAATATAGTCCAAATAGATTTTTCTGAAGCACAGCGCCAGAACAGGAATGGGTGGGGGCAGGGCCGGTCCTAAATTTTCTGGGGCCCCGGGCGAGAGCGAAGATGTGAGGCCCCTCTAATTTGCATGTAACATCACAAGAAGTGACATCACAGAAAGTGACATCGCAGGACTATTGATCTGATTTGGCATCACTGAAGAGACCTAATGTGGATATCAGTAACATGGACAAAAAGATAAATATACAAGTGAAATAAGTCCATATATTTGAAGACTGTATTAAATGGATTACATTTGTCACATTGGATGGAAAAGCTAGGTGCAGGTCTCAAAAAGATGGATATTTTTTACTCCATGTTTCCAGATTCCATGATTGTTTCCAGATGAGTGCATGATAACAATTCCAGTTCTGTTTCATAAAGGGGAGAGATCCTGTTGAGGTAATGAGGGGTGGGATCATTCAAAATATAAAATGAAACAAGACAAAAACCCTCACACCATGGATATAATCGCAAATTTCAAAAGGCTCTGTTATCTTTCCGTGCCATTATTGTGCCACCTTAGTCTGACATTAATACTTAGTAAGTTGTTTTAACGTAAATCCTCTCACCAGTATCCCATACGCACATGCTAAGACTCGCAGGACAGTCTTTTTTGTGTGTGGGCTCTTTACTCGTCAGAATTATGTTAAGTGCAAAAACACAACACATATATTACAAAAATACAAAGCACCATTGCAAACAAATAAAGATTGTACATAAATTTAAAAAAATACTTAGAACCACCGAGACCACTACTAAATCATACATTGACTTGAAGGTATGCTGCAGATTCAAGGGGTTTTCAAATCAATGTTTTTGATTTAGTGTTGGAACTGTAGGAAGTGGTGGAGGCCAGCTTTAGTGCTGGTGGAGCCCTGTGCGACAATGTTTGTTGGTGCCCCCCCAATGACTCCCTCTGCCACAGATTCCCTCAACAGTGCCCATCAAGCCTCCGCAACCACATTCCCGCTCAGATGCATTTAATTTGATCTACAGCGCCACTGATACCTGTGTAGGGTGTCAGACCACTTTAAATCACACACATTACACAGAGACAATCAATCATACGTATGTAAAACACTGTATAGGAAATGTTAGATAAGACAAAGGACTACAAGGTGTAGGAGTCACATGACAATCATACTAGTAGGCAGTATAATTTAATAGTGATTGGTCTGGAGAAAAACAAACTATGAATTTAGAACGTAATATCATGGTTGGGGGTTCTCTTTAATAACCAGAATTGATTTCTAGCTAAATGAACCCTTTTTGCAACATTAGGATAATCAAAGACTGGGGTAATAACCATAATGCTCTAATTTATACCTTGCAGTTTGCATGCAGCTCTAAGATGACAGTTAATAGCTCACTGTTCTATGTTAAGATTTTTGACTTATAAACTGCAAGTAACAAAAGGATCTAACTGACAAAAGCAGTAACCCACTGACCTATTTACATTATGTGCACTTTGTGATCTGCATGGTACATGTTCTATGCAGCAAGCACATTAACCCTCTGCGCTTACTTTTCAGGAGTCAAAACTTCCACTTGACAAAACTCCATCTCTCTCTAAGAAGAACATTAATCAATGGAGTTATCATGACATTTTTATTGTTGCCGAAAATTGCTGGAGGCAAGAAGGAGGCAGCAAGTGCTTTTAAAAACATAATATACTTGCAAACATGACGCCCCCACCCAAAGTCAGCGGCCGGTGCGATCGCACCGGTCGCACTGCCCTAGAGCCAGCCCTTCTCAAGGGTCCTGTGACCTCAGTGGCAGGGTCACTGCTGCTCTAGGGTGTGCTGCTTCATAGGCCTGCCCGCAAGACTGGAGGTGAACTTCAGTATGGATTGTGGTGGACAGGCCTTCAAGGTTAACCCACACTTGCCACCGCTATGGTCCACCTGCTGGTGCTAAGACACCAGGGCTTCTATAGTCTAGCAGGACCTTCTAAGGTCTAGCACAGGAATGTGCTCCCTCAAGAGAGTGGTCTGGGAGACTGGTCATGACGGCTGAACCTGGTTCCCCAGTCCCATATTCGTGAGCTCTGACGATAGTGCCACATCCTTTTCCCCCCTGAACACCATACTGCCCCACTGAGAGAAACTCGCACTGCCCTCAACTACAACCCAATTGTGCCTCGCTATAAACACCTGGATGTGACACAATTCAAAATTACGATTAATTAAGAGTAATATGCTGCCTAAAAAAAAAAAGTAACAACATCCTGGAAAAAGCAAACACTCATAGGGAATGCAAGATTAAGTAACACATGTGAAATGTAGGAAGGAACAACATGGTTACCTTAACGCTTTTGCACTTATTATTCAGAAATCAGTGAGTGCTTTTGCCTGAAAAGTTAAGGACATGACTACAGAGCCCAGAAGGGACCTTTTTCAATGTCCATTACTTATATCCTTACAAATCATAAGCAGTATGGTTTAAAAAGACCGCATTCGTGAAACAGAGCCACGGTACACATTTTATTTTCCAATCAACCAGGTATTGCAGTACCTCCAGGAATGGTGCACTTCCCCACCCTGGGAAAACAATGTTGTTCAAAGAAAGAAGAGAAAATAAAAGTAGCGCTTTACTGGCAAACTCTGTAAAGTAGCGCTAATGTGTTTTAGGTGTGAATAAAATCAATCTGGCCACTTTGCGACCCACTCTGTCTTGCTTTATTTAGTTATTTTTCACATTTTGAAACTTTTATTTCTCTCCATCCCGAGGCTGCACTTTGCAATAGAAAAATTGCCCAAAAAGACATTTCCAGCAAAGTGTTTTTCTTTTTTGGTCAATTTTACGGAGGACCAAATAAATGAAAGGAGAGTAAAGAGGGAGTAATGGCTACAAGGCCCAGGGAAGTGGGCCCCCACACCTAGACCTTACAGCTGGCTCCAGCGCTTGGAGGCCCAGGAAAGGGGGGCCCCCCTCCCCTGGGCCTTGAAGCAGTACGAGGCATTTTGCACAACAGTGCCCTAGCACTGGCAGTTCTACATACATTTTAAATGCGCATTAACATCAAAGCAATCTTTGCTATGTGTGATGCAAAGATTACAAAAGCCAGTTGATCTGGCTGTTCCCTCCTCCCCTCACCCACCTCTGCTTACCTGTGTCCGGCTGGTCCTGGAAACAAAGAGGCCTTCTATCACCTAGCAACAAAATGCTGAAAGGGTGCCTAGAATGGCCGGTACTTAACAGAGGCGCTGCCTCGCCCCTGACACTGAGCCAACATAATTACTGGCCCAGCTGCTGTACCAGCTCCATTCTGTTTGCTCCTTCCCCCCACCCCTGCACCCCCAGGAATGCCACCACGCTTGGGCTAACTGTGAAAGTGTGGCCTTTCACAGTGAAGCGGGGCCCCCTGTTTCTCAGCTGAGCGCGAGGCCCTGGGCAGCTGCCCACGCCTAGCGCCGGCCCTGGGTGGGGGGTAGAAGAAATGGTACCTGCGTCACAGCATACGCGTACTAATAAAGTGGAATTAATCTGTGCTTGCTCTGTGCTCCTCAGATAGGAACGGAAGTGACATATTGGCTGCGCTAACCAATTAGGAGGCAGCAAAGAAGAGCAGCACTGGAGTCAACCTGTGGTAAGTAGCAGGCTGGATCAAAGTCCTTTATTGAAAACAAAACTCTTGCAAGCAGGAGCATGCACAGCATACTCACGCAGGCTCGACCTAAAAAGTGACCCATGTTTGCAAATTGGGGCTATTTTGAACTTGTAAAGACACACTCTATAAGGGCTTTGCTAAGAATGGAAGACTGCATGGATTTGAGCTTGCTGTGATCAATATTTGTTTTAATCTCACGGAAATCAATGGCAAAAACAGAGCTATCAGGGAGCGTGGCTACAGTGGTCAAGATGACAGACGCATTTTAAAACGCTCCCGGACCTCTTCCACCATCTACTGCTATCCCGTCGCCCATGCTGGACTGGACCTGACCTGGTGTCTCGGCTTGACCGCTGCAGACCCCCAGTGCCATGGGTGCGCTATGAGATTGCCGGTTGCCAGCGGGACCACAGCCCTCGGCCTGCTGGGCAACACACCGATGTTCTGGGTGCTGGTGCAGAGGCCTAACTGTGGTGCTTCGTGGTTCAGAGACTGCTGTGGCAGAGTGGCTGTACCTCGGCTGCTCCTCGTGGACACCAACTGGCTGAGGGAGGGCCTGGGGGGCCCACCCACGGAGCGACTGGGCCTCCGGTGTGGTCCTTGTTGGCAGGGCCTGCGCTGTGTGTGGAGTGCGGCTAGGACACAGAGTGGTGTACGGCAGAGCTGCAGTTTCACCCCTGCTTTGCTCTGGCTTGGGGGGTGGACGCATGCTGGGGAACTGTTTTTCGGTGGTGGGTCTGGCTGGCACCCCCAGGCGACCCACTGAGAGCCCACAGTGGACGTTGGTGCGACCCACTAGCGAAGCACTTCTTCCCAGCTGCATGAGCTGACCCCATCCCTTTGGTGGTGAGTGGGACGGGGCAACGCATCTTCCTGGACCTTCTCTATCCACAGAATTGGCAGTTGGGCTCGAAGCCCATCTTCAAAAATGTCACTGCCGCAGCTCCATCACCGCGGGGACCCCTCCACATCCAAGGGAACTGCGGGTTGGGTTTTGTGAGTCTTGTGGGGTGTCAGAGGGATAGTGGTGAAGTTGTCCTCCTGGTCCGGAATGATCGCGGTCGGTGTCAGAGGAGTGAGGGGAGCATCTGCCTGGACCACACCCCCCTACAGGACTTGGGCCGCTGGCGTGGCTTGGGCAGGTTGATATTCCTGACCCCCGGGTCCTCCCTGTTGACTGGATCGAGAGGGTCGTGGCAGCGCAATACTCACTTTTCAACCGCCCAATCCCAGGCCTTCTCGGGGATGTTGAAGAATTTTAACTGTGTCAAATGATTTGTGTTGTTTCTGGACTGTCCTCGTGTAGTCAGAGAAAGTCATTACCTGGGCAGATTGGAAGAATATTTTCCTCCGGGTGCGTGCTGCTTGTAGGACAGCGTTTTGATTTTGGTAATTTAGGATTTTGGCAATCATAGGGCATGGGTACGTGCCCGGGGAGTGGTGCTGCTTCAATGCCCAGTGTGCTCACTACACCACAAACCTCAGGGTGAAGGCCCCCTCTGGGACCCAGGATTTGAGCCAAGTCTCTAGGAAGGTTTCTGAGTATGGCATTTCGACGCCCTCTAGAAATCCCTATGAAGCGACGGTTGTTGCTCCTGGAGCGGTTTTCGGCATTCTCTGCGCTAGCCTCCAAGGTGCAAGTGGAAGAAGTCATTGCCGCCACCTTCGCCCTATGATCGGTCATGTCATCAATCAGGGTAGCGACCTTGTCCTCCGCTTGCGTGACTCTACCTGCCACCTTGAGGAGGTTTTGCATCCACCCCCACCTACTTGATTTTGGTCTCCACCGCTTCCCAAGGCCTTCAGGATTTGTGTAACCTCTGTGGCAACCAGGGGTTTGTGGTTTTGGTGGGGTTCAGCATGCTGTTTGGCGGCTTCCATGAAGTTGGTGGTATATTTGTAATTCTGACTTAAGCATGTGTAGTTAAGGCCTTGACTCTCTCCCATGGTCGCTTCGGGCAAAATGGACCACAGATTGATGGGCCACCAAGGCTCTTGTATTTATATCAGAGGGCTACGTACCATCAAGTTTGGTACAGGAGAATTGGGCGGGTTTCAGCTCCTTGGTCCTGCTCCCATCCCTCAGCATACAGGCACACCTGTTGAAGGAAGTGACCCAATTTAGGTCCACTCGGGTCACTCGCGACCACCTCTCAGCCTTCCAAACAAATGAAGAGTCGGTCAGACAGTAGAGAATACAAACCAAAGTATTTAGTAGTATTACACTCGAGTGGAGTCCGATCTGACCAGCCTCCTTGGATTGCTGCAGATGGACTGACTTCAGACAACATGGCAATGCATAAAGTACTTTTCCAATACCCCTAAAGACACGCCCAGAATGGAATTTTCCAGTTAGTAGCTGGTGAATAAAGGAGATATAGAAGGATGAGCGGCAATCCTGGGACTGGGTACATGCTATCTTAACATCAAGGTTACTCTGCCTGTGCCCGCCGCTCTAAGAGTGGGAACAAGCCTATCTAATGAGAAAAATATGCAACGACAAACAGTCTATTCATTAGCGCAGTGAAGTTCAACCTTGGAGAAATACACAAAAAAAATAATGAGGCTGCTTTCTGCTGAGGTGGACAGAGTGAGACAGAAGTTCGTTTTGATCATGGCTCAAAATGGCGGCTAAATACAAAATGGTGTCGCGAAAGCTAACTCAAATCGTACAATATAAAGGGAAATCGACTAAAACATTTTCTATTCCAACAGACCCTCCTTTTAGCATTTGCTAACACATTTTGCTACTATCCAAGCGCAAATAACCCCCTACATAATAGAAGAGCTACTAATACCAGCAAATACATGCATCATCAATATTCAAAAATGCCTTCATCTATTGACATTAGATCGTGTATATCCTGCATCATCATAGCCGTTGTCTTAGTGTCAGGTACTGGAACCTTTGGTTTGGGCGTTAGAGTCTTTACACAATGAACACAACAAGCAGGGAGGCAATGTATGCACAGGCAACATGTGAAAATTATGCCAGCAATTACAACTAGAAAAATAAGAATCTTCCAACCCCAGGACGCAAACAGGCCCCAGAACCATCCAGAGAGTGTCCAAGTGCCATTCTCTTTGTGGATGCCAGATGCAAGCCTGTGCAGCTTCTGGATGGCAGAGTATACATTAGGGGCATGGTCCCGGATGTATACACAACAGTTACTACCAAGGACGCGACAGGCCCCTCCCCGGTCAGCAAGGATGACGTCTAACACCATCCTGTTTTGTAAAGCAACAAGCCTCGTAGCCTGGAGCTCAGCTGTAATATTGGTCAAAATCCCAGCTGTTGTATTAATGACTCCTTCTACAACTCTTCTGAGCCGACGAATGTTAAGGCTATTGGACATAGGGCTCCAAAAGGGTATAATACCCTTCATGGCATCGGTGAACTGCTGCAGAGTTGTGTCTGTCTGATCTATATCTTCTGTGTTAATAAGCCTCCTGATTTGGGACAAGTAGGTACTCCTACACTGCAATTGATGGTCCTTATGGTAATTGGATGGTGCTATATACACTGGGGGAAGGAGGAAAGAGAGATGACACGTACCTGACCATCCCCTAGGAAGCCAAACATAAGCTTGAGACCCACAAACAAAATAAACATTATGTGGTGGGAGTAAAGGCGGGCTGCTAGTCATACTCAGGGTATATGTGTAATTGCAATTGCTCTCTCCCACTTTTACCTTCCCTATTCCCTGGACACAGAAACCAGCTGTCGTGTTGACTACTGACACCGGCATCGCCTCATCTTTAGTAATATTGCGTATTTGAAAGGATAGGAAATATTCAGTGGCATTGAACCCTTGGAAATCCAACATTTCATTTCAAAGCCATTTTTCGTTCTTTACCTTCTCATATATAGTCATACAAGCTGATGGGGACAATCTACCCGGGGTCCCTTGTCCTTCTGATCCCGTGGAATTAAACCCTTGGTGGGAACGTATGTATTCTATCACAGTGCGAGAGTCAGCAGATGTCATATTCATAGCAGAGGAATGAAAGTGATAATGCACCATAGTAAACAGTTCAAACCACCCCTCACAACTCCCCAGATAAGATAATGGCATCAATAACAGAATATCACTCTTATGTGTAACTGAGGGGAGTAAACCACAGATCCAGCAATTAGTAGCATTAGACGTAGTGTGGGCCTGATGCAGCATTTGCAAAAATGCATTGTCTACATATGTTTTTCGATGTTCTCCTTTATGAGGGGCCAAAGTAACAAACATGTGCTCAGGGGGAACAGGCGTTGTACCAACCAGGGAATGTACTGGGTATTTCTCTTCCAGGAACCATGCTACTCCAAGTACTGTTATTAAGAAGATGACAACGATCACTACAAAAACTATTTTACTCTTTGTGGACCAACCAGACCAACTAGACTCATCCCGCTCTAGACGCGGTGCTGCAAATGGCTGTTCCTCCTCAGAAATGGGTCGACTAAATGGAAACATTAAAATCAAAGGGAAAGGAATGCAATGGAGCTGATGACAAGGAAACAAAGAGGGGGGGGGGCAAGTGTTCCCAGTGTCCATCTGAGCCTCACTGGTAGACTCCTATTGTTCATCAACGTTGGCGCTCTTGAGCACCGGCGGTGGAGCTGCTCAGTCCTAGCTCAGATCCGTATCTCACATTGCAGGGTAATGTACTTCCCTTCTGGGGAGCATACTCAGTTTACCCTGTACAATGTCTGAACAATGCACCAATCTCACCTCTCCCTACGCTACTGTTGCCTGACTTATCGAGTCCATCCCTGCTAATCTGACTTTTCCTTTGGTGCACTGTTCCTCCGTCGGGGACGCAGGTTGTACCTAGCTACTCCAGGCACAGAGGGGTCAGGAAAAAGGGTATCAGACACAGAGGGGCCAGTGGAAGAAGACTCCGGAATTGCCTTAATCTCCGGGGGCACTGCCGCATTTAGGATCTCATCGTTCTCAGCCTCGTTTTGGGTCCACGTGAGTTGGGTGTCCGAAAAGGGAACGAAGCGTGGGACTTTCTCACACTCGGAGTCCCTGATGCCCTCACAGACCCACTGATCATAGGGTAAAGGAAGAGGCACTTTGCGGCAGTGCTGTCAATGAATCCAATTCTTTCGGCCTGTGACCTTCACGGCGGTGTGGGTGGCAAGGAGCACCTGGACTGGCCCCTTCCACATCGGCTCTAGGCTCTTTTGTCGCTGAAAGTTCCGCACGAGCACGAACTCTCCAGGCCAAATGTCATGTACTGGCCCCTCTAATACTGGCGGGAGTGAGTCCTGGATCTATTGGTGAATAGAACGCAGACTTTTAGTTAACTCATACTGATAGTCCACTAACAGAGGATATTCAATTTCAGAGAACCTACGAGGACGCAGGACGCCCCGAGCATTTGCCAGGCCGCCGAACACGACCTCGTGGGGTGACCGTCCTGTCCTAAAGTGTGCCGTGGCTCTTGTAGACAAAAGGGCTAATGGTAAAGCATCTGGCCACTGCAACCCTGTGCTCTCCTGGATCTTTGCCAATTTCAGTTTGAGAGTGCCATTGTACTTCTCAACCAAACCTGCTGACTGGGGGTGATTTGCAGCATGATATTTCTTTTTGATATGTAGTCCTTTACACACCAACTGAATCACTTTAGCATTGAAGTGACTTCCATTGTCCCTCCAAATCAAACGGGGCAAGCCGAAGCGAGGAAAGTACTCCTTTAGGAGTACTTTTGCAGTCGCTATGGCCGTATTTTCTTCATTTACTGAACGCACAAACAACCACTAACACATACTTCAAATTGTTGACTCGATCCATTTCTATATAATCCATTTGGAGGACCTCAAAAGGGAAAGTGGGAGGTGCAAAATTACCAGGTGGTGTAGGGGTACCTTTTCCCGGATTATGCATCATACACACCATGCAGTATTTGACCAAATGGGTGGCAGTCTTTGGGATATTGTCATTCTGCCATACAGGATCTAGCAATTTACAAATACCTTTTGCACTAATATGGGCTGGCCCGTGCGCCATAGTGACTACGGGAAGAACATATGCATTTGGTAACATCCATCTCTGTTTCCCTGGCTTATCCGTCCAGCACCCTTCCTCATCCAAACGTGCTGTGCTTTCCTGCCATACTGCTAATTCCTCAATCGTTGCCTCACTCTGTATCTCCTTGACATTTTCCAGCGTATCCTCAAACATAGTGACCTCGGGTAGCAGGACCTGCTACAAACATCCTTTTCATCTTCGTTTGGGCTGTCTCCTCAGCTGTCTGGTCTGCAAATGCATTCCCTTTACCCACATTCTCAGTAATTGCCTTGTGAGCGCTACACTTTACTATCGCTAATTTCTTGGGGAGTGTCAAAGCCGACAGAAGCCTATGTATAAGGGGGTCATGTTGTATTTTCACCCCATGGGAGGTGAGAAATCCCCTCTCTGCCCAAAGCCGTCCAAAATTATGGGCGACTCCAAATGCATATTGACTGTCAGTATAGATATTGACAGCCAATCCCTCACTCAACTCGCAGGCTTGAATAAGGGCAACAAGCTCTGCAGCTTGGGCTGACTGATAGGGAACTCGTGACGTCTCAACTACCGTGTGCAGTGTTGTGATCACGTATGCAGCAGTTGTAGTGCCATCCGGTAACTTAAAACAAGAGCCATCGACATATAGTTCCCCTTGGGGGTCAGATAAGGGAACATCAGTCAGGTCTACCCGTCTCTTCCTCCATTTGAAAAATACAATCATGCATGTCAATTTCCTCACTCTCAGAAGATTGGGGTAGTAACGTGGCTGGGTTTAGAGTGGCACATCTTTTACTCGTGACTTGTGGTGCAAAGAGGGTCAACTCATAACCGGTCAGACGTGCACTGGTGAGGTGCTACATCTTTGTTTTATTCAAAAGTGTATCCACAGCATGGGGTACCATGACTATGAGGTCAGTATCAAGTACGAGCCCAGCCGATTGCCTTATAGAGATGGCCACTGCCACAACCGCTCTTAGACAACTCGGGAGGGCTCTTGCGACTGGGTCAAGAAGGGCAGAAAAATAAGCACATGGCCGTTGCTTACCTCCAAAGGCCTGTGTTAAAAGTTAAAACAGAGAGCGCACAACCGGCTGTCTCGTGTACGTACAGCACGAACGGCTTCGTATAGTCATGCGTACCAAGCACAGGTGCAGAGCAAAGCGCAACTTTTAATTGCTCAAAAGACTGTTGACATTCAGGCGTCCAAGGCAATGGTTCAGGCACATCTTTAGTAGTTAGTGCCAGCAGAGGCTTTGTTAGTAAGGAGTAGTTAGGGATCCATTGGCGACAGTAGGAGGTAATGCCAATAAAAGCGCGCACATCCCTCTGGGATTTAGTGATAGGCATTTTAACAATGGCACTGAAGCACTCAGGGGTCAACCTCCTACCCTCCTTCGACAGTAGGTGACCTAAATAGGTGACCTCCTATCAACAATATTGAAATTTGGAAAGGGACACTTTATGTCTATGATGTGCCAAATGCAACAACAATTTAACCGTGCTGTCTTTACAACCCTTCTCAGGGTCAGAAGCTATGAGAAGGTCGTCTACATACTGGAGCAATACATTACCTGAGGGAAGCGTAAGGGAGTCCAATTGGGCTTTTAAAGCTTGGCTATATATACTAGGGCTCTCAGTATAGCCCTGAGGAGCTCGACAGAATCTAAAGCTTCTGCCAGCGAGTGTAAAACCGAACAAATGCCTGCTGTCTGGATGGATCGGAATACTAATGAATGCATTTTTCAGATCAATGACAGAAAAGAATTTGGCAGAGGAAGGAATCATCATCAGAAGGGCAGTAATGTCAGGGACCACTGGGAACTGAGGAACTACAATCTTATTAACTTCGCACAAGTCAATCACAAAATGATAAACATCGGGGTGATCATCAGAGGAGCCCAAAGGCGCCCTCTTAAGAATGGGAAGAATAGGGCTATTACACACATTCGCAGTCGTCTCTTCAACAACACCTGACTGAATCAGGTCCTGTATAATCTGCAACAAAGCTCGCTCCCCAGCTTGCGGTATTTTATACTGGGGAATATGAGGCAAAATAGCATTGTCTTTGATTTTAATGGAAACTGGGGGTATATGTAAGAGTCCTACATCCGTGTCACCCGTCGCCCACAACGTGGGTGGCGTGTCCTTAAATTCAGCAGGGAGGGGCGCATCTTTGGACAGACACTGCTTAGAGCTGACTACATTCGGACCCATTGTCCTGTAAACACCTTCCGGGGAACAATAGATTGTAGCATGCAATTTCTTTAATAAATCCAAGCCCATTAAATTTTCTCCACAATTTGATGTCAACAAGAATGGAGAATCCACAGTAAAAGGACCTATAGTCAATGTAAGAGGTTTAGAAATGGGGCTTACAACCGGTACACCAGAAAATCCTACCGAAACATTATTATGGCCAGACAGAGCTGCCCCAGGGAGCAGTGAACGAGAGATAGAGCTATTCATTGCACCTGTATCCACCAAAAATTCCTTAGCTGAGCCATGCAAATCTGCAGTAATATAAGGACCGCGCTGATCTACAGGTATCTGAACTGGTCCCACACTCTGTCCCTGGCTGTCCTAGCTGTGAGACCTTCCTGTCACCTCATCGAAATCATAGTCATCATGGTAGTACTCTCCACCACTATTGTCATCGAAGTAGTTACTATCTGAATGATGCTGTGAGGCGGCAGCATGCTGAGCTCTGTCCTGTCCTCCAGCCCCATGACCCCGTCCACGAGAACCTCGTCCTCTGGGGTCCGCGATTTTCTGTAACAACACCGGACACTCGCTACGCCAATGTCCCTCCTCCTTAAAATATGCACATTGATTCGGCCCTACAGGCGTAGTGGTCCGGCCGGTACGAGGTGGCAGGCGGGACACACCACCACGACCTCTACCATTTCCCCTAGAAGCCTGCTGTAACAACACCTTCGTCTTCAATTCTTTATGCTTTTTCTCCACCTTCTCCTTCTCATTTTCCCTGTGTTCATAATACTGTGCCATACTCAATATAAAAGAGGGGGAGGAGGTGGTACAAGTGCTCTCCGAGGCCTGCAACCGAGTCGTGATCTCAGGAAGCAGGTTCGTAACGAATCTGTTAACGAACAATCGGACACCCCCTTCCACCGACAAATCCTGTACGCTAAAATCCAGAAACACACCTTCAAACGAGTGAAAAAATCAGACACACTTTCATCTTTCTTCTGGCGACATGCTGTTAACTTGTCCCAATCTACCCTTTTCAGTGGAATAAGTGAATGCATATACCTAATAATGCGACCAGGCAAAGCTAGTATCTCAGCCTTAGGCTTCTCCCCAGGCTTCCTCTCGTGGTCCCTTGCCTTAATCTGATCCCAAGTGCCACCCAATTCCGCAACGTGGTCCTGTGTGTACACCTGCCTCCAAATATCAACAGGCACCAGTAAACCAAAGAACATTTCAATATCCGCAAGCGTCATCACTGTCGATGAAGCAGCTTCAGTCAATTCCTTATAATATGCCGTACGATTTTTTCTGGGGTCAGGTAGCTGAGTCTTGAGGGACAAAACCTCACTCCTTTTCCATGGAGTGTAAACCCACTGTTCTTGGAAACGGGCCTCTACCCTTTGTCTAACAACAGCATTCTGCTTATCTCGTAGCTCCGGTGATTCAGGGTGATATATGGGATGGACTTCTCTCATCGGAAACTTGGATACTGTCTTCGGGCTCTGCTCAAGCAACCTACTTCGATAAGCGACCAGCATTGCAACGTTACCAAAAACCTCACCAGGTGCCATACCAGCAGCATACACGTTGTCCCTAATATCATAAATAATTTGAGGTGCTACATCCTTGAAACACTGTTCCCACAGTCCAATCAAAGTAGCCGACATATGCTTAAGGGCATACTGCTGCACAAACAGCTCAAAATCTTTCATCACACTCCACACATCGTCTACACTATTAATGGGGTTACGAGCCCACTGAGCGACCTGATTGGCTACCACCTTTTTCTCTTCATCCCCCACATCAGATCGGATCAATATCCGCCCCAGTCGCTCCCTAGCAGTTGCCCAGTCTCCGTCTCCTAGTCAGCGCATGGGACAGAACTGTCGGGGAATGGAGGAACAGGGAAGGAGCAGTAACAGAAGGAACAGGCATCAAAGTCACTAGTGGCTGTGTCGTAGGTGTGAGGGCTGGAGAGAGAGATGCCGAAGCAATAAGCGTTGCAGGGAGACTTGCAGTCATCGCAGCCGCAATAGGCGAAGCCAAAGAAGGAGCAGGAGGTGGTGTGGCCGAAGCAACTGAATCAATAACAGAAGAAACAGAAACAGCAGAGATGGGAGGAACGGACGACTGAGGCTGTGGGATAGCAGTATATATTTTCTGCTGAGCGTATGGGGTGGAGGTCGAGTATCTAACAATTCCTCCACAAAGGTATCATTTTCTTCTCGGGCAACATAGGGCTTTTCAAATTGCAGCCGAAATTTCCTATCAGCGCACTCTATTCCCTTTTCTGTTTTCTCTCTATCATACGCTACAGCTTTCTGAGTCACTGTCTGCATTCTTCCCTTCCTGGCCTCTTTCTCTACTTTCATTTGTCTTTGTTTAGCTTCCTTTTGCCATGTTCTAAGGGAATCAAACATTGACTGCCTACTCCTTTTAGTAAACAATTTTTCCTGCAGGAAATTAATTTTATGTTCATCAAAAAGTACCCGTCAACGACCACTGCAACTCGGCATTGTCCCTCATATATTTGTGCCATAATGTACTAAACATAATAGGGCCAAGGCCATGTTTTACATACATGTCGAAATTTGGGGTGCCTTCTGGAGGCGCTGGCTGACTTTCTTCCAATCGAGTATCAGTAGAACAACAACAACAGCCCACACAAAACAGCTTACTGAAGGACGGCATTTTCAAGGAAAACGTGTTCACTACTGAGGCCTAACAGATATTTGCAAATATCTTCACCGAAATCGGTCCTCAGACCCCATCAAATTCAGATCAAAGTGGTACCATGTTCATGAAGAACTCAAACAAATTCAAGCGCTTGTCCAAAGATGGCCCTCAGACTGCATCAAATACAAATCAAAATGGCGCTGTATCCACAAAGAACCAGAGCAAACTCACCTGGTGCACACAGGTCAAACGAGTTTATTCTCCACTGCCGACTCTTCGGACCAAACGGTCAGATCCAAGGGGTTCGCCGTTCAGGACCGCAGTCAGTACGACCACTAGACGAGGCACCACCCCGTCAGACAGACGGGGGAGCTGCGAGTACCAGACTCTCTCGTGCAGGGATCCCCAGTCCGCCCATCCGACCCGACATGGCCCCGGCCTCCCCTCCCCGTTTGCGGGTGAGGATGGGTCACACCCATGGAGTTCCTGTTCGGGCGCCAACTGAAGGAAGTGACCTGATTTAGGGCCACTCGGGTCACTCGCGACCACCTCTCAGCCTTCAGAGTCGGTCAGACAGTAGAGAATACAAACTAAAGTATTTAGTAGTATTACACTCGAGTGGAGTCCAATCTGACCAGCCTCCTTGGATTGCTGCAGAGGGACTGACTTCAGACAACATGGCAATGCATAAAGTACATTTCCAATACCCCTAAAGACAAGCCCAGACTGGAATTTTCCAGTTAGTAGCTGGTGAACAAAGGAGATACAGAAGGATGAGAGGCAATCCTGGGACTGGGTACATGCTATCTTAAAGTCAAGGATACTCTGCCCGTGCCCGCCGCTCTAAGAGTGGGAACAAGCCTATTTAATGAGAAAAGTATGCAACGACAAACAGTCTATTCATTAGTGTAGTGAAGCTCAACCTTGGAGAAATACACAAAAAAAATAATGAGGCAGCTTTCTGCTGAGGTGGACAGAGTGAGACAGAAGTTAGTTTCGATCATGGCTCAAAATGGCGGCTGAATACAAAATGGTGTCGCGAATGCTAACTCAAATCGTACAATATAAAGGGAAATCGACTAAAACATTTTCTATTCCAACACTGTGGCCAATGGAGAGTTGCACCACTCTCCCTGGCCAGCTTACCCCACGGAGGTAGTACAAACAGCCGGGGTTCTACGTACCACTGGCTGAGTAGTCGACAGGGAGGTGATGCACGGTATAAAGCCCTGTTCACCCCCAGCCAGGATGGGCACACCGAGCAGCCTTATAGACTTGATCCTACACAGAAGGAGGTCCACCTCGAATTCCCCTTAATGTATTGTTGTTCTTTGTTTTTATGGGAATTTCAAGATGACAGATGCTTCTGGGGTGGAGGTATGGTGGGGTGGAGGCACGCCTCCACATAGATCCGCAGGGGTACTAGTCACTACTACCTATAGACCGCATGGCTGACTTTCATCTTTATCTCCTGGAATGTTAGCAAGGGCGGCTCCTCCTGTATGGCGGCCAGCAGAGGCAAACGACAAAAATAAAATGATAATAAAATAATTTAACTGTCATTTTATTTTTTGTCCTACAGACTGTGGGCCGAGAGAGGGGCCATCCATACTGACGCTGCAGCACCAGGGAAGAGGGCGGAGTGGTGGTCACTGCTAAGTACACATGACAGTTTGGCCCATCATGCACACTTAGCCTTTCTCCTACTCAAGCTGTATTGTACAGCCGGGTGGAGAACCAACACAGGCTCCCAGGCCCTGTCTGAGCATGGAACCACAGTGCTCAGATCAATCCCAGCTCTGCTCTCATGCTGGGAATAGTATTGGCATCTGGGAGCCCGTGCAGCGTGCAGCAGTTCCTGGACGTCCTGAGGCAAAGATTGAGAGCTAGGCTGTGGCCATCGGAGCAGGTAAGTGCAATTTTATATATGCATAATTGTCTTTTTTAGTTTGTATTCCCCCTCCCCCCACCTCACCACTTCGCAATATGAGCGACCCCTACTGAATGTTAGCGGTCTCCTCGATCGCATCAAGCGTACAGTGGCCCTTCACTTTGTTAAATGCCACCAGCCAAGCATAGCCTTGCTACAAGAGACCCAACTATTAGGCTCAAAGTGCCTCTTGCTGTGTAGATTTGGGTATGCATGTGGCCTTCACAAGGGTCTTAATAGGGGTTCCAGAGTTTTAACCATTTTTCTCCACAAGCATTTCCCGCTGGCGGTTACACAAGTCATCCGTGACTCACAGGGCTGATATGTCGGGGACACTAGAGGTGAAACCATACAACATCCTTAGCTTATATGTACCACCCCAGCTACAGCAGCAAACCCTGGAGGATCTAACTAAGATAATCACTGACCTCCCACCTGGGATGACGATCCTTGAGGGAGACTTCAATGCTACACTTAACCCAGGTGAGGACATGTTGGGCCCCCTACCAGGTACCGAGTGGACAGATCCAGGGTGCTCCCCTCATGGACGGTTTTCCTGGGACTATGCCCCCCTGGCTGACACGGAACCCGAAGGAGAGGGCATACATACAGCCACAATGGTCAAAACCTAATTCCGAATCCCCAATCGACCTCATACTTCTCCCAGCCACTGACATAAAAAACACAACAGCGGTAGCGATTTCCCCCCGGCTGATCTCCGATTTTCCCCCGGCTGATCTCTGATCACTCACCAAGCACCCTCCACGTGGGGACCCCTGCATGTCACAAACAACTGCTTTGGAAGCTCAGTGCCTGGTTCCTTGTTGATAAGCGGTTCATGAAATACCTAGTATTGGAGCTCGACTCCCACTTTCAGCTGAGCGCCGGGTCAGTTGCCAAGGCAGGCACTTTGTGGGTAGCAAGTAAAGCCACAATCTGAGGATTGGCCCAAACGTATTTCACTTACCCCACAAGGAAAAACCTGAACCAGGTGACGGAGCTTGAAACCCACATCTTCCAATTAGAGAGAGAACCAGCCTCTAACACTTCTGACTCCCTCCATCTGCAGCTTGAACTCGACTGTTACTGCGACACTTAGAGTTTAATGAAGCGCGTCAATGCTAAAGGGAATCCACGCAACACATTTATGAGTATGGAGATAAGAGAGGCAAACTCCTTTACTGGAGAGCCACTATGGATGCCATCTCTAAATTGATCCCCTCTATTGTGGACCCAGCAGTATGCCCTCTGTACACACAAATTGAAAATAGCAGGAGCCTTCACTGACTACTATGAAAAATGATATGCCCACCAATCAAGGCTTCCCTGGGAGCAAGCTAGCCCCATTCTAGGCAAAATACCCTTACACACCTCAACAATTGAACACGTCGACCTAGACTCCCTGCCTATGGAGGACAAAATAATGTCTGCGATGAACGGGCTGAAAATAGAGAAGGCTCCATGCCCAACAGATTGCCCCAAGACTACTATCGTATATTTAGAGATACCATTCCCCCAATTCTATACTGAAGCGGCGCGGAAGGGCTCCTTCCCACCCAATCTAGACTTAGCTAAGATAGTGGTGCTAATCAAACCGGGCCACCCAACAGACAGGTGTGCCTCATACCGCCCCATTTCTGTGCTCAGATGCAGGGGTGGACCTGGGAGGGGGCGATAGAAGACAGGCTTGTAATATACACTGGAAACATTCTTTTAGTTCTCGTAGACCCCTCCACATTATGCCCCTGGGTCTTGGACAACCTATAGGTTTTTGAGGAGGCCTCTGGTCTTCAGGTAAACTGGGGCAAATCACTTCTCGCCCCCCACAGCTGCTTGGCAGTCAGACATCACTATATGCTACCTTAGCTTCAAGTACATAGGCGTCCATATAGCAACTGTACCAGAACCCCTTCAAGCTCACCCACCTTCTCAACACAACTAAAACCAGCCTACGTATATGGGACAAACTCCCCCTGAATATCATGGGACGTATAGCGCTCATCAAAATGATTATACTTCCACACTTCCTATATACATTACAGAAATTTTAATTTCCCATTCCCAACTCATGGTTTACGGAAGTCGCAGCATTGCTCCGCTCTTTCCTGTTGAGTGACCGTCCCCCATGTATAGCCTTCCACAAATGCTGTAGATCAGTCTATGACAGGGGGCTGTGGATTGTAGACAGTCAATTGCATTACTGAGCGTGCCAATGGCTTGTTATTAATGACTGGATGAATGGAGGCTGGAGCAACCCGGCATGCCAATTGGAACTGTCCCACCTCGGCCATGTCAATGTAATGAATATCTTCTACGGCAGCCCCATCCCATCTCACTGTATAGAGGTCACTAAGATAACCTTCCTTATCTGGCATGTGGCGAACTGATTTATGGGCTGGGACAAGAAACTGGCTCACCAGACTCCACTCTGGCGGGGCAGCTGACTAAGTCACACTGCACAGCTGGAGGGCTTTCGGAAGTGGGACATGCTATGGATCACCACACTAGGGGACATCTGGAGCGAACCACACATAAAATCATTTTACGAGCTACAAACCCACTTTCAGCTCTCACACACTCAATTTCACAAATATCTACAGCTTTTATAACTCCCTTGCGCATGACCAGGTGAACCTCACCGACATCCCCGAGTTCAGCCAGCTGGAACCCAAACTTTTAATGGGCCATCAGAGTAGCCATGGCATCTTCAGATCTACCTGTTCCCTGTTTTTTAATGCCCCCAAGATACTTGAGAACCTTGGGCAGAAGTGGGAGCATTGGGTGGGCAACCTAGAAGGCACTGAATGGCGGCAGGTGTTTCACTCCTCGCGAAATTGCCATCTCTGCCCACCTGTGGATGATCCAATTACATTATTTACATCTGACCTACCTCACACCACAATGGCTCTGGTGCGCAGGCATCCTTTCCAGTGGCGGTTTCTTTATTGGTGCGTGGGGGCGTTGCTCCCCTGCCCCCATATTAAATGATTAATTTACATGATTCCCAATCTTAGCTGATTCCATTGTTTATTTGCCACAGCAGTGTGTGGCACGGCCTGGGCAAAGTTTGCAGTTTTGCGAAGGAGAGTCAGGTGAGGATGGGCAAAGTTGAACATGGGTGGGGAGTGAAGCTAGAATGGTTAAATGACAAAGGTTCAGCTGGGCCAGGACCTCCTTGTGGTGAAGTGCTCATGTCTGGTTGGACAGGTGCCTTGCTTGCTCTGACCAGCCCGATATGCGCACTTTAAGCCCCACCTACCTGCAATGCTAGGAGCCCGAGGGAGGCAGGGGGGGCTACATCCACAGCCCCCAAGTCTCCAAAGGAGTGTTGGAAGCCCCTGACCCAGCCAATCCGCGTGCTGCACTCATGCTGTTTACAGCAAGAGAGCAGCGTCCAGATTGGCTCAGGAGTCACAGGTGTGGGACTGGAGGGCCGAGCTGGTGAACAGTGAACTCTCTTTCACGAGTGTTCTCTTCTCTGTGACCGTGATGGACCATACAGTGAGTGTGCCTGCTCTTTAAAAAAAAAGGGGGCGTGGCCTGGCAGCGGCCAAGATGGCGGTGTGAGCTGTGAGCTCCGCTGAGGCCGGGAAGTAAGCCCGGGAAATCCGTCCTATATCCGGCAGCGGACAAGTGGAGAGGCTGTGCAGCGGTGCGGCAGGCGAGCGGCCATTAATTGCGGGATCCGGAGAGAAGGAACGACCCGCGATCGCCGAGCAGGAGAAGTGCGAGGCCTGCGCCAGCACCGGGGCTCCCGGGCGACTGGACGGAGCGGAGGAGCCAGTGGCGCCGTGCAGAAGGGAGCAGATGACATCCTGACGGGCACCCGAGGTGGGAGAGCTCGGGGCCCGCGGTGAAGAACGTGGCTGTGGACCGGCGGAGGTGAACGAATCCGGGCCGGAAGGCGGAGGAGAACGCCCGATCGGCGCCGCGAGACTGGCGGCGCGAGGATAAACGAAGGTGCGCCTATCGTGGGGCGGGCAGTGGCGTCCCAGGCAGGGCCGAGTGAAGAAGGGGCTGCCAGAAGTGTGCCGGACGCCCGGAGGGGGCCGGAGGAACGCGTGCACCCCGCTAAGTGGCGGATCACCGCAAGGACTATCTGTGGCCTTCAGAGACCCCGGCGCAAGGCGGTGGCTCGGTGAGTTGGGGTGCCAGGCCCGAGTGGCGTGAAGAAGGGGGTGCTGCGAGGCAGAGGAGGCTGGGCAGCGCACTGGATTGCAGCCCCCGGCATCCGGAATAGTCAGGTTCCCCCAGGGGTGAGCCAGCATTGGGGGGACCGGAGCAGATCTACCTGCCAGGATAGACACGCAGTGTGGGGGATTCCGGAGCCCACTATTGGAAGCTGTGAGTGTGCCCCGCTAAGAGGCGGGTTAGCGCCAGGACTGTTTGTGGTATTCAGAGACCCCGGCGCATAGAGGAAGCTTTGTGATATATTGCACCAGGCTTGTGTGGCACGCAGAAGGGGGTGCTGCGACCTGGAGGAGGCTGGGCGGCGCACTGGACTGACACTTCCGGCATCGGGAGCTCTCGGGGTCCCCGAAGGGTGAGTTGGTGTTTGGGGGACCAGATAGTAATCGCCTACCTCGACAGCCACGCAGTGTGGGAGATTTTGGAGCCCAACTATAGGAAGCTGTTTGACCGGGAGCCGCTTTGATTAATCCTGGGGTGGAGGTGCTCCCTCCAGACCCTGACATTGAGAGGGTCTAATATCCTGGGCAGCCCCGGTGAAGGAGAGTAGGGGCACGACAGGTGAAGGGCTGCTCTCTGGTGGACGTGCCTCGGTGATTCGTCTCTAAACGCAGTACTGCCGTGCTGCCGGACGGCCGGCGCTGAGGGGAAGGAGAGCGTTGGAAGATCATTGAGTGCCAACTTTCGACCCCCACAATGAAGCCGAAGAATGCGCCGGTCCAGGCAAATAAATTGGATCGGTATGCGGTCTCGAAGCCACCGGCGGCGGAAGATGAAAGTGAGGGAGGACGGGCCCCGGCCTCAGAACCATCCTTAAGCTCCATCATGGCGGCAATATAGACGCTGGGTATGACACTGGAGACCAAGATAGATAAGGTCTCCATTGAGATGAACCTCCTTCGAGCAGATATGAATAAGACGTCCGAGAAGGTTAAGGCCGCTGAAACGCACATTGTTGATCTGCAGTCCTCTACCAGGAGCTTAGAGGAGAAGGTCCAGCAGCTGATTAAGCAACATCAGCAGATGGCTCTGAAGATGGAGGATCAGGAAGGAAGGGCCCGCAGGAACAACATTCGGGTAGTGGGGGTCCCGGAAAGAGCGGAGGGGCCCAGTATGGACCTGTTCCTTGAAGAGCTCATACTACAACACCTGAAGCCTAAACGACTCTCCGCTCTGTTCACGGTGGAAAGGGCGCACAGAGCGCCGGTCCCTCCGCCGAAGCCGGGGGCACCCCCTAGAACGATCATCGCCCGGATACTCAATTATCGGGACCGCGACGCCATCCTGCAGGCTGCCCGGCAGCAGGGAGACCTCCAATATGAGAATGTGACGGTGCGGTTCTTCCCAGAATTCACGCTGAAGGTGCAGCAGGAGAGGAGGACATTCGACGGGGTGAAGCGAACACTGAGAGACAGGGGCATCAAATATATGATGTTCTTCCCGGCAAAACTCAAAATCATCGCAGGGGGCAAATCCTGGTTCTTTACGTCTCCGGCGGATGTCCAGTCGTGGCTGGATGGGCCACGGTCACAGTCAGCCACTGCAAGAGCGGAGGGGGGATGGAGAGACACCCGGGACCGGTCTCCGGCCTCCACCAGTGGGCATGAAGGGGGGAGCGGGAGTGATCGATGCCCCCGACGATCCAGATCACGGAGCTCGGCGTCATCTGAGGGCCCTGGTGGTTGAAAGTATCGAGGACCCTGCATGAGTATGGTATATCATAAATTTGTGCATTGTTTATTACAGGGAGGGGCCGGAGCCTGCTGCACGGCTAGAGAACTCTGTTTTCATGGACTTATTTACTTTTTTCAGCTGCTTAGTTTAGAATTTGGGGCTTCCGAGTTTTAAGGGAGACTCGGTCAAGAATCTGGGGGTCTGGTTTAATGAGAACTTGCTTTTCTCTTCGCAGGTTAAGAAGTTGGCCAGCACTTGCTTTGGCATTTTGAAGATCTTGAGGAAGTTTCTTCCTCTTCTGCCTAATTCTGCTAAGGAAACTGTTGTCCGTGCTCTAATTCTTTCCCGCTTGGATTACGGTAATGCACTGTATGCGGGCATTCCGGGTTACCTTTTGAATAAGCTACAGGTGATTCAAAACTCGGCCGCTAGACTTCTGTTGGGTCTTTGCAGCAGGTGCAGTGTGCGTTCTCACTTGCGCTCTCTGCATTGGCTCCCGGTGGAGGTGCGAATAAAATTTAAAATCTTATCCATTGCCCACAAAGCCCTCCATGGTCTGGGACCCCTATTTGCAGAAGAGGATTGCCTTCTATTCTCCGGTGAGACAGCTGCGCTCTTCCTCCCAACTTTTGGCACAGACCCCGTGGTTTAATCGCCAGAGGCTTGGAGGGCGCTCCTTTACCCGGATAGCTGCACTGGCATGGAATGCTTTGCCACTGGCCTTACGGGGCGTCAAAGATCCGATGATTTTTAAGAAAAAACTGAAAACTCTTCTTTTTTAACTTCTGTCTTCTGACTCTGACTCCGACCCTTTTCAAGCTCGCGCCGGGACACTCCCTGGAGTATCTGTGCGCGTTAGAAATTTATATAACATAACATAACATAACATAAAAGTGGCCTTACGGAGCTATTGATGGGCTAGGCCACACACCCCCAACTCCTAGTTTTTGTTTCTGTGGGCGACAGGCGCTCTGCTAGTTGGGGATGTGGGTGGTTTTAGGCCCACGAAGCAGGGTAGCAGGGAGGGGGTAGGATTGTCTTGTTGGGTAGGACAGGGGGAGGGATAGTCTGTGGGTTTAGTTGGGGGTTCATAATGTTATCAACGCTTTCCAATATTTGCAAGGATGGGAGGGGCGGTGGGGGTGGTAAGGGAGGATAAAGGGAGGGAGGAGAGGCAAGGTGCATTTCCCTGATGGCTGCACAGCGGGCTAAACGCCTTAAGATATTATCTTGGAATGTGAATGGCCTCGGGGATAGGATTAGGAGAACCATGGTACTTCAATATCTACATAGACACACCCCGGACATAGTTCTCCTCCAAGAGACACATTTGAAAGGGAACAACTACCTGGCCCTGAATCGGTTTGGCTATACCCTGTTGGCCCACGCGGGGTTTACTTCAGGATCCAGGGGAACAGTGATCCTGGCTAGGAACTCCCTGCCACTGGTGTCCAACCGCACATGGTGCGACCCGTTGGGCCGCTATGTTGCACTCACGGGGGTGTGGGAGGGTCTCACCTTGAATGTTTGCTCGGTATATATACCACCAAGGATGCATGGGGCGACTTTTCCCGATCTTAGTGAACTACTATTGGATATGCCCAATGGGACCTTGATTATGGGGGGCGATATGAATGAGATTATGTCACACGACCTTGACCGGGACTCGCCAGCGCATAGAACTCAGGGGGCGCGCCCGCTGACAGCCTTTGTGAATGCGATGGGGTTGGTGGACCTGTGGAGGGCGCATAACCCAGACACTCAACACTATACCCATATCTCGGCGGCACATGGCAGCGGTGCACGCCTAGACTATATTTTCACACACACGACGTCGGCTGGACTATTTAGAGCGAGCAGTCATAGGGCCAGGGGCATATCAGACCATTCTCCTGTGGAGGTGTGGCTCTGGGGCCCGGAGAAAGAATGGACGGTGCCTCTGCGCTTGGACCCTTATTTATTCAGGGCCGATATCAGGAAAGGACGAAACAATATTTTGAAGAAAACGTGGGGACGGTGAGATCTCACTGTGTATTATGGGAGGCGTACAAGACGGTGGCAAGGGACTTCGTGCAGGCTGAGGTGGGGATCAGACGTAAGGAGAGAAGGGCACAATGTGATGACCTAGAGCGAGAGATAACTCAGTTAGAGATGGGAGCGGACCCAGGATCTGGAGGGGGGGCGGGTTGCAGCCATGCACTTCTGCTCAAACAGCGGGAGCTCAGGGATGCTAGTGAGAACGCTGCACGCGCATACGCCATAGCGACACAGAGGCGTGTGTACGGTCTGGGGGACAAAGCTAACAAGGTTATCGCGTGGCTTGAGAAGAGGGACAAGTGTAGAAACTGGGTCGCAGGCATTCAACCTAGAGAGGGCACAGTAAAGCTGGCTGGGGAGGAGATTGTGGAGGCCTTTGCGCAATACTATGAAGAGATATATCAGTCACAGACCGAACGAAGGGAGGAGGAGTGCCGGGAGTTTCTCAGAGATATAAAGGTACCAGTCCTTGGCCAAAGTGAGCGAGACGCAGCGGACCTAGACTTGACGGTGGAGGAAGTTGAGGGTGCCATGTCGGATTTGCAGGCCGGGAAAGCGGCGGGCCCTAATGGATTTCCAGCGGAGAGCTTTAAGTGCGTGGCTTGAACGGTCGCTCCGCACATGCTGAAGATGTTTAATGAGGCGCTGGGGGCTGGCCAACTGCCTGAGGATCTCAGAACAGCAACAATTGTTGTGATCCCTAAAGAGGGCAAGCCGCGGGGCTTATGTAGCTCATATAGGCCGATATCCCTGATTAACTTTGAGACCAAAGTGCTGGCAAAGATACTGGCCAATGGGCTGGGCCCGAATTTCCAGTCTTTAATACACCCGGACCAATCCGGTTTTATGCCCCATAGGAGCACTCGGCTCAATGTTCGACGCCTTTATGGTGTCATGTATATGGTATCGCAGCGCCCTGATACGCAGGCTGCCCTCCTGTCCCTTGACGCTCACATGGCCTTCTATTTGCGGTTATGGATAAGTTTGGCTTCGGGCCGAAATTCCGGGCATGGGTTCGGCTCCTTTACACGAGACCGAGGGCGCGAGTAAGAGTGAACGGGTCTGTTTCCAGGATTTTTGGGCTGCACAGGGGCACGCAACAGGGCTGTCCTCTTTCCCCGATCCTCTTTGCGCTTGCATTGGAGCCGCTGGCGTCATGGGTGAGGGAGATCCGGTGGTACGGGGCATTGATCTGGGGGAGGATGGGAGGAGCGTATCTCCCTCTATGCCGATGACGTCTTGTTATATGCACATCGCCCCGGCAGAGCTTTCCATAGGCTCCTGCACATTCTGGAGATCATTTGGAGACTGCTCGGGCTATCGTATTAATTGGGGTAAGTCCCTGGTGTTCGTGCTAGCTGGCGATCCCCCAATGCTGACGTCGGAATGTAGGGATCTGACGTGTAAAACGGAATTCAAATATTTGGGTATATGGATCACGAAATCTGAGGCCGCCTTTATGCGTCTTAATGTCCTCTCACAACTGGACAGGTTGAAGGAAGACGTCCTACACTGGCGCGGGCTGCCGGTTTCGCTCATGGGGCGTGCTGTACTGTTTAAAATGATGGCCCTCCCGCGCTCTCTTGTATGCACTACAGAATACTCCCTTCCTGGTACCGGAGAGGTTCTTTCGTTCTATAGAGGCAGAACAGCGTGCATTGTTGTGGGAGGTGGGAGCCCCAGAATTGCCCTGAGGAAGTTACAACTGGGGGTATATGAGGGGACTGGCCGTGCCAGACCTGAGGAAGTACTACTTGGCCTCACAACTTGTAAATATTAATGGGTGGGTTTTCTCCCCCACTGAGGAACCGTCGTATCGGGTGGATCGGATGGCGCTGGGGAAAGGCAGCTATCTTGCAGCCCTCTATTCAAGGCGGAGAGGTGTGTCTACTCGCCCGCCTCACACAGAGACAGTGATAGACATATGGCGGAAGGCGACTAGGATGATGGGGTGGGAGGCCAGACGCACTGAACAGACACCGCTATGGCATGGGGATTTTCTCTCGGAGGTCGCGAATTTGCGAGGTCTTCAAGGCTGGAGCAATATTGGCATAGATCTCCTGGGTGATATCTGGAAAAATGGCGGGATGATTGACTTCGCCACCATGCAGGCGGAATACCAGATGGGAGAGGGGGAGTACTTTCGATACCTCCAGGTCAGGCATGCTTTACAACGCCATCTGAAGGAAGGGGAGAGACTGGCCGAATATGCCCTGTTAGAGGATAGACTGCTACTTGATCCCATGACCGACAAGGCTATCTCACTTACCTATAAAAAACTTATAAACAACACGCCAGATCCCCTGGGACCATTGCGGGAAGCCTGGGAGTCAGACGTGGGCCTGCTTGAGGATGATGACTGGCTAGAGACCCTACAAAGCCCGAGAGAGATAGCGATCAGGGCCCGTTTCCGGCTAGTCCAGCTGCGCATTCTGCAGCGCTCATATGTACCCAGGACTGTACAACACCGTATTGGCTACTGTGAATCTGATAAGTGTATGCGGGGGTGTAATGAGACTGGGATGTTTTTTCATATCCTGTGGGACTGCCCCTTGGTACAGAGCTATTGGACAAGAGTGGCCCAGGTTATGTCTGAGGTGGTGGGGTCCACGGTCCCGTTGGATGCCAGGTGGTTTGTCCTGGGAGTGACGGGGGAGGTGGTTTGGCCCAAGTGGGAGACAACTTGGCTCGCACTAGCGGGTATAGTGGTGAAACGAAATATAGCCAGACTTTGGGGAGCGAGAGAGGTTCCTTCGGTTGGAGGATGGAAAAGAAATCTCGATTGGTGCCAACGGGCCGAACGTGTGGTGTATCAAAGCAGAGGTTGCCCGCGGAAATGGGAAAAGATCTGGGGGCCTGGATGGCGTATAGGGGGGATTTATTGTCAGATTGAAGGGAACATCTATTAGTCTAGGGTGGGACCCGGGGCTGGTTGGGGGGATGTAAGGGGGCCTAAGGGAATGTACATTATGATTCACTTCTTGTAATCGGAACTGCTGATCCACTGCTGAATAATTGACAAATGGAATGGAAGGCATTTAAGTTGTTGTTTACAATAAAAAGATGTTTAAAAAAAAAAAAAAAAAAGTGCCTTCCTGTTGGCACCTTGAGTATGTGTGTTCCCCGGATCTATGTTTTTCCGTAGCAGCATAGGCCTTTTGCCTTGGCCCTGGTTAAACACATTGACCCCGCATTGTTGCCTCTGATCGTCAGAAACTTTGAGGGATTTTCGGGGAGGTGAGACACTTAGCTCATCAGGTGAGGAGTGCTCAAAGAATGTTTAGGAGCAGAGCAGGAGCAGTCCGCATGAACAAGGGGGCTGAAGACAATTTGGGAAACTGTGTCTTTGAATCTCTCATGATTCCATCTGATGTCTCTACGAACTCTGGGGGATATTCTCAAGAACGTGTGTTAACTATCGCCAAATTCGCTTAACGCAACTTCTCACATCGCAGTCTATCGCAGGAAAATAACACTGTGTTAACGCAGTATTCCCAACCCGGCAGCACCATGCGATAGTCACATGATAACGCGACAAATGCCCGCGTTAAAATTAACACGCCACCGAAAAAATGCGAAGCACGAACTCAAAAAAAGTTGCGATGTCCCAAATCGCGAAACAAAAATCAGCGAAAACCAGCGACAAGCCTGCGATTCCCACGCAACATGCGGGAAAATGCACTATAAAAGCAGAGAGAAAAAAATGTAACAGCGTAGCACCATGGACGCACCCGGACCAAGTGCAGAGGACAACGCGAACCCCCACAAGCCCCACAGACGGCCAGCCAGGAACCCCGGGGCCGGGGAAGGGCAAGGAGAAGAGGAAGAGGAAGACGGGGTTCAGTCCGCTGGAAAACCGGATCATCGTCACGGAGGTGACAGAACACTACCAACAACTGTTGTCACCTCCACTGTTTCATCGGCCACACAAACGGAAATATGGCAGCACATCGTGAACAACGTGAATGCAGTCGGAGTTACGAGGAGGACAATGGAAAAGGTCAAGAGGCGCTGGAATGATGTGAAGGGCAAAACCAAGAAGAAACCCGATGCCAACATGAAAGCAGCAACGCAGATTGGAGGTGGTGGACCAGCGGCACACCAGGAGCTGGATGACATTGAGAAAATGGTGGCCACAGTCATCAGTCGGGATACGGTGCCAGGAGTTGGGGATCGGGACACTGCTCAACATGACCTGACACAACATCAACAGGGTGAGTGCCGACCAGGGACTCGGGGGACGGGGGAGATGGGCACAATGGCACACATGCACAATCAAGTAGAGCACACTGCACACCCACAATGACTCTGGACCATGTCCCTGATCCCCATGCCACACTGCAGCATACATACAGAAACTCAGGCAATGTGTGTTGAAAAGAATGTATTTGCACATGCTGTGCCTGTGGTCATTTTGTACTGTCTCATGATTGCTAAGGACTGCCACAATGTGACGTCCTCATGTGAAGAAATTGTCAATGATGGTGTTTCTACGGGCTATTCCTGCTGCAGTGGGGTGTGGTCCACCTGCCTCATCTTCCTCATCATCGTCCGGTGCATCTGGCACTCGTAACCATGGGGCATTGGTGCATACACATATGTTGTGCAACACACAACATGCAACGATCATCTTTCACACGATGTCTGGGCTGTACAGGAGCCTCCCATCTGTGACGTCCAGGCACCTGAAACGTGACTTCAACACGCCAAATGTGCGTTCCACGATGCCCCTGGTGCATTTGTGGGCTGCATTGTACTGCCTCTGGGCCTGTGTGTTCGTGGCTCGGAGGGGTGTCATCATCCAAGGGCAGAGTGCATATCCTTGATCACCTGTGACAGTGCAGAGAGACATGAGTCAATAGTTGGTTCTGCATGATGTGTTGGCAGGCTCACTAGTTCATTGGCGTGTGATATGTGTGTCATAGTGATTCCTGTGTGACATGTACTGCTTGTAGCAAATGAGCGCCATCAATGTGTATTACGTAGCCTCACTGCTGCTCCTCCCTCCCCCCGAGCCTAATTACTTGTGTGCGCTGCGCGGTTGCATCACTTGCACTCCTATGGCACACCATTGTCATGCCTGTCTGCGCATGTCCACTAGCCTGACAACGACACTATGATGTTGTGCGTTGAAGATGGGTGGCCACGTGTGTGTAGGCCTATGGTAAGGATAGGGCGGACACAGATGTAGAGTTCATGGCTGGCTGAACTCGCGATGCGGTCGAGCGAAGACCTTTGGCTGATGCTGCGGCAATAGCGATACACACACAACAGTTGGCATGTATGATCCCGGACCCCGAGCGGGCTTGCGCTCATACATTTATCCCTTCGGCCGAGCCCGCACTCCGGGGGCATGTTACATTGCAACTTTGTCCATTGCGGGACGGGTGGCGCTGACACTACAACAGAGACACACGCATTAGGTACTTCATTGGCAAGCCCAACACTTAACCACGCCCAGAGCCCCGGGGTGATCATCCACACCCCTACGCTGGACTGTCGTACGCCAGCCCACTCCGGCAACGCCTACAGGGGGGTACGACACAGCTACATGTCCCAGGTCTCACCCACTGCCTGAGGTGACATGGTTGCGTCCGCTGTACACAGCACAATGCAATGTGGCAGGGCCCGGGGCCCTCATGCATACACAATGGCCACACGGACACACTTAGATAGTTTGTGGAACTGGCTTTGGGCACGTGCGCCCGACCCCTTTTATTGCCAGGGCCACATGTGCAGTGACGCCTGTGCTGGATGGGTGTGGGGTGAGTGTGAGCCAGCCCTCAAGGAGTGGTTGGTGCTGGCAACAACTACAACAGTGATCAGACAATCAGAAGTTCACAGTTCAAACAGCAAGGGTCCATGACTTGAGCTGTATGGAGTTAGTGGCCCCGGATGCACAGCGGCCGGCACATGGAACACCGCCACGGGACGGTGACTACCGGGGAACTGAGGTAGGGCTACGAGAGCTGAGCGGGTCCTCGTCGATGTCCAAGGTGAATGTCGCGGAGTGTTTTGGGGGACAGTGGAAGGTGATCTTCCAGGGCATGATACGGAGGGCAGTACCAAGCAGACACAGGCAATATGGAGGAGATGAAGGCTACAGACTCATTTTTGACACAAAGTCAGTATCAGCTACATGATGATGAAGACAACCCCCAGGCCATAGACTCAGATGCCACCAAAGTTCAACCAGAGAGTGTCCATGGATTTCGGGGCACAGAGTTAGTGGCACCAGAGCTGAAAGGGGATGCAGTCTGCGATGAGGCCTGTACAATGGTATAAACTCTGCCATAAATAAATCAAGACTCAGTTCCAAATGTGTGACCTACTTGACCGTAGTGTAGGCCGGAGGCAGCGGTCAGCAGGGGCCCCCAGCCATGTGTACTTGGCTTGCGATGCACAGAGTTAGTGGCACCAGAGCAGTTGTTGGTAGTGTTCGGTCACCTCCGTAACGAGGATCCTTTTTTCATCCGGACTGAACCGCGTCTTCCTCTTACTCCTCTCCTTGCGTACACTGATATGGACTCTGCCATTGCACAATCAAGACTCAGTTCCAAATGTGTGACCTACTTGACCGCAGTGTAGGCCGGAGGCAGCGGTCAGCGCGGGCCAACCGCTGTTCAGGCAGCTCCTCCTGGTACTCTCACACACGACGTTGGAATGCCTTGTGGCGATGATTTGTGGTTGACGGAGGTAGAAGCACCAGAGCTGAGCGTGTGTGCAGCCTGAGACGATGCCGTGCCCTGCCTGGTCCGGAGTGGATTGGTGTGAGGCCTGCTGGACAGCAGTGTAGGCAGTACACAGGTGACCCCGCGGTGCTGGGCCGCAGTGTAGGCCGGAGGCAGTAGTCAGCAAGGGCCCACAGACACGTGTCATTGGAATGCTATGCACAGAGTTGGTGGCACCACATCGAAGGGAGTATGGTGATATAAAATCTGCCATAAACGTGTGTACTATGCCATTGTATAATCAAGACTCAGTTCCAAATGTGTGACCTACTGGACCGCAGTGTAGGCCGGAGGCAGCGGTGGAGTACGTCAATGAGAAAGGAGTACTGGGTGCCTGTGTCGCGGAGGCCGTGATGGTCTGAGGAGGCTGCCATGGTCGCAGGCCGCAGGCTTGGAGCTTGCACCGGCATGTGGTGGGCCCTCTTTGCACACGCCAGTGTCAGCAGGTGAGCAGTGAGGGCTGGGTGCGCTGGGGCGGGCAAGACGGGTCTTGGGACCAGCGGCCTGGGGTGCAGCAGGCGCATAGGATCGCAGGCACCGCCGCTCACGGCGTCGGCCTCGTGGCGGGGTGAGAGGCGCCGCCCTGGCAGACACGTTGGCCATTCCGGAAGAGAACCACGCCCAGAGTAACGGGCTTTTTATTCACACCCCTACGCAGGCCTGGCGTATGCCGGGCCAGCCCACTCCCCTCACGCTTACAGGGGGGGACGTAACAAGCTACATTTCCGCATTCTTCCCCACTGGCTGCGGTAACATGGTTGCGTCCACTGTCCAGTACACTGCCGACACCAGCAGTGTATGTCGACATGGAAATGTCTGTGGTCTGCATACTGCAGTCTGTCCAGCACGTCCACGCCACACTTGGCATTGTATACATTCACATTCATGGGTCACTTGCCTCCTTCGCACATGCCGGGTTCCCACCTCACCCCAGATTCTGCTATTGTGTGGCTGAGGTGCCATGCCGTTCATGGCTTGTGTACATGGCTAGCCCAGGTTGCCACAGTAAGTTGTGTTGTCATGTCTGGAATGTGGGGATGTTGGCTGTCATGTTGTATGTGATTTTGTGACGTGTGCATTCCCAGAGTTGTGAGTTGTATGTTGGTGGAGTTGAGGTGTGTGGTGTGTTCAGTTGTTATTTACCGACGAGCAGTGCATTTCCATAGGTGCCATCCTGAAAGCGCTGGTTGATGATGGACTGTCGGAAGATGAAGGAATCATGCACACTGCCTGGGTAGTTGGCGACGACATTGGTGAAGAGTCCCCGGTGGTGCACTATTGCCTGCACATTGATGGAATGCGTGTGTTTCCGGTTGCGGTAATTGTGTGCAGTGGCGGCAGGGGGCACGAGGAGTACATGTGTGCAGTAGATTGCCCCCAACACGTGCGGGAAGCCAGCTATGGCATAGAAGCCTTGCTTAATCTCCTGCTGTTCCTGCGCAGTGTGTGGGAAGTAAAGTTGCTGGGGTACCAAGCTGATGATGGCATCCAAGACAGGTGTGAGGAACTTTGACAGGGCTGGCTGTGAGACTCCTCCGACTATGGCAGTTGTTGGTTGGAAGGTCCCAGAGGCCAACAGATGCAGCACGGCCAGCAGCTTTGTCTGCGGAGGGATGTTGGTTCTCCGCTGTGCTGGTACCGTCAGCCTGTGGGCAATGAGGGTCAGGATGCGGAGGATGGTTGTCCTTTTGAGCCTGTATTGGGCAATGACTTCCTCTGGCGTTAAGTCTCCGAGGCTGGTGCGTTTTCGGAAGGTCCGGTGTCTTTGTCTGCGCTGCCTCTGTGGTAGTCCGGGGGTGGGGTTCTGGGGGGTGGGGGTCCTGGCGGTGGTGTTGGTGGGTGTTGTGGCCCTCTTGGGGCTCCGAGCTGCATGATCAGTAGCTCCATGGCATCTGTTGTTCGTCTGGTGTGGCTGTTGGCTGGGCTCCCTTTTATGGTGCAGGTTGTCGTCCGACTTAGCACCAGGTAGGAGCAGGTGTTAAATCCATGCTGCTAACCCGCCTTATCGCATGTTTTTGATTCTTATCGCCGATCTGGCTGGTCGTTGAGAATGTTGCGGAGTGGTGTTTTCGCTGGTTTTTGCACGGGAACGCCTACTCTGCATCTCAGTAGCGTTAGTTGCCGATGTCATCTGTGGCGATGTTTTTTGCGGCTGCTATCGCAGGAAAACTGGTGATATCGGCTGTTAGCACCAGCTTGTGAATGGTGCGATGAATTTATCACCACTTTGGCTGCGATAAAGTGCCGCTAACTCAGCGATAAGTCCTTGAGAATATGCCCCTCTGTGAGTGACGTATCTGACGAGGGTGGTTGCCCCCTGTGCCACTCAGCCACCGAAGCTCGAAGGCACACTTGTATGTTCGAATTATAGTCTACAAAGAGGGAAGCGGCGCTCAGACATTAGCTATGAAGCTCTTGTCACAGCCCCTTTAAATTCACTGGACATGAAGTACAATGCACACCCATTTTTGGGGAACAATGTATTTTCTTTTGTGAAAATAACTCCGGTTTTGTCCTTCCCAAAATTTAATTTTGAAAAATAATCGTGATTGGTAATTTTTAATGCATCTTTGCATATAAGGAATTGTCTGTACTAGCGGTACTAAATTATTGGTGTTTTACAATCAATCCCTGCGCCTTACCAGCATGTGGTCAGTGTTTCGTTATTTTGCTGATCCCATGATTGTCATTTGAGAGAGAGAGAAAGAAACAGGATAGGAGAGCTAGGGGAAAAGAAAGGTGGGAAAGAAAAAGTAAGTAGAAGAAAAAAGAAGTGTGGGGAGGTGGGGGAAAGGGCTAAGGAAGGTAGTAAGGAAGGGTTAATAGAAGGAAATGTGAATGTGAGGGAGAAATGATCGGCTCATTTTTAGGGGTTGTGCTGCTGGCATGTTAGCAGCGTTGTCATCACCTGGTAAACTTTCCTTTCCTCACCATGTCTTTTTATTCACGTTTCTATAGTTTTGTTTCCTCCTTTGTGTTGCCAAATCCCACATTCGACTTTAAAAACGTTCTAACCAATTTTATGTTAAGCTTTCTTTTGTTGCAAGCTATTCTGTTAAATGAGCTTTGGTGTATGCGACCGGCTCTGTTTTTTCTAGTTTACTGATCTTGAGCACATATTTGGGGCTTAAAAACTGTTGGTCTATCTGAAATGCTGTTCAGTATCAGCAGTGCTGCATCTAACAATTCTATTTCTGTGACAAGCCAGTATGGTATTGCTATACATCACCCTCTCTTTTTCCTCTTTATTTTAGACTTTGAAGTCAGATGAGGGAAATGGAAAACACCCAAACAAATGCTATTTATATCTCCAACTAAATAAATGCCTGTAATTCAAAAGTGTCAGAACATAGATATGGCAGCCTCTTTCCTCCCGTCTCTTTAATCTTAGAACCAAAAATGTTCTGATTTTAACACTTTCAAACCACGTAGCGCACTCAATTACCTGATATTAGGCGTTGCTGACACCTGATTTATTTGTAATTGTATTGAAATTGTATTTATATAGCACTTACTACCCCTGACGAGGTGTCGAAGCGCTTTTTCGGCGAGTAGCACTCTACTCCGGAACCAGCAAAGGATTAGTGGTGAATTAGTATAGTGAAATATTAAATTAATTTGAGCAGTGAATATGTTAGTCTGTTATTTGGATTGAGAAGCATTGGAGGGATAGAAGAGGGAAAAGGTTTGCATTTATATAGTGCTTGCTACCCCTGATGAGGTGTTGAAGTGCTTTTCAGCGAGTTGCACGCTACTCCGGAACCAAAAAAGGATTAGTGGTGAATTTGTCTAGGGAAATATGAAATTAATTTGAGCGGTGGACGTGTTAATCTGTTATTTGGATTGGGAAGGATAGTGGAGAGATAGAAGAGGGAAAAGGTTTGCATTTATATAGCGCTTGCAACCCCTGATGACGTGTTGAATCGCTTTTCGGCGAGTAGCACGTTACTCTGGAACCAAAAAGGACTAGTGGTGAATTAGTATAGGGAAATATGAAATTAATTTGAGCAGTGGACATGTTAGTATGTTATCTGGATTGAAAAGGATAGTGGAGGGATGGAAAAGGGAAGAGTATGCATTTATTTAGTGCTTGCTACCCCTGATGAGGTGTTGAAGTGCTTTTTGGTAGGTAGCACGCTACTCCGGAACCCAAACAGGATTAGTGGGGAATTAGTATAGGGAAATATGAAACTCATTTTATCCGACCTACAAGGCTGAATGGCTGAGTCTGCATGGAAGTGATCCAAATTTGCCACTCCTAGTTGTAGGCACATCACTGCACTAGACGCCTTTATCCACTGACCTGTTGTGCCATTTCAAAGGGAAATGAGTGCACTTTTCATAACACACTGTAATCTGATAAAAGTTACGCAGCTTCTTCCCAAAGCATTTTTGCAGCAGTGTCATTATAGTTTTCAATGGTCACTGCTCGTAGTTACAGCCCAGTGGGGACAGGTCTAATGTGCCTCCATCAACTCCAGACAAATGCACAGATAAATACCACCTTGCTTGCATTTGCTGCAGAGTGCTTTCTTCGCATAGTTAAAATTGTAATTGAGAGGTGTTGGGTAGACCAGATCTGACAACTTCAGTTTGGTGTTTTCTCCAAGTGCCTGTCTCAGGTTCTTCTCCAGAGAGATGCTTACACCTCGCATGGGGCCATTTAAAAAACTCTAAGAGAAGAAGGCCAATGGAACAGAGGGAGAAGGTTAGAGGGAAGAGTAAGCAAATGGGGGTGAGTAAATGAGCGCAAGAGGGAGCATGAAGAAGTGAGAAAGGGGCGGAGAGGAAGTTGGGTAATGGAAGATTAAAGTGCGGTGTAGAAAATAAATGCATAGAGGGATAGGAGACGTGGAACACAATAAAGAATCTGCAGGGGACAGAAGAAATGTATTGAAGGTCAGAAGGTCAGAAAGAAGGGAGGAGTGGCATAGATCTGAAGTTGTGGCTATTCTGGTGCTCAGAGCGTATATTCTTTAATTTAAGCGTTTAAACTTAAATACACTGCTGACATGGGATAACTTGAAATTTTTGAGTTAAAAGGATGGGAAAAGGACCATTAAAGGGAAGACATGATGGAGTGGGTGGGGGAGCAAGTGTATTGGGTAAGGAAAATTTGGGGGAAGAACAAAGAAGAGAGGGAAAAGGAGAGGGATGTGGATGTGGAGGGAGAGGAAAAAGAATGGAAATAACTAGTAGGCGGAGTTAGAGGTATATACAGAAAGAGAGACATAGAGAAAGAGAAGGAATGTAAGAGAAGAGCTCAGAGTGCACAGAAGAGTGATAGTGACACTGTCTCTTAAACCCTTTGCAGCAACACCAGTATAAATCCCCTTTCTCATTGTACACTCCATGTCCATTTGTGTCGTTCTGTCCATGCAAGTCACCAAGTGACATGGTAGAGGGAGGTTCACTGCACAAAACAGGGGCAGCATATATGGGCACTGTACTCATGACCCATGCATGGCGCTGTTTAGAGAAACTGTATAATGGGGGCTGTGTGATCAATTTATTTGAGACATTCTGCTAAAATATGCACTACTTCATTTCATTTTTTTCTCAGAAGAAGGTTCCCCATGAACCTCTCCTGCCACAGCTGTGAGCACTCGCTGCACTTGCCCACACTGTGTAACTCAGGATTCGGTCTTATGCCTCACCACCATCAAAGTTCACCAGCTGCCACTGATTCTCTCGCAGCCTAACTGTACCCGATGTTCAAGTTTGGAAGCCAAATTCTTTCATATGGTATTGCAACACCCATAGGTCACTCAATACTGCAGGCTAATTGCCCGAACTCTTTCCCGAATCCTTGAGCGGTCCATTGACTTGACACCCAAGAAGGCCCTGTTAGGTATGCTGGAAGACATTGGGGGTCTCCAGGGAGATTGCGCAATGGTGGGTCTGGCAACACTGGTTGCTAAAAGAGACACTGTGCGTGAGGGGAAATTTCAAAGCCCTCCTCGGATATCTGAATGGAAGGCAGGTGAAGACTGGTGCTCTGAACAGGAGGAACATATATATACTGCCAGAGGCTGTCCCCACAAACAACAGCAGATCTGGTCCAAGGGGTGGGATTATTTTGGACTATCATTCCTACCTAGAGATACATCCATCATATCTGAAGGCACATCATAGGATGCATAGGGTGTGGTTACGGGGGACAGGGGGTGCATGGGATGGTTATGCAACTCCTTATGTTTAAGTCTGTATAATTGAAAATCAATAAAACACGTCTATAAAAAAAACAGGGTTAGCAGACCACAAAAAAGCCCTCAAACAGCAAAAAAAGCAGCCCACACACAGTTCTATCAGACCAGCCCATCGAGCACTGCCTTGTTGCCCTACATGCCAGTCCAACCGTGGATAGTTTACACAACAACAGGCATGCACCTAAAACAAGCCAAACCTATTAGCTTTGTCAATGCTTGTTCGCAGTATCAGATAAATGAGTAACAATGATTTTGTTGTGAATAATGAGAATTGAAAGTGTTTCAGTTATGAAAATTTGAGACCGATTAGACATCACTAAGGTCTGTGGAAGGTGTTGTAGTTTTCAGAGTGTCTCAGTGTCACTCCTGTTTTATCCTTCACTCTGCTTTCCTCTGAAATTTTTCTGTTAGAAAATTGCACCGCTTTTCTCTTAAAATCTTTTGAAACCTTCAATATGCATATCTCACACCTCATCTCTTTCCTGTTCAGCACCATTTTTCACTCTCTCCTGCATTTACTTCCTTGTATCTCCTTGACTAGGTCATCCCACAAACAACCAAAACACACCCATTCCCCAGTAAGCAGTGCATTTTCTTTTACTTAATGACCCACTGACAAACACTGTCAGAAACTCAC
>CAWUFW010019529.1:0-183171 GCA_963921515.1 Calotriton arnoldi
TAACTTGAATTTCTTTCATAGGCTAACATTGACTGGTTTCACTTGGAAATTCTTCTGTGTGGAGTTTTGGAACTTTAAAATATTCCTCTAAAATCAGCCGAAATACGAATTCCGATTTATTCACCTGTTATCAGGAGAGACCTCAGTGCTGCATCTTTCAGCCCAGTACTGATCCTGAAAAGTAATTTTAACCGTACTTACCGGTAACTTGAATTTCCTTCATAGGCTAACATTGACTGGTTTCACTTGGAAATTCTTCTAAGTGTTGATTTTTGAAACATACAAATATTCCTCTAAAATCAGCCGAAATCCGAATTCTGATTTACTCACCTGTTATCAGGAGAGACCTCAGTGCTGCATCTTTCAGCCCAGTACTGGTCCTGAAAAGTAATTTTAACCGTACTTACCAGTAACTTGAATTTCCTTCCATAGGCTAACATGGCTGGTTTCACTTGGAAATTCTTCTAAGTGTGGAGTTTTGGAACTTTAAAATATTCCTCTAAAATCAGCCGAAATACGAATTCCGATTTACTCACCTGTTATCAGGAGAGACCTCAGTGCTGCATGTTTCAGCCCAGTACTGATCCTCAAAAGTAATTTTAACCGTACTTACCGGTAACTTGAATTTCCTTCATAGGCTAACATTGACTGGTTTTCAGCAAAAAAGTTTCAAAGTGTTGATTTTCACAAACTACAAATATTCCTTAAAAATCGCCTGTATGACTTAAACGCATTCTTTCAACTGTTTACAGGAGATGCACCAGTGCTGGATCCAGGATCCAACACTGAGTAAGAAAAAGTAACGATAACAGTTTTTACCTGCTAAGTGAATTTCCTTCCATAGGATAACATTGGTGATTCTATGAGAAAAAGTTTCAAAGTGTCAACTTTTAAAATACAATAATATTCCTTAAAAATCACGACTGTAACCAAAACGCTTTTACTCAACTGTTTACAGGAGATGTACCAGGACTGAATCTAGGATCCAGTCCTCTGGTTACAAAAGTAATCCATAAAGTAACTAATTGCATTTAACTAGAAATTCACATTGAGCTGAATGTTGCATTGTGTTTGAAAATGTGTTGCCCATTGCAACAACTGTAACTACTGTACTTAAAAGTCTATTGCCTATCTGCAAAGTATTTAAACTAAAGTAATTCATTCTGAGAAAGTATTTTTGTAATGTAATGTATAATGTAATTACAATGTAATTTGACAAATAAAATATGTAAAAAAAATTGTTTCTAAAAATGTAGTAAATCAGTATGAAAAAAATTAATATAACAATTAATACATTTAAAAATTGTCATTTACAAAACCTTTGAAATTCACTGAAAAAACCGTAGGTTTCAGGCACGTTATAGTTAGAAATTAGCATTTAAAAAACCTTTGAAATTCACTGAAAAAACCATAGGTTTCAGACACGTTATAGTTACAAATTAGCATTTAAAAACCTTTGAAATTCACTGAAAAAACCATAGGTTTCAGACACGTTATAGTTACAAATTAGCATTTAAAAAACCTTTGAAATTCACTGAAAAAACCATAGGTTTTAGGGACAGTTATAGTTACTTGGACATTGCACTCGTACAAAACCCGTGAAATTCCCCCGTTATAGTTAGTTCAGCTAACTATAACTCGCGCCCCGCAATGCACTGCTGATGACGTCACATATTACATCACTCATGACATGGTCAGTGACATCACTGATGACATCACTGATGACATCTCAAATGACATCACTGATGACATCATCCACGTGATAATCTGATGCACCTCCTCACACCCTAATATAACCTTTGATACACCCACTCTAAATTACAGACTGCCATTCGCAAAACCATAGACACTCCAACACCAATAACTACATACCCACTCACTGATTCTTAGGTCTACACACACACATCCACTCACTCACCCGTACAGTCACTCATACTTACGGTCACTCAGTACAGGACTATCATATGCACTCTTACTCCTATATAGACACTCAAACAACGCCACTCATCCATAGAGATACTCACACACCTAGTCAGTCATGCAAATAATTAAACACACTGCCATTTACTCACCTATACAGTTATACACACACCAGCTCACTTACTCATACAAATAGTAGCACATTGTTACGCTCTTATACAATCACTGATACAAGCACACAATCATCCATACAGCCACTATCACAATCCCTCACTCTTGCTTATAGCTATTGATATACTCCAACACACATATATACTGCCTTTCACATATGTAGTTACTCACACATGTACCACTGGGACATACATTCACTCACTAACACACTCTTACACACACTTACCCACCCATACAGTCTATCACAGATGCACTCTTGAAACCATCCACCCAGTGAATCACCCACTCACACATCTATGCACAGAGTTGCACACACCCCTCCCACACAAACACTCAGGCACCCATACAGATACTCAGACAAGCATTCAATAACTCATATAGAAAATCATTTAGCTATTCACAAACACATGCAGCCACTTACACAGCAACAGACAGACGGATACAGACATACACCCAGTTTAGTCACTAACCCATGCATTCAGTAAGATACGTTAAATCACTCACTTATAGAGTCAGTCACGCACCTACTAAATCATCCATACAGACACTTACACACCCACTCATTCTTCAATACGTCTTTTCCTATATATTTTAAAAATATTTAAACTTTACAGAAACACACAGTCACTGGATGATGTCATCAGTGATGTCATTTGAGATGTCATCAGTGATGTCATCAGTGATGTCACTGACCATGTCATGAGTGATGTAATATGTGACGTCATCAGCAGTGCATTGCGAGGCGCGAGTTATAGTTAGCTGAACTAACTATAACGGGGGAATTTCACGGGTTTTGTACGAGTGCAATGTCCAAGTAACTATAACTGTCCCTAAAACCTATGGTTTTTTCAGTGAATTTCAAAGGTTTTTTAAATGCTAATTTGTAACTATAACGTGTCTGAAACCTATGGTTTTTTCAGTGAATATATATATATATATATTCACTGAAAAAACAAAACCTTCAAGTGATGTTATAGTCAGATGAAAAAGTCAGTTACAACATAACCTTTTAATCTAAAAAATACACTGAAATTCACCAGTTATAGTTAGCTGAAGTAACTATAACTCATGCCATGAAGTAACTACGACTCGCGCCCTTGCCATGCACAATGTTGTCCTACATGATGTAATTTCAGATGTCATCAGTGACGTTATCAATGCTTTCACTGAACAAGTCATGAGTAATGTAATAAGTGAAGTTCGAAGCAGTGCATGGCGATAACTATAGTTGGTGCATTCCAGGGAATTGTAAGATTAAAATGTTATGTTGTAACTTGCATGTTCACCTAACTATACATCAATTTAACCTTTGTTTTTTCACTGTATTTTTTCTTAATGTAAATGAAGATATTTGTACCTTGCTTAACTTATAAAGCCACTTTAACCTATGTTTTTACTGTGAATGTTTAGTTTGTTTTAACATAAAGTAATATGTTATTAGCATTCCAACCACTCTGCAGGGAGCCAGTCCCCCACCGCCCTCAGCCTGCAGCCAAGCTCTGCAACCAACCCCCACAATTCGTAGTCACCGAAACCATCGTACCAACACCCGTGTGGTGAAGTGAATGCGGGCCGGCCAGCACGATATCTTTAAAACATTACGTGTAATCCAACACCAAAAGAATGCACACCTCAAGAAAAGTGTTGCACACCAGTGTTTATTGCCAATTCACTCGTGGTGATCTGACACATTTCAGCCACATCAGCCTTGATCATGGTAACCTCTTCCATTAAAAAAACCTATGTGACCATAACAACATAAAGAAGAGTGTTGAAAGATGTTCACAGTCATACCACACCTATCTTCTAAACAATGACATATGAACACAAAATAAAGTATATTCAATGTAACTTAAGGAAATTGTTGCCAAAGTCCTTCCTATCATAAGGTTGACCAAAATTATGGTTTCGAATATCATATCATTGATGTGTACATTTCTTCTATTATTTCTCATAGTTAATCAATGCTTGAAAACCACATTTTCGATCACCCCAGTCGGACAATTACTCAATAAGCACATAATTCCTCAGTGCCCAATTGAATTCATCCTCAAAGATGTTTCCTTATCACTTGACATTCATTTGCAATAATTATTTTCAAAATAAATTCTTGTCATTGTACTGTGGATTGAAAACAGATTAAAATAATTTCATCTCCAAACAAAAAAATAAATGGAAAAAGAAAAACAATTACTTGGTTACTACATTTGATTCTGAGGCTAAAATTAATAAGGGTAATGTACAGTCAAATCCACTGTCATATTTAGACTAAAGGGTTCTACTGTCTCCCAATTAATAATGTGACTAGATTCAATTATTTCCCAATAAATTCTCACGATTCATACCACTTGGGTTAATCATCAACCGGTCAATCCCAAATTACTTCACTTTCATCCAATCTGCCCTGTAAAATGAGGAAAAATGTCAGGCTGCAGGATAACTTCATGTCACAACTAGTAATGGCCTTTTAATGTTCTGAGATGCTCTTTTTCACTGGGCAGATAGTACTCCCAATATACTTTTTCCTGCAGGGACACTCAATAGAGTACACTGTATAATCTAACTAGTATGTCAAAACCATCTTGATTTTGTGTTCTTTACATTTAAATGGTAGGCAGTAAGAATAAAACATTTTTCTCTACTTACATGCCTTACAGTGCCAACATAAGTGGAAAGCAGGTTAATTAGAAACTCTACTAGTATCTGGTCTGAGAGAGTATAGATAGCTAAATACAAAGTTATCTTTTATACTGCTTCTCTTCTTGTACTTTATGGATGGTGTCTGCTGTATGTCTGGCTTATGGGGTCGTTCTGGAGAACACTCCAATGCTTCTGCAAGAGATCTGAAATGACTGGTCTGAGAGAGTTGTTATAATTCTGATACTACTTGCTTCTCTAATGGTAGTTGGGATCTCAGTTACCTGTGTAGCCTCCACTTTGTGCAATAAATCTTCCATCTTTACTCCAGCTGCTTTTTCCCTTCAGTATCCAATGTCTTCTCTGCATAGCCTCTGACATGAAATCTTGATAATGCCTCTGACTTTGCTAATTCATACAACTCATCTGTACTACACATCTGTTCATATGGTGTTGCATTGATAATTACTCCTTGCATGGAGGATACTGTTCTCTACTGTGCTCTTTATAAATGCAGTTATTTTAAGACCATTGCTTTCAATCTTTAAATTGATATCCAGGAAATCTATCTTTGTGAATTTTGAATTCAGATTGTTCTTAGTCAGTGTTTCAAACAATTCCATTAGTTCATTCACACTTTTCTTCCATATGAACAACAAGCTGTCAATGTAGCAGAGCCACATGATAACCTTATAGAATAATCCCTCAAGATTTGGCTCCATGGACACCTGTTCCTAATATCAGCACATGAATACATTTTTGTAGCTGTGGGCGCAACAGGTGTCCATGGTGCTCCCCATGACTTGTTTGTACGGGGTTTCTTCAAAAGTGAAGACAGTTTCATTCATTCAGACAAATATCAACCATTTTCATTAACATTTTTGGGCCTGATTTAGATTTTGGTGGATGGAATACTCCATCCCAATGGTGACAGATATCCCATCCACCAAAATATTAATGCCATAGGATATAATTGGGATTTATATTTCGACGGACAGGATATCCATCACCGTTGTGAAGCAGTAACCCGTACGCCAAGATCTAAACCAGGCCCTTTGTATGTTCAAAAAAGTTAACTGATCTTCCATCAAGAAAAATTATATATATAAATAAATATATATATATATATATATATGTATATATTATCTACTGGCGGTCGCCAGTAGATAGTTATAGTTAGGACCTATTTTCCCTAGGAAATCCGCAACATTCTATTTGAAATAACTTTGGCGCCGGTTGATGAATCTTCGCGAAATTTTCAAAACTTGTGGCCCGCTCCGGTCTGCTCCTATCTTGAAAGCATCAGGGTGATTCGTCAAGTGGGGGCCGAGAAAAAAGGGGGGTCCCAAAACGTGTTTTCCCCATGCACTTTTCCATAGGAACCTTTCATCGCAGCTACAGCCCGAACTGCTGAACGGTATTACACCAAATTTGGCAAAAAGGTAGCCCTTGGTTCAGAGTCGTGCCTTTTGCTTAAATGGTGTAAATCTGTTCAGTAGTTCCTGAGAAATTTGAAAAAGAAAACACATATATATCTGGGCGGAGCCTAACCACACATGTCATCGTGAGATCGGTAATAGCTACTAAACCTGACACAGAGCTGTTAGAGCTGGGGGGATGTCATTTATTATTTTAGCCTAATTCGTTGTGTACTGCTTTTAGAACTCGTGATACTGTGATTTTAAAAGAAGGAAACTTGTGGTTTTAAAATACTGTTGTTATCACGCTGTTTGCGGTGCCCGGTGGTTAGCGTTCTAGACGCCTAATCTCCTTCCCCACTTCCTTTAAAACCGGATGCTGCGACCGCGCACTTGGTAATAGCTACTAAACCTGACACAGAGCTGTTAGAGCTGGGGGATGTCATTTATTATTTTAGCCTAATTCGTTGTGTACTGCTTTTAGAACTCATGATACTGTGATTTTAAAAGAAGGAAACTTGTGGTTTTAAAATACTGTTGTTATCACGCTGTTTGCGGTGCCCGGTGGTTAGCGTTCTAGACGCCTAATCTCCTTCCCCACTTCCTTTAAAAACCGGATGCTGCGACCGCGCACTTGGTAATAGCTACTAAACCTGACACAGAGCTGTTAGAGCTGGGGGGATGTCATTTATTATTTTAGCCTAATTCGTTGTGTACTGCTTTTAGAACTCGTGATACTGTGATTTTAAAAGAAGGAAACTTGTGGTTTTAAAATACTGTTGTTATCACGCTGTTTGCGGTGCCCGGTGGTTAGCGTTCTAGATGCCTAATCTCCTTCCCCACTTCCTTTAAAAACCGGATGCTGCGACCGCAGCAGCGGGCGCGCGCCAAAGGCGCGCCAAAGGCAAGCCCGTCTGCGCCCGTCAGCGCCCGGAATGCGCCTAGCGCCAGGAGTCCTGTCCATGTTAGAAGATATACTTATACCCGAAATGAACTCCTCGCCCTTAGACATGGTGAGTGCCCTCAACCTATGTCAATTCTAGACACACTGAATTGCAGCCCGATGCGATGTAATACATGTGCTCTGACACCCTTGTATCTCCTAACTAAATCCAACTACCCTACTAGTGAAGGGATGACTACCAAACACGGCAGCAACCAAGATCATGTAGTCCCCCGAAATACGAGGGTTTTCCAGAGGCATGTACCTATTCAAGGAGCCGGCCGAAATGAGCTTGGAAACATCTGCTGCATTTTACTTAACACACGTTCCATGATCAAACATAAATATGAGCTTGAATGTCTGATCCAAGTTGAAAACCCAGATTTGCTGTTTCTTACAGAAACGTGGGCAAACAACATCTCTGACCCTGACTGGGGAGCCGCTGTGCCTGCAGGCTATCTTGTAGCCCATGTCGATAGGGTCGGTGCTAAAAGGGGAGGTTTAGCACTGATTTACCGGTCCCACTTTACTGTGAAGACGAAGCATGAACCCACATTAGAAGCAGAGGCAATGTCGTTTAGTATTAAAAGAAACAATTGCGAGCTCTTCCCAGGAGTTCTTATTTATAGACCCCCAGGCACGAGAGTCGCTTTTATTAGATCTTTGCAGACTTTCCTAGAATCGTGCTTAGACACTGCCACTTTTACAGTCCTTGGAGATTTCAATTTCCATCTGGAATTAAATAATGACACTGATACATCAAGCTTGATAGACAACATGGCCGGATATGGCCTGAGCCAGCTAGTATCAGAACCTACGCACCTAGCTGGCCACACGCTAGATGGACTATTTACAAACAACTCCTCTACAGAAGTGACGAGAGTTCAACAACTAATATGGTCAGACCACTTCGCAGTTCATTTTAATGTCCGGATGGTAGCAACCAGTGGTGGCCGCAGGACTAGCTCCTCGCTGGTGAGATCCCGCCCTGGAAATCAATCCAAGAACAGGATTTGATTTCAGCCTTATCAAAGAATATACCAGATGTTCTGGACTTAAACTTGGCAGCCAACAACTATGAAACCTGGCTAACTCAGGCAGTAAATAAGCTGGCACCGGAAGGTTCTAAGCACCAAAGGAGTAGACAAGTTTCCTCGCCCTGGTACTCGATTGAGCTTAAACAGCTAAAAATCAAGTGTAGACGTCATGAGCGAATTTGGAGATCAAACTATAGTGCGGAACATAGGAGTCACTATAATTTAGTATTAGAGGAATACAAGTCCTCTATAAAGCAAGCCAAATCAAAATATTTTGCGGCTGAAATTCAGGAGGCGTCGAACTCCTCTAAAGAATTGTTTAAAACTATTACTACTCTTTCCAAATGCCCACGGGATACGGTGTTTTCACCAAATCAATCACTAGTGGATAATATGGCTGGCTTTTTTCAGCATAAAGTACAGTCAGTATACAACGAGCTCAGGAACATAGTACCAAACCCCGCAGGGAATGGGACAGATGGACAAGAAGATACTGCCCATGGAGTTAGTCTGATACGGTTCCAATTGTTAGAACAGAGTGAAGTGCGAGATTTACTGGTGAAAACCAAGTCGGGCTCTCCCTTGGACCCCTGCCCTCCTTTTATCCTACACTTAGCCCCAGAGCTGATCAGTGCCTGCTTGACCCCTTTACTGAACACAATCATTATTTCAGGGGTTTTTCCACTGTGTTGGAAAAAGGTCTGTATTAGACCCATTTTTAAAAAATCCTCACTTGACCCTTTGGAGGTCAAGAACTATCGACCTATTTCTTGCCTCCCGTTTCCTTCCAAGTTACTTGAGAAAGCACTAAACAGAGAACTGACGGAATACCTAGATAAGAATAACATCTTAGATCCTACGCAACATGGATCCAGAGCTCAGCATTCAACAGAATCTGCCTTAATTATGGCGACGGAAGAGATTAGAAAGGTGATGGACGGAGGCGGTAGGGCCACCCTAATACTACTCGATCTAACTGCAGCGTTCGACACCGTAAATCATACGGTGCTGGTACAAAGGCTGAAAGCAGTTGGAATTGGGGAAAAGGCTCTGGATCTTCTAGCCTCATACTTGGCAAACCGGGAACAGGCAATTCACTGGGATGGACTTCAGTCGGGAAAGTTCACACTCCCGTGTGGAGTGCCCCAGGGCTCTGCCTTATCCCCCACCCTGTTCAATGTCTATGTTGCCCCTCTGGCTAGATTAATAAAAAGCCATGGTCTCTCTCTTGTGTCATATGCGGATGACACCCAACTAGTGGTGTCAGTTATGCAAAACGTGGACCTGACGGCGGAAAGATTTCGGAACTGCCTAAGGGCATTGATGGCCTGGATGAACTCAAACTTCCTGAAGTTAAATACGGAAAAAACTGAGGTCATAGAGTTCGGGCAGAAACCTTCGGTTTGGAGCGAACTCTGGTGGCCGCCTGAAGCCGGAACATTTCCTGTCCCTGTTCTGAAGGCCAGAAATCTAGGGTTTCTGGTCGATAAGGACCTAACGCTTGCCCTCCAGATTAATCAAGTGTCATCGGCCTGTTTTTTCACGCTGAAAGTACTGCGGAAGATTCTTCCATTCATTCCACCCTCGCTAAGGAAAACGGTAGTCGGTGCGTTGGTGTTGTCTCGAATAGACTACTGTAATGCTCTATACCTAGGCGCAGGTGTCAGACAGCTCTCTAAATTACAGTCTCTACAAAATGCGGCCGCACGAGTACTGCTAGAGCTCCCTAAACACCATCCAACATCCGCAAGCCTAAAACTTCTCCATTGGCTCCCAGTCCGCCGAAGAATAGATTTTAAGGCTCTCTGCCTAGTCCACAAAGCCCTCTATGGAGGAGGGGCGGCAGACATTCAACTCTTATTCCCGCGATATCTGCCGGCACGCTGCCTCAGGTCGGCAAATACTGGACTGGTTCTTCTCTCTACGATAAGAAGAGCTAGATGGGGCGGAAGGGGGTTCTCCTACCAAGCTGCTAAATTGTGGAACTCCCTTCCAATCCACATGAGACTGCAGCCCAGCAGGACTCTCTTTAGAAAGCTGATTAAAACATGGCTCTTCTCTAAGTTCTAGGCCTGCCAATTCTGGTGACGGCTATTACCTCAGCGCCAAGACGCCTCGGCATTAGTGCGCTTTACAAATATTTCAGTCAGTCAGTCAGATCTGATTGGCTGTCAGCACTTCATCCTGGAATTGCTGGCAGCCATCTTGGGACCAATATAAATGATAGTACCCCATTGAAATGCATTGTAGTGAATCGAAGATTTTGAGGGGTACCAAAAGGAGAACTATAAAGGGTGATAACAGACTTTAGTTACATTAGAATTCATTTGTTGATGGTACCATACTAATTTCAGGAATTGTGGTGTGTTCTAAGGTGATTTTACCCAGTGAAAAACCTTCTGCTGGGATATCATGAATCCTGTTTGAGAGAAAACTATTTTCACATGCTTGTCCCATACAGTTTTGGAAGGTGCTCCAGAAGCTAAAATGAGAGCATATTTTCTGTAAATTCACATTATCTTTCTCAGTCATGTGAGAATGAAGTCTGACATTCTCAGTAAAACATGTACATCCAACAAGGGCAGAGACTGTCAGTTGATTCCTTTGTGTTCTACTGCAGCTTCCCAGAGTGTTCTAAAGAACAACTAGAGTGCTAACAGCCTTACTTATGACAAAAGTATGGCACACCTGAAGCCATCTTGATTGGAATAAACTGGTAACACTTAAAACATTTAATTTAAAAAGGAACAACATGATGGGGTTCATTTTGTCATAGAAATTATGGTTAGTGCTGTAGAAAGAAAAATTAGGACATGTTTCAAGTGTGATCTCAAATATCTTCCTGTTATATTTCAACAGGAGCAGCCTGTCAGTTGATGCATTTGCGTTCTACTGCAGCTTCCCAGAGTGTTCTAAAGAACAACTAGAGCGCTAACAGTCTTACTTATGACAAAATTATGGCACACCTGAAGCCATCTTGATTGGAATAAACTCTTAAAACATTTAATTTAAAAAGGAACAAAATGAGGGGGTTCATTTTGTCATAGAAATTATGGTTAGTGCTGTAGAAAGAAAAATTAGGACATGTTTTAAGTGAGATCTCAAATATCTTCCTGTTATATTTCAACAGGAGCAGCCTGTCAGTTGATGCCTTTGTGTTCTACTGCAGCTTCCCAGAGTGTTCTAAAGAACAACTAGAAAGCTAGCAGTCTTACTTATGACAAAAGTATGGCACACCTGAAGCCATCTTGATTGGAATAAACTGGTAACACTTAAAACATTTAATTTAAAAAGGAACAAAATGAGGGGTTCATTTTGCCATAGAAATTATGGTTAGTGCTGTAGAAAGAAAAATTAGGACATGTTTTAAGTGAGATCTCAAATATCTTCCTGTTATATTTCAACAGGAGCAGCCTGTCAGTTGATGCCTTTGTGTTCTACTGTAGCTTCCCAGAGTGTTCTAAAGAACAACTAGAGTGCTAACAGCCTTACTTATGACAAAAGTATGGCACACCTGAAACCATCTTGATTGGAATAAACTGGTAACACTTAAAACATTTAATTTAAAAAGGAACAAAATGATGGGGTTCATTTTGTCATAGAAATTATGGTTAGTGCTGTAGAAAGAAAAATTAGGACATGTTTAAAGTGTGATCTCAAATATCTTCCTGTTATATTTCAACAGGAGCAGCCTGTCAGTTGATGCCTTTGTGTTCTACTGCAGCTTCCCAGAGTGTTCTACAGAACAACTAGAGTGCTAACAGTCTTACTTATGACAAAATGATGGCACACCTGAAGCCATCTTGATTGGAATAAACTGGTAACTCTTAAAACATTTAATTAATAAAGGAACAAAATGAGGGGGTTCATTTTGTTATAGAAATTATGGTTTGTGCTGTAGAAAGAAAAAATTAGGACATGTTTTAAGTGAGATCTCAAATATCTTCCTGTTATATTTCAACAGGAGCAGCCTGTCAGTTGATGCCTTTGTGTTCTACTGCAGCTTCCCAGAGTGTTCTAAAGAACAACTAGAGCGCTAACAGTCTTACTTATGACAAAAGTATGGCACACCTGAAGCCATCTTGATTGGAATAAACTGGTAACACTTAAAACATTTAATTTAAAAAGGAACAAAATGAGGGGGTTCATTTTGCCATAGAAATTATGGTTAGTGCTGCAGAAAGAAAATTTAGGGCATGTTCTAAGTGAGATCTCAAATCCTCTTCTATTTCATTAGAAAATTCTGACATGCAGACTGAAACAATCACTTTCAATACCAGCAGTAGACTTCCAGTTAACTCCCTGGTGAGCAGTAGCTTTACTACAGTGATCTAATGAACAACTAGAGTGCTAACATTCTGAATTTATGGCAAATGTGTGACACATCTGAATGCCTTCTTGATGGAATCAAAGTAAAAAACTGAAAGCATTTCCTACTGAGGAGACTGCAGTAAATGACGAAATTAGGAAACTTCATAACAAATAAGTCTCCCAAGATGGCCACCAGAGAAAAAGAGCCCAAATGTAGCACAAATATCACCCAGATGTAGCCCACATATAGCCCAATGACAGAAGTGTGCAAAACACTTTTATTTTTAGTTTTTCTGCAGTTTTATATAGTGCAAACTGGTCAGGTATTGGAGCGTCACATCTTACTTGGACCCCTTATTGCGTATTTTGCACGAAGTACATGAGATTGATCTTGCGAAACATTGAACTTTACGATTCTGTTAACCTGAAGTTGCTCTGAACCGGGCTTTGTAACACCCGTTTTTACCTACTGGTTTTAATTAATTCTCACTGTATTGTATTAGGAAAGAGGATTTACTATTTTTATGTACACTTTTATGATCTATGTTTCTAAATCAGATCAAATAAAGTTTAATGAATTCTATGGCAGGATGGAGGCGAGGATTATGCATATCTTTCTCACTTTATTTGCATAGCAGTTCAAAGAAAACGTAACACAACAATCATTAAACAAAAGACTACACAACCCATGAACCATTAGGGGGGTAGTCTCCAAGGCAACTATAGTCCAATCATATCACAGTCCATCGTCTATAATACTGTGACGTCCCTTCCGCTTTCTCTTTCTTCACTGCTCGTCAGTTAAGTGCATCCCTTACATTCTTGGCTTAATCTGACGTTGTTGCTGTTTGTATAGCGGTTTCTTGTGCACGTTATTAGCATTATTGCCTTGGTATTGTTTCATATTCCCTGTGCAGCAGGCTCTTGCCCGAGCGCGTTTCTCCCACTCCGCAGTTTCTCCCGCTGTGTGCTCTGCGCGCGGTGAGATCCTGTCAGGCGCGTCTGGTCCGAGCGAGGCAGCTCCGCTCGAGCGCTCCCGCTGGTCTTTACGTGCGTTTGGGAATTCGGTCACTCCTTTAGTGTCCGCTTGATTCTCGACCAACCCTCGCCTAATTTTGACACCGCTATGCGGTGATTTCCCCATACGGCCACGTTAGTGACCAGCACCACCTGGTGGTGGTAATTGGTATTGCGCCTCAGTCTATTCTTATAACAGCTTCGGGGAAAGCCCAGCTGTTGGAGCACCGGCGAGGGGGCTGTCTTAAGGATTTTAAGGGCTTTGTTCTGTGCTCACACCCTCTGCTATCATGTGAATGAATGAATGAATGAATGAAGGAAAATTTCTAAAGCGCATGGTTACCCGAAGGCATCCCAGCGCTGCAACATCAGTAATGCTGTAAGACGATCAAAGAAAAAGAGAGGTTTTCAAAAGTTTCCTGAACTTGAAGTGGTTAGGTTCAGACCGTAAGTGGAGGGGAAGACTATTCCATAGCCTGGCTGCATTGTATGTAAACAGTCGGCCTCCACTCCGAGAGCGTTTAATCTTGGGAACTACAATAAGGCCTTTATTCGCCGATCTAAGGGGTCTGTTAGGACAGTAGGGTTGAATCCATGAACGAATCAGAAGGGAGCCGCTTCTCAGAAAGTGCTTTGTGTACAATGCACATAGCTTTGAATTGAATTCTCCGACAGACAGGAAGCCAGTGCAGAAAAGTAAGAGCGGGTTTAGCCGAGGTGCATCTCGGAATATTTAGCAACATGCGCGCCGCACAGTTCTGCACTGTTTGAAGTCTTTTAGTAGTAGATTGCGGGGCTCCCAAATAGATAGCATTAGCATAGTCCAGCCGTGAGAGGATAAGAGCTTGGACCAGCAGTCGTCTGGCAATGAAAGGTAGTAAAGGAAGAATCCTCCGAACCATTCTTAAAAGGCCGTAGCAACACGCCGCTACTTTGCGTGATTGTTCATTGAAGTTTAGATTTGAATCAAGCCAAACTCCTAGGCTTTTAATTTGCCGCTTAGGAACAGGGGGAGGGCCTAGGCAGCTGGGCCAAAAGGAATCAATGTTTAGGGGGGCAGACTTCCCCAGAAGCATAAGTTCAGTCTTTGCTCCATTGAGTTTTAAAAATGAATTATTCATCCAATGAAAAACCTTCTCAAGGCAGGCAGCTAGATTGTGGCCTTGTTGGAATTGTTGAGTCAGAGAAACATTCAATCTCCAGAAGACCATTTTTACTCCTCCTACCAGGAAGTGGAGGAGGAATGGCCCCCCAACTTCTACCTCCAGCAGTGGACCAAGCCCTCTCTCTGGCTATTTCTAGGGTGCTGGCTCCTCTTAGGGATCAGGTTGATAAGCGGGCGAAAAGCATCCCTGGGGTGTTCAGTGACCCAGACCTGGTGGTGGCGGGTCCAAGTAGCTCCCAGATGGGGAATAAAAGGGCCGTCAAGCATAACGCGGGGCACTTGGAAGGATTTAATAAACTTACGGAGACCTTCCTCAAGAGTGCGCGAACACTAAAACATGCACCCTGCCGGGAGGAGGTGGGGCCCGGAGAAAATTGCGACACTGTCACCACTATTGTAGACCCCGACGGTGGGTTTCCCTTAGAGGGAGAGGGTGTATCGGAGGACTATTTCTCCTCCGATGAGGATAAGGACTCGGGGAGTCCCTGGCGTCCAGAGTCCCACTCCTCTCAGTCCCCGGTTGGGGACGGGGTCCACTCGGACATGTTCGAGCCTACCCAAATTTACCATCCTAGGTCCGCAGAGTGGACACCTGACGCCAAAGTGGTAGTATGTGGTGGGGAAAATCCATCAACCCCTTGAAAGGGAGGTCAGGAATAGGATGAGGGGAGAATGCCCCAGGCCCTCACTGAAGGGGAAGGTGGCACACACGCCATCAAAATCTACAGCTAGGCACTTTGCAAAAAAAGAGTCAGTTTTCACTGTAAAAATTTGGTGTTGCCATGTTAAGTTTTGGGCTGTTTCCTGTCCCGTGCACTAGGCCTACCCACACAAGTGAGGTACTATTTTTCTCAGAAGACTTGTGGAATGCGGAGTGGGTGGAATTTTGTGGATCCACGCAGATTCCAGAACTTTCCATCACAGAAATGTGAGGAAAATGTGTGTTTTTTTTACAAAGTTTGAGGTTTGCAAGGGATTCTGGGTAACAGAACCTGGTGAGAGCCAGACAGGTCACCCATCCTGGATTCCCCTGTGTGTCTAGTTTTCAAAAATGTATAGGTTTTCTAGGTTTCCCTAGGTGCCGGCAGAGCTAGGGTTCAAAATCTACAGCTAGGCACTTTGCAAAAAAGGGTCAGTCTTCACTGTAAAAATGTGGTATGTCCACGTTGCGTTTGGGCCGTTTCCTTTTGTGGGCACTAGGCCTACCAACACAAGTGAGTTACCATTTTTCTTGGAAGACTTTGGGGAATTCGGGGTGAGTGGAATTTTGTGGATCCACGCAGATTCCAGAACTTTCCACCACAGAAATGTGAGGAAAATGTGTGTTTTTTTTTACAAAGTTTGAGGTTTGCAAGGGATTCTGGGTAACAGAACCTGGTGAGAGCCAGACAGGTCACCCATCCTGGATTCCCCTGTGTGTCTAGTTTTCAAAAATGTATAGGTTTTCTAGGTTTCCCTAGGTGCCGGCAGAGCTAGGGTTCAAAATCTACAGCTAGGCACTTTGCAAAAAAAGGGTCAGTCTTCACTGTAAAAATGTGGTATGTCCACGTTGCGTTTTGGGCCGTTTCCTTTTGTGGGCACTAGGCCTACCAACACAAGTGAGTTACCATTTTTCTTGGAAGACTTTGGGGAATTCGGGGTGAGTGGAATTTTGTGGATCCACGCAAATTCCAGAACTTTCCACCACAGAAATGCGAGGGAAATGTGTTTTTTTTTTTTTGAAAGTTTGAGGTTTGCAAGGGATTCTGGGTAACAAAACCTGGTGAGAGCCAGACAAGTCACCCCATCCTGGATTCCCTTGGGTGTCTAGTTTGAAAAAATGTATAGGTTTGCTAGGTTTCCCTAGGTGCCGGCAGAGCTAGGGTTCAAAATCTACAGCTAGGCACTTTGCAAAAAAAGGGTCAGTTTTCACTGTAAAAATGTGGTATGTCCACGTTGCGTTTTGGGCCGTTTCCTTTTGCAGGCACTAGGCCTATCCACACAAGTGAGGTACGATTTTTATTGGGAGACTTAGGGGAACACAGAATTGTAGAGCAACTATTATTACCTATTGACTTTCGATGCATTTCTGCCTTCCAAATGTAAGACAATGTGTAAAAAAGAAGTCACTTTGAAAAATGTCCTATAATTCACATGCTAGTATGGGTACCCACAATTTTGGAGATGTGCAAATAGCTACTGTTTCTAGACTCTATGGGCCATATTAGCAAGGGCAGTATCGCCACTTTAGCGGCACTTTTTGCCGCTAAAGTGGCGATATTTTTATCCCCCTATCAGCAAGCTGTCGCTAACAGGCGTTAGCGACAGCTTTCTGGCGATAGTGGCCGGTTTTCCTATCGCCTTGCATGCCAGCGATAATTATCGCTAATGACATGCAAGGTAGGCGTTCCCAACTAAAAACTACTGAAAACAGTCGCTAACACAACTTCCCCCTATTAGCAACGCATGCGAAGCGATAAAAAAACTCGCGCTAAGCGCCATTATCGCTAGAATTTAACACCTGCTAAAAACATGACTTACCTGTTTGTTCAATGGGAGGTGGATTGTCAGGCTAAGTCCCCCATGGCGTTAATGCGTGAATATCGCTGGATTTCCAGCGATATTCACGCATTTCACCGCTATCGCTGGATATTTTATCGCATTGGAGATAAACGTTGCTAATAACGTGTTATCTCCGCGATAAAATCCAGCGATACGCGGCGATAACAAAAAACGCACTAAGCGCGGTTTGTGATAATTATCGCAAGTTGTTGCTAATATCCCCTTATATTTTGTTCCCATTTCAGAAATACATAGGTGTCTTTCATACCGATTTTTCACTATTTATATTTTCCCAAATGAATTGCTATATACCTGGTACACAATAAAAAACCATTGCAAGATGCTGCTCAGTTATTGGTCCTGGGTTCCACGGGTTCTTGGTGAACCTACAAGTCCTAAGTATCCCCACAACCAGAAGGGTCCATTGGATGTAACGGTATATTGCTTTAAAAAATCTGTCATACTTAGAAGAAGTTACAGGTGAAAATGTTGGCACAAATGGCTGTTTTTTCAACTCATTTTCAATTTTTCTCATTTTCAACTGTTAGTTTCTATAACAAAACCTTGAAGGATATACACAAATGACCCCTTGCTGAATTCAGAATTTTATCTACTTTTCGGAAATGTATAGCTTCCCAGGATCCATTATTGCTTGTCATATCCATTTTTACCATTAACTGGAAGGAGGTTGAAAGCACAGAAAATAGCAAAAATAGGCTATGTACCAGTAAAATGCCAAAACTGTGTAAAAAAGTTTGGTTTTCTGACAAAAGTCTGTCAGTCCCTGAAAGCTGGGAAGATGGTGATTTCAGCACCACAAACCCTTTGTTGATACCATTTGCAGGGAAAAACCAGACACTTTCATCTGCAGCACTTTATTCCCATTTTTCCCAAAACAAAAAAAAAATTAGCTCTATTTTGGCTAATTACTGGGCCCCCTCCAAGGGAATCAACAAACCCTGTGTACCTTTAAAATCCCCATGATGTTGGAAGAAAAGCACACAAATTTGGCATGGATACCTTATGCGGTCGAAAGGTTACAGGGGCCTAAGTGCGAACTACCCCAAATAGCCAAAAAAAGGCTTAGCACAGGGGGGTAAAAGGCCTAGCAGCGAAGGGGTTAAGGTGTTTGGGTGCCCTGGTCCAAACGCTGTCTTTGGCCAGGCCACTGACACTGCACAGACACACCCTTCCAAATTCAAAATGGGTTGACATCTAATATTAATGGATATTGATGTGTGTTTTTAATATTGTAACACCACAGCAGCTCCTCACTAACATTACATCAAATGAGCTTTGTGAAGCCCTCCCTTTTCTCACATGCTAGGTCATGTTTTGATATGAAAAGCACAAGTGAGGATATTTCATGAAACAGAAACACACGTTCCCAGCAAAAGGTATGTAATTGACTCTCACACATCACCCAATAATTATAAAGTAGTTTGGGTAAAATGTACATTAAACAAATCTGTTGAAGAAGTTTTTCAATGTCATCATGGTAAGACTCTCTGTAGAACAGGGTTCACTCAATCACGGGGCAAACTGGGGTGGCATAGTGAGCAAAAGAACTATGGATTAAACCCAGATCTGTAACTGGGGGTGAGTGGTTGAAAAGTTTCAGCACACCGTCTATTATCTTGCTGTGTTTGCTCAATGAGGGGGCACCCTGAAAGTCTGGCTCCTTTGGCCAGAGTCCACTCTTCCCATGCCTCTAAACGTCTCTGTGCACAGTCCCCCTAGCTCCAAGTATATCAGAGACAACCAATAGCATCACCAAGTGCCATGCATATGTCTCTAATGTTGAGGTTAACAAAATTTAAATTAACACACTTACAACCACATTGTGTCCATCACTTTGGTAATAGCTGGCGACAAACAATGTACACTTGCACAAAAAGGGATAGTAAATCTAAAAGGAACCTTTTAGGGTTCTTCTATAATCCTCTAAGGCTAAAAGCCCTTGAGCCTGGTTGGGGTAGAACTGCCATCTACTACCCCTCCCCCCAGTATAACATTGAGCCTGGCAGATTTGAACCCAGTACAAGTAATCGAAGGGTTGGAGTCATATGACTAATTGGGCAATGAATCACGCCTCCATATGAGAATAAGGAGTTTGAAACTAAGATAAAGAAGTGGGTAGGGAAATTGGAGGAGAGAATGCACTTGTTGAAAATAATTACATGGAATGTGGCAGGCTTTAGGCAGAAGCTGGGTGACCCGGATTGGGTCGGATCAGTGGCGGACTTTGACATTTATGTTTTCAGGAAACCTGAGAAATAGGTACTATCTCTATGGATGGTTATCATTAATTCAAAACCCCAGCTGTTTCTTCTAGGGCTTGTAGAGCGAGAGGTGGTATATTAACTATGATACCAAATACCGTAGGATTTAAAATATAAAGTTTTTAAATGAGTCCCCATACTACCATATCTTGTTATGTGAAGGGTCTAAGGAATGGGACTGGGTTTTAATTACAACAACTTTGGTGGTAACATGGCTCTGGTGGTGGGATCATTAGAGAAGGAGATTAACTCCATCTGTATAGCACACTCTAACCACATCAACATACTATGGCTAGGAGATTTCAATTTCACGCACGGTAGGTAAGGGGTAGGAGGAAAAGCCCCACACCGACCTCCTAGTATACAGCTTTACACACACGTAGGTATGGAGCCAAACAAAAATTGTCGCTATTGTTTAGAGGTAGATTTTCAAGACACAAGCGTTGTTAATACTGCCCTCACCCACAGAAATCTGTGGCATGCTTCATCATAGGGCTGCTAACACACCTCCGCGAAAGCCAACATCAGAGGTGGCACAATAGGGAGGGGGTGACAAAACAAACATAAAGAACGACTGTGTGGGATCAAGAAAAGGAAAGTGCAGAGAATAATATTAAAACTAACAAAGGGGTCTCCAAACCACCCTTTATTGGTGGATCCCCTGGTCAGATTAAAAAGGTTTTTGAAAAACCAATGGATGGTGGTATACCGGGCTGTGATGAACCCTCTATCCCTCCAATCTGCAAAATGTCAACATGTTTCAGCCGGCTAATGCATTGTCCCCGGCTTTCATCAGGACTATGAAAATAGATTCCTTGAGCACTCTCCCTACCTCCTTCCTTGTGGAGTAGAGCGGAGTCTCAGTCTGAGTAAGTGCTCAGGCCAAATGTGTAGCGTAACTCACTCCCAGAGCAATACCGAGTTTCATCAATCGTTACCCTTGAACTGGCAGGGGAGCGAGTACGGCTCCCTGTAGTCACACTTTCGTCAAGGTGAGCGCGTCTCAGACTACTCGTCCCTCCCGGCGCCGCGTAGGTACATACAGGAGGGACGAATAGTCCGAGACGCGCTCACCTTGACGAAAGTATGACTACAGGGAGCTGTTCTCACTCCCCCACCAGTTCAAGCGATCTATTTTCATTGGAGGGGTAGAGGGTTCATCACAGCCCGGTATACCACCATCCATTAGGTTTTCAAAAAACTTTTTAATCTGACCAGGGGATCCACCAATAAAGGGTAGTTTGGAAACCCCTTTGTTAGTTTTAATATTATTCTCTGCACTTTCCTTTTCTTGATCCCACACAGTCGTTCTTTATGTTTGTTTTGTCACCCCCTCCCTATTGCTCCACCTCAGACGTTGGCTTGCGCAGAGGTGTGTTAGTAGCCCTATAATGAAGCATGCCACAGATTTCTGTGGGTGAGGGCAGTATTAACAACGCGTGTGTCTTGTCAATCTACCTCTAAACAATAGCGACAATTTTTGTTCGGCCCCATACCTACTTGTGTGTATAGGAGATTTCAATGCCCATTGCTGAGAGAAGAGGTTAAAGCCAGTGTTTGGGCTAATTAATGGGGAGGGAGGAGTAATTCCGCATTTGATCCACAATGAGCATGGAAACGTGCTCAATAGGATGCTAATAACTAGGAACCAAAAAATAATCAATAAGGTAGATCATCACACAGGATTATTAGAGGAGACATTTGGCACCCCGGTTAACGGATCGACTATTGATTTTATTGTGGCTTCTGAAATCTTTTGTGAGTCGATAAATCAAGTTGAAATTAATCTCCTACATTTCAGTGATTACGCTGCCCTTTCCTGTTCCATAAAGTGGGAAGACAGTTATATACCCTTAGCAGATAAAGGACCAAAGGCTTCTTTAGCTAGAATTTTTTTTTATTTTAAAGTGGGACAAGATCAATAAAGAGATGTTCGTCCCGATGATTCTCACCAAAAAGCACAAAGAGCAGGGGTCTTCAAACTGTGGGGCGCGACCCCCAGGGGGGCCGTGGAGCGATGCAAAGGGGGTCTTGCCTTCCCAGTCACACTTCTGCCGAGGCCCAAGGGCTTCAGCCCCCCCTCTTCCCCCGTCCTGCGTCTCAGCCCGGGCTGCTGCAGTGCAACTCGAGCTGCTGGGGGCTCAGCTGGGCAGTGTCTGGAGTCTTATCTACGGCACTCCCGAGTTTTTCACAGGTCTTTAAAGACCATTTGCATGTTTACATGCCTTTGTAAACTGGTTACAGAGGCTTAGTTTTTTTCCTGGTTCCAGTACCCCTGGGCCCCCACTCTGCCTATTCCTTACATTTGTATTTTACCTTTACTGCTGCAGTGTGAGAATGCATTTCATGAAAAGGAATATAAAGTAGGGTTGCCAAAAGAAAAATGCCTGCCGTGTTTTGTTTAAAGAGCCTGCAAAGACCTCCTCTTGACACTAAATAGACTTATAAATAAAAAAGTATGTATGCTTTCATTATGTGACGTTTCTGTCTTTGTTCTCTTTAATTATCATTCATGGATCATTGAGGCAGCCCTAGAACACAATTAAAAGTGCTTTCTATTTATATTTGCTGTTCGAAGTATGCACAGATAAGTGCTTAAAATACAGCTTTAGGTGACTGCTTATTTTTGTACCGACTGGGCCATCAAAATAATCTGCTGGCAACCCTAATCATAAGACTGGAAGTTTGTTGCAGGATCAGCACATTATTTATTTCCTCGATCCCCGATTAATGCCATAATAGCAATAGTTTAACTTAGATCTTAAACCCTACGCCACCGTCCATAATATGCTGAGTTACTTCAAGTGTCTGGGAATGCACTCTGCATTCAGACAACTCACTCGTCATTCTCGCCCTTCACTTTCACGCTCACCCTGCACTCACAGCGCTCACAATTCAGTCACACTGATCACCATCACACTCACATCATTCACCCGCTCACCCTGCACTCACAGTGATCACTCTGCACTCACAATGCACTTGCGCTGTTCATCCTATACCTCACCCTGCAGCCACACGAGTACACTACTCATCCTGCACTCATGTGACACTTCACTCACCTGTCCCCCTCACTGCTCAATATGCAACTCACTCAAACAAGCCCATCAGTAATCATACACTCATTCGTCCCATTCTGAACTTGCATCCGCACCTAAATTCATAAGCCACCTCACTCACCCTGCAGTCACTCCTCTTACCCTACTCTCACACTGTTGCATCGCTCACCGTGCACTCACATGGGCACTCTTGTCACCCACACAGTGCAGAGGGTAACGTTCCTGCTACAAAGAATATGTACCATGCAGATCACAGAAATGAGTGTGAGTAAACTATGAGTAGCGCTATAAAAAAATGAAATGTTTGTCAGAAAGGTGCTATAGAGAGATGAGGTGAATTGTTGGTGAGTGGCAGTGAAGGAATTCATGGAGAAGGAGGAAACGGGGGTGGGGCACCAAAAAAGACCGTTGCACCGTGTGCGACCAGTGTTAGGACCAGCCCTGGCTGGGAGTGTTAAAGGTGAAGTGAGAGGTTGAATGGGGAGAGTTCAGAAGTTGTAAAAAGGGGTGAAATAAAATGGCCTGCAAAGTGAGAGAGCCATCCGGGGTTAGGAGAGGACAGAGGGATGGAAGGGAGGGGGTGAGAGGAAAGCTGCATGGGTAAACTGCTTAACTCTGCACAAAACCGCCAGGGTTTTAAGGGACCCCTGCTTCTCCCGGCCAGGGCCAAGTGAGCTTCTAATGTGGCAACACGTATTCCTGCGGAGTGGAAGGCCCTTCACAAAGGTTGACTAGAAATCTTTCTGATGTTAATTGCTGTATTTTGGTTATACACTGGTACTGATGGGGTGAAATCTTTCCTCAGTGTTACTGTGTACGCGGCATCACATAACATCATTTACCTTTTCTTTCCACACAATTTAGTCAAGCCTGTCACGTAATTTGGTCCTCACCTGCCTCATAATTCCAGTAGCCCTGCCTACAGGTTTAGAAATTTTTGTCAGGAGGGGTCCTTACGCCTCAAAATGTTGACAGGGGGGTCTCGGCATCCAAAAGTTTGAAGACCTCTGACATAGAGGTATTGCCCTGCTTAGCTCCTTGTGCAGATTCAGTAGGAGTAATGACAGCATTTTTTTTCCATTTTTTTATTTGAGCACATCAGAAATATTTTGATCACCAATCAAAATTCATATGAATGTACAATGGGAAATATATAGTTATACATAAATAGCGAACATTAAAAGTAATACTTTCTTTCAAAAATAGACAGTTTAAGTTATGGTTAAAATGCAAGAGTTCTAAAAAACTGAAATTCATTATTATTAAGATTCCCAAAAAATGTGCATATAAGTTAGAGTAGAAAAATATTCATTTCTTTTTTACTATTTCTTGCAGGTGCAATACAGTGCAAAATAGAGAAATACTAAGAGGATAGAAGTTCATCGCAAAAGTTGCCATATATCATAATAAAGTGCATATGAATACAGATAAGATACATTACAATGATTACTTGCAAATATTGTAGAGTGTTTCAGCAAACCCGAATAGTGAGCAAATGCCACTATCCCTCATAATCATCTTACATATTAACATAGAAATCAGTTCAGCACAGTGAGCCGAGGATAATGTTTACAAATGCCCCCTGGGGATGTTAACATGATAGTGCGACCCTGGCCCTGAAAACACAACACACAATCAGGCTTGATGAGATCTAAGGCTGTGCTGAGCTATGCTAGACCACATAGCCCTGATTTATAATTAAATCAAAATACTGCTAAGAGACATTAAATTGCTTTAAACCCCCTACCCTCTTTGTATAGGCTTCCTCAAATTGCTTCGTCCTAATTATTTTACTGAGCCTTTCTTGATAAACTGGGACTCTACAGGTTTGCCACATTTACAAAATCTGAGAGCGGGCAGTAATAAAAACAATTGCCAAGAACCCCTGTCCTGATTTTTTTGTTTGAATCAGTTTATTAAAGTTTTCAAAATTTCGTTTATACATGACAGTGGAGAGCAAGTGACAGGTTTAACACCAGTCAATAGAGAATGGAAGGTCATACGTTGCAGGCAGGATATTGTGATTTACATGCTGTGTCCATATCATACTTCAGTCACCGTAGTGAGCGCACCCCAAGGAACACATAGGACATGCCATGCATTAAGGGTTAGTGCCAACATAGGACTATTGCCCGGCAGTTGCATATCTACAGAATTAACCTGACATCTGTATGATGACTCTTGCAATGCAACTGCAGACAGGTGACACACTGTTGACAGTGAAATCAGATTTATAAATTATGATAAACAGTCAACAAGAAATTCCAGCATCAAATACAGTTTCATAAATGCAGCCATGAGTTAAAATAAAGCATGAGAGCAAAAGGGAAGAGGCCTTGTCTCCACACACCGTTCTCCTTGACAATGTATTGGTGGTCATGTAGCTACCCCTGCACCCGCCCAGCAGGTAATGCCTTAAGGAAAGGCAATGTTACGGTGTATGTGTGGGACAACCCAGGAGAATGAGATTGGACGATACGTCATTGATTTACCGGGAGAAGTGGTCTGACAAATGCAGGGTGCCAGGAGTGACTTGTATGCAGGGGCAACACAATCTCTCTCCCATCAACTCTATAGGATTCTGGAGGCGGGAGGGAAAGGAGGTGGGACAAATTATAAATAACAGGTCAAATGTAGCCCATTTAGAACTACACCAGTCCAGCCCTACATTGGTTGTCTAGACATTTTGTACCAAAGATGCCCACTGACCATGTCCATTAGATGAGGTGTATGAGGATTATGCTCCTTCCCGGATGTCGCCCAGAGTGTACAATCCACTAAAGGGTGGGGGGTTCTCCACTGCATCTCCCGGCCCTCTCCATCATTGTATACGCACCTCTCAGGTTACTACAGTGTGTTGAGGATTCCTCCTGAAAGTCATTCAACATTGCATCCAAGTAAGTCGCAATGGGGAATTTCCAGAGACATAAGGTCTCTTCTTTGTGCAGGGCGATGCTTTCAGCCTTGGCCCATGCCAGTAGTGAGTGACGCCAGGCTAGCTGAGGAAGTGGGTCAGGGGCTCTCCACCGTCTTGTGATCAGGTGCTTAGCCACCAGCAGCCTTAAGTCTAAAAGGCTTATAGTCCCCACTGCCGTTTACTTCTAGGAAAGAGGTGCAATATGCACTCCTCTCAGGTGTGTGACATTGTGGTGAATTGCCAATACAATGTAAGGCGGGGGCAGGACACATCATGTGCAGAAGGTCTGCACTCACAGCATGACATCTAGGGCAGGCTGCATCAGTGCAGTGGAAATATTGGTTGATCTTTTCTGGGGAGAGGTATGCTCTTTGCGTAATGTAATACTGGATTAAGCAAAAACTGGCATTTTAGGGAACCCTGTGGGGCTTTCTAAAATTGCAGCCCATTTTTTTTCTGGACGGGGGCAGGTCAGATCTGTCTCCCAGCCTTGTCTCAAAGGGACGAGCTACACAGCTGCGTGCTGACGCACCGAAGCCGCGAACCATTTGGTGATATGCCTTCCCATTCCCATCACATGCAAGTACGGAACAGTAAGGTAGGACTGGTGCTCGCACGACATGTCCCCCCATCGGCGTCCCAGAGCAGTGAGAGTGGAGGTAAATATTAAAAGCTGCCCAGGGTGCAGCCCGTCTTCCTCTATCAATGTATCATAGGGTATCAGGTCTCCTTCACGTTAGAGATCACCCAGTGTGTGGAGGCCAGCTTCCCACCACAGGGACAGCTCAGCAGCCAAAGTGACAGTTAAACCATGGGGGTACCCACTAAAGGTAGCACTGGTGTGTAAGGAGTTGTCAGTCGCATAAGGTACAAACTTCTGTGATACGAACGGTAAGCAACTCCAAGCTATAGGTAGTCTGGCAGACGGTCACGAGCGCAAGGATGGATTACCGTGAGCAGTTCCTGGAGCAACCAAAGAAGGGAGTGCAAGGCTGTCTCTTCAAGATGCAATCCCATCAGTCACCTGGCCACCCATTGCAGTTGGGAGGCAAGATAATATTGTTCAGTGTTAGGAACAGCCAGAACTCCCTGATCCGTAGCCAAATATAATTTGGCCAGTGCCACTCGACAACGGGAGCCCTTCCAAATTAACTTCCTCATGGTGCACTCGAACGTGCAAAGGAAAGGGGGCGCGATATAATGTGGTAAGTTAGGGAAAGAATATAACAGTCACAGCAGGACCACCATCTTCAGCAGTGCTATCCGACCCATGACCGACAGGGAAGAGTGCGCCAAAAGCCATCTGGGATCGCCTAGCCATCATAGTCCTTCCAAGTTTACCATCAAGTAATTCGGAGGGTTCGTGATAGATTCTGATCCTAAGACATTGGAAGGAGCTGGGTTGCCATGTGATGGGAGCTCCACAGAGCATCCGGACAAGATCGTGGCATGTAGACATGAATGGGAACAAACAGGACTTTGCCCGTTTCACTTTTTGGCCAGAGATAGCAGCGAAGTCGGCAAGTGAGTGGGCCAGAGCAGCAGGAGTCACCCTCAGGTCTCAGAGGTAAAGAAGAAGTTCCTCTGCATAGAGGGATATGATGTGCCCCAATCGGCACCCCACACACGAAGAACGGCCGCCAGGGGTTCCATGGCCAGGGAAAAAGCAGAGGGGATAGTGGGCAGCCATTGATGGGTCCCGCGATATACCTGATTGGGGTCCGATATGTAGGCGCCTGTCTTCACCCTGGCCATGGGTGCACTGTAAAGCAAGTGCACCAGTTGAATGAACAGGGGTCCAGGTCCATAACAAAGCAAGTTGGCAAAGAGGAAGTCCCATTCCAGGGAATCAAAGGCCTTCTCCAGGTCAAGCACAAGACAGCCTGAAGAAGGCCTGCGACATGTGGAGTAGGCAGCAACGCAGAAAAAGCTTTGCAAATTAAGGGAGGTGTTCCGAGCCGGGACAAACCCTTTTTGATCCGAGTGCACCAATGATGGAACTAGCAGCACTGGCCTATGAACAAGAATTTTGGCCAATATTTTATAGTCTGTGTTGAGTAGGGAAAAAGGAATGTATGATCCTATCTGGCTTAGGAAGGGAAATAAGGAGTGCCTCCTGCAGCAATGCCGGAAGAATGGAAGCTGCTAATAGAGCTTGGAGGAACAGTCAGGACTGAGGCATATGCTTTGGCCTTGTGGACTTCAGAGAGCGAAACAGGCTCTTCCAGCTCTTCTCATTGAATGGGAAAACTAACGGGTAGATTTATGATGGAGAACAATTTGGCTATGAGTCCCAGGCTGGGTGCCACAGTGGATTTATATAGCAGGGAATTATGGCTTGCCAGTTCAGCGTATTTTTCATGCTGTGTATGGAGGAGCCGACCATCTTGGGCGTGTATGGAGAGAATAGGGTGCTGTGGTTGCTCCTGTCGTATTAGCCACACCATCAGGTGCCCCGCACGATCTGATGCTGCATGGGTCTGCGCTGAATGTGCAGCATAGTTGCGGCATCCCAGGTGTTCAAGTAGCGCGGCATGCTCACAACAAGCTTTATCCAGCAGACACGCAGAATCCTGGCATGTTGTCACGCCAGTTTCAAGATGTGTCTCCTGCAGAAATGCTATGTGAGTGGATCTTTGCTTTAGGTATGAGCAGACTGCGTAATCTTGCAATGGCGTGTGCATACCTCACACATTCCAGGTGACTATATTAGAGTGGGTCATAGAAATGCTGCAGTGGGGCTACATGCCCGAACCCTTCATCCACTGGATGTGATACCTGCATGTGGGCCGGTGAGCAGACATAGGCAGTAGGGCCGAGTGTGTGTGGGCAACAAGGCGTGATCTTGAGAAACTAATAATAGAGGGAGAATAACCCAATGCAGGAAACATTATTAGAGCAGTAGAATAGAAAGCGACAGCCCAAAATACCAAACTGAATGTGGCAACTACTGAGTGTGCCAAGAACCTCTGTCTTCATTTTCGTACATTCAAAGATTGCCCATTATTTAAAAAACCATAAAGTACCAAGGCAGAATTCAAATCAATTGTTGCCCTATAGCCAAATTCAAGACAGATGCTAACTGAAACCAAAAGGGCCTTAACATAGGGCAAGAATAAACAATGTATAGCCAGCCCCGTTCACCCTGGTGCCTTCAACAAAAACAGCAATTGTCGAATGCTGGGAACATTTCATTTAATACCACTGGAGTGTAGTAGGCCATCCAGCAAGAGTTAAACAACATCCTTTTAAAATTCGCCGCTCTCAATGACATATAGCCTAAAAGCGATATAGTCTGCCGATCTCTCTCTGACAAATCACAATTTGTGGTTACCTGTATTTTATCTAAAATATTCTTATTACCATTTGCTTGTACCTCTAGATTACATATCAGCTGGTACCAATTGCCTATCCCAACCATTCTCGAGCTGAACAAGGCTTGGAGTACAGTGTGACTATCAAGACTGAGATAAAAATTTTGAGCCCTAAAGAAAGGTAAAATCTGATGGTAGCTGAGAAAGAGCCGCGAGATTTGGTCACTACACCGAGCAGAAATTTTAAGCCAGGTCATCCATCTACCCTAGAGAAGAAAGTGACCAACCTCTCTGAACCCGGAGCGTTCCCAAAGGCTGACTACGGCCAGAGAAATTGTCAAGCCCCAATGCCGTATCTCCAGAAGCGTAAGAAACACCCAGCCTGAAGAATCTTCATTAAAACAATATATACTCAGAAGCCTAGCTCTTATATCTGCTAAGGCCTCATATCTGTGTTTTTTTGGAAATTTGGGGACCTTAATAAAAACTGGTAATTGAGTACCAACATCCTGCATCATTCTATCAAAAAAGAAGGAGTTCATGATACCTCCACCATCCAAAACTCCTGCACACCAATTCAAGAGAGCTGCCTGATAATAACCTTGAAAATGGGGAGAAGCAACCCACCCTGTAAAATATCCAACTGAATTGTGCATAATTGGGGTAGCGGGAGGATCCCTCATGCTCTACTGCTGAGCACTTACGGTCCCGCCCCTCCTCACTGTCAGGACACCGTCTTTCTGCTTCCGGATCAGGACGGACGTGAAGGAGCTGAAGGATGCAGCAGCAGGGGTTTATTGCTTTTCTCCCCCAGTGTTGCCACACAGCTCGGAACCAAGCACATTGTTTGGGACATTTCTGACCCGCATCTCAGCTGGTAAGTCTGTGGGTCAGACTTAGCATGCTAAGGGACACAGAGAAATTACGGCCAGAGGCAGCCTACAGTTGGTTTCTGCTTTGCATAGCTTTCTCATAGTACTGAGCAGCCACTTTTGAGCACAATGGCCAATGTATCCTTCTGTCCCCTGGGGGAAAAAAAGAAAAGTGAGACTAAGCTCTTAATAACAAGTCCATAGGAGAAGGGGCAGCCTGAGGTAAACAACATTGATCTGACGCCTCGCTGTCCATGGAGAGACTCTCCTTCATGCAATTCTGCCAGCCTCTTTGGATATGTTGAGGACCCAATTGAGAGGCAGGCTGGGCCAGATGGGGACTGGTGGCAGTTGGTGGAGGCTGCAGAAAGGACTGAACTACGAGGTTTTCTGCCAGGAGGGTAAGGGCTCTCTGTTAAGTTTTGATCATTAAGAGGCACTAGTACTGCCCCTCGGTAGGGGATTGCTGGTTAGGTTCTGATAGTGGCACGTCTCCTTTCGCTTCTTTGGCATGATTGGTTTGCCTGGGACGTATCTAAAAGTGAATCTTTGACTATGTGAAAGCATTCTAAGGCATCGGGCGCCTCTGCCGATTCCGAGTCCTCAGTTCTGGAACAAAGGGTCGAAAAATGCAGAGGACAGGCAGCGGCACGGGCTAACTGCACCTCTCTGCTACAAAGGCGTTAATTATGGCTGCGGGTACAGTAAATCTTGATGAGAAACCATCATCCCCAGATGCCGCTGAACATGCTCGTCTTGAGGTAGCTGGCTCTATTTCTCTGCAGAGCAAAAATTTCATGGATACTGAGAGCGTCATTCCAAAGCAGTTGGACGGGGAAGATACTGCTGCAATCTCCTTGGAGTCAGAATTAAGTTTGAGTCCAGGCCTGGGAACAATTAAGGAGTATTTTTTGTTTAAAAACAAAAATAAAGTAGGCACTGGGGCTGCGGTATTGAATGACACACTATCAATTGCTTCCTCTCCTCTCTCTCTCTAGCACCCGCCTTGGTTCGAATGGGTAATCTTGATCTTCTGCAGCTGTCTTTTCTGCTCCACAGGAGGCGGTATTTGGTGCTTTGCATCCAAATGGATTTGGAGCGGAGATGGGGGGGGTGAACTGGGCAAGTTGGCGGCTGAGTCGCAGCAGGAGGCTTTTCAGCAAGGAGTTAAGAGTTCCACTATGCAATTACAGGCCAAAATATGCTAAATCTCATCTTGGACGAGATTAGGGATTTGAGGGCCTCCCAAGCATCAGAAACTGCTACTTTACATGCCAGGCTGTCGAAATTTAAGGAATCCATTGGTCAGCTCCCAGAGAGGCTAAAGGAGACTGAATTCCGGATTTCTGAGTGGAGTACCAGCTTGTTACGATGCAGACGGAAATCGGCCAGCTTCATTAACAATAGTCCTCGCTGGAAAATAAGATAGAGGAACTTAAAAATCATTCACACTGCTCCAATTTAAATATTGTAGGGGTACCGGAGGGCTGTGAGGGTCAACAAGTGCTCCAATGGGTTGACTCATTTATAAAAACCCATGTTTTGTCAGACTTTCCGGTGATTTGACATTAATAAGAGTCCATCATCTTCTGGTGCAGCGTTCCCCCAACTCAAAATAGCCACGCACCATTTTGGTTAATTGTGGGGACTATCAATTCAAAGAACAAGTGTTGTCAATGGCAATTAAGCAGAGGCAGTTTTCCACGCCTGAGGTACCCCTTTGTCGTATATTTTCTAGTCTATCCGCCTCCGCTGCCAGACGGCGAAAAGACTTTGTTAAAATGATTTACTTATTCAAAGCACAGGGGGCACAAGCAACAATTGCACAGCAGTCTACATTGAACATTTTAGTAAATTGTAATTTCAACTGTTTTGCAATGTCTCGGAGGCACAGGAGCTTCTGCAGCAAATTTCTAATAAGACATAATTGGTATTGCCATGAATTATGATATATTGTGATCATTTTTGTCTGTTGATATTCAGACCTAGCAGACGGTAGCTGATTCTGCATAATTATATTTTTGTTACCTTGCTGACTTACAGGATTGGTGATGATGTGAAGGGGGTGAGCGGGGTGGGTGCAAAAGGGTGCAACGTCATGGCGCCCAGTTTAGTCAAGCACACTCTGGGAGGGGTATTGAGGGCACTTCCCCTCTCACTGAGGTTGAGTTTTTTCCTGTGTGTCCTCCTTAGTCTATGGATTTTTCAAGCGACACTGGTGGGTCACAGGTTGGAGTCTAGGAGTAGGGGTAGGCACATTTATCAAAAAATGAGCAGATTCTCTTTTTACGCATTCTTATTCAATAAGGTTGAGGGGGTCAGAATTCACATTTATCTAAAAATAAGCAGATCTGTAAACTTTCTTCTCTATGTATACATTCTTCTGGCATTCAGTAATTATTTATTTCGAAATATTATTTGAAAATGGGTCATAAAAATAGAATTTTATCTTGTAATGTTAACAGTATGTTTAATAGATGAAAGTGTGGTCCATTGATGAGATACTTGGCTTCTTTTTCCCCTGAAGTACTATTTCTGCAAGAGACACATCTTAAGGACAACATGCCGAAGGTACATATACCAAGGCAGTATTCCCATGCAATGTTTGCCTCAGCAGTTCTGGCAGTAAGAGGAGTTGCAATTTATTTGGGTAGAGGCAATTTATCTGGGTCCTTGGTGATATAATAAGCGATCCGCAGGGTTGTTGACTCTGGGTCAAGGTTGTGGTTGCTGGCTTTCCTATCAATTTAGTGAATTATTGTCCCCTGTGACAGATGTGCCGAGCCTTTGCAGCAGATATCTAAGATTAGCATTGGGAGCGGTCAGGACAATTATTATGGGGAGAGATTTTAATTACATTCAGGAGCTTGCCAATGATATCTCCAATAGAACAAAAAACCAATTAAAATCTCGAACTAAAAAGGTTATCGACATCTTGATGAATGACTTCCATTTAGTAGATCCTTGGAGGTCTCATCACCCTGGTATTAAAGAATTAACCTGTTTTTCAAGCCGGTATCGTACCGCTTCCTGTATCAATTTCTTTTACTCTCTCATTTGATTACAACAGCAAGGTCGGATATTTTGGTCAATTCTTTTCCAGACCATTCACTTATCTCAGTGACTTTCGAGATCTAGGTTACTTAGGCCCAGGTGACAGCTGGACTGTTCATTATTAGCAGATCAACAATGGCTCAGAGACATGAGGGAATTCATTAAGGAATTTCTTCAATTGAATCAGCTTACAGCTTCTTGGTTCTCCATATGGGAAGCTTTCAAGGTCACCGCCAGGGGTGGATTATTGCCTAAAAGGCATACCACCATAGAGAACATCGACAAAAAACAGCTCAGTTGCAAGCTGCTGTAGATCAGGCATCATGAGTAAGTAGAAACTCATCTGCCTATGAAAAGGCCAATCAGAATCTGAGGGAATGTTTTGTGTTACAAGAAATTACTAGTTCTAGGGCTTACCACCAGAAACTATATTAGGAAAGTCAACAGATTGGGAGGTATTTGGTTTGGTCAGCCCACACAAAACAAGAGTCGGAGTATGTCAGAAAACTGAAGAACCCTGCTTCAGGTGACCTGGTATTAGACAAGAACCAAGTATATCAGTCCTTTTTTTAGGCATTATAAGCATGTATATGAAACCAGCTATTCTACTTCTCAGTTAAGTATGGCACAGTATTTTCAGTAGAATACCAACTATAGGAACACCCAGGCTGACCAACTTATGTCTACTATCACACTTAAAGAGTTAAAAGATGCTTTAGCGACAATGCCTAACGGTAAGGCCTTTGGCAATAATTGCTATCCAGTTGAATTATTTTTAAAGCCTTTGCCGGTGAATTATTGACTTTTTTGCCTGAATTATTTAATTATGTGAATGACGGAGGAGAAATTTCATCTTTTTCCAGGGAATCAACTATAGATAGCTTTCTGAAAAAGGGTAAAAACCCTGAGGACGTTAATTACCACAGGCCCAATAGTTTGCCTATCGCTGACTATAAGCTTTTTATGGAGCTACTGGCAATTTGTTTCAGTCCACTCACCCAGGTTTTAAATCATAGGGACCAAAGAGGCTTTGTGACTAGACAGCTGATAGCTTTGAACACGTGTTTCTTACTCCAGGCAATTAATTTCTTCTCAGTTAACCAGACCAAGGCTGTAGTTATTATGGTCGATGCGTAGAAAGCCTTCGATCTGGTTAACTAGGATGCGTCATTTTTTGGCCAGGAAAGATTTGGGTTCCCTCCACGCTTTGTTAGAATACTATTGAAAGTTTGTCATGGGACTAACGCTCAAATGTTCATTAATTCTCATCTAACAGGCATAGTAGCACTAAAGAGGGGGACCCGTCAGAGGTGTCCCATTTTGCCTATTTTATTTACATTTTTTATAGAGCCTCTAGCGATTAGGATTAGGGTATCTCAGGTTATAGAGGTGCCTCTTTCGGTATTGCCAGGTTAAAATTGTTCGCAGACGATATAATTCTTTATTGCAGCAGATATACATGAATTTGATTGGTTCAAGGATATCAGGAGTTATAAGATCAATCCAATAAAAACAGAAGTTCTGCTTTTTAACTCTCCTGTCAAGGCTCTTCCGATTCTTTTGCATTCTCAAGCTCGAGAACAGATGCCAATCCGTTATGTAGGGGTATATGTCACTCAAGAATATTCTATGCTCTTTCATCTAAACTATCTACCAATATTTTATAAGATAAAGGGGCTGCTAAATAGATGGACTTTGCTTCCCTGTCTTTGGTAAGCAGAATGACTCTTATTAAGATGTCTGTTCTTCGGCTTTTGTTGTTCCAATTTGTGAATGTCCCCATTAAAGTTAATAATAGTTATTTTTTGGATCTGGATATGTTTCTCAGGCACTTAATTTGGAGTAACAAAACACCTAGGCTTAAATATTCTGCCCTTCAGAAATAATGACAGCATTTAATGAGATATTAGTCTGAATAAAAAATAATTTGGTTCGGTCTGAACCCCTCAATCCAACCCCAACAGTGCACTGGTTCGATGCTGCATGTTCGAAGTCTCCAAAAAATCTAAATGCAGCTCTCAGAAAGTCCCCGAGAGATAAGGATTTAGTGTAAAAAACATGCACACCCAATATATAGAGGCAAGGAGGGCCAGATTAAGGGCTTGATGGAGGATACATGGGAGAAACTGCATTAGGCAGCTGTTATGAAAAATAGCCGGGATTTCTGGAGAGTTGTAAATGCACCTTTCCTTAAAGACAAATGTAACCTGAACCTGTACCTCCATGTGGCGGAGGAAGCTTGGGTGGCCCACTTTGTAAAAATATTTGGGGCCTCCATTGAGGACTTAAACCCTTTCTCCTGCATCCCACAGGCTGATCTAAAAGTCAGCTTGATCTTTGATATTTCAGAGGTGAGGCATGGGATGGCGTAATGTAACACTGCTAAGGCTCTGGGCCCCATAGATTTCTTCTTAGAAAACCAATAGCTTTGTGGACCACTATTGACAAACATCTTTAATTTAATAGCTATGGTGGGCCCGCCAGTCTATTAGAAAAAAGACAATCATTATTCCGATTTTTAAAAAAGGAGATAAAGCCTCACCCCAAAAATAGACCTATCTCTTTGTTAGAAGGTACAGCCAAGTTGATGGGGCACCTACTATTGAATAGAATAGAGGACTGGGTGAGGGACAGTACTGTCTTAATGCCATCTCAGTATGGTTTTTGAAGGGGAGAGGGACTTTAGACCAATGTCTCAACTTAAGTCTGATCATTGACAAATACACGGCGGTCAAGAATGGCCAAATTTATATGGCTTTTATGGACCTGTCTTCCACCTTTGACTGTGTCACCCACTCCAAGTTATGGCTAGTCGTGGAAGCGATGGGTATAGATGAGACCATATTAGCCTTTTTTCACCAGATGTATTCACAAGACACTGCATGCGTTCGCTACAGAAGAGACGGGGAGTGTACGAGGTCCTTTCATAATCAGCGGGGCATAAGACAGGGATGTGTCCTTCCCCCTTCTTGTTTTCAATTTACACCAATGGTGTGGAAGCTGCCCTGACCAGAGTAATTGTAGAGAGCCCTCTGTCAAATTAGTCACCGTCCCAATAATCCTCTATGCAGATGATGCAGTGCTAATAGCCAGAACTGGGATGGCGCTGCAGAAACTCATAGAGGAGTATACAAAATTCATGAAAAGCTTGGACCTCCTTGTAAACATAGCGAAATCCTTTGTACTTGTGGCCAGGGGTGTCAAAAGAAACTCCCACTGTTTCATATAGACAGGCATAGGGTGGAGGTAGTGCAAACATTTTCTTATTTAGGGGTTCTATTTGATAGAAAGAACACATGGAGCACTATGGTGGCAAATAGAGCTCTCTGATTGGAAAAAGGTATTAGGGCCATTTTTAGTTTTAATAAGAAACTTGGGTCTAAGCCTATTGAGATGATAAAGAAAGGTGTATATGGCTAAAGTTAATTCTGTTGCTACCTATGGGGCGTGGGTCTGGGGAATGGTGGACATAGTGCGCATGCAGCGCATAGAGGACAGCTTTTATACGAGGTTGCTAGCTCTCCCCCAAAATTGTTCAACATATAACTGTCATACAGAACTTGATGTGCCATATACATTGGATAATGTTCACCTGGTACCCATTCTATTGTGGCACTCGGTGTGGCGAAAGGAGACGATCAACTTGACCCAGAGTATTCTGACGGATTGCTTAAAATTAGATTTCGCTCACAAGGTTCCTTGGCTGCAATATATAAGGTGCTCTCAGAGCTCTTTGGGTCTGCAGGAGTTGTATGAAAATCTTTATAGCTGTGCATGAATTTCTAAGTCAAGCATTAAGGAATTTTTGTAACCAACATTGCACGTGAGAGAATGGACACAAACTGCAATAAACCTATGGTGAGGCTATATCAGATGCCCTCTCATAACAAATGATGTACACTCCTATTTGGCCCTTGTGTCAAACCTCCAACATCGTTATATCTTAGTGCGGTTCCGTTTAAATTATATTTCGCTAACGTTGGGTTATCCCGCTGATTCTCACTCTATAAATGATCTTCCCACCTGTCTTTGTGATGGTATATCAAAAAGATTTACACTTCATATTCTTTTGCAGCGTTTATAGTGACCAAAGAAAGAGAGAGATACTTCCGTTATTGGGCCAATACAGTTTTAGGCAATGTCGCCTGGCTTTATACTTTATCCAAAAGCTTGCTGACCCTTTTGTATGCTTTTCTGTAGCGTCATTTTTCTGGTCATCTCTGAAGAGCAGGAGATCCAAAGTAGTAATGGTGGTATTTTAAGTGAGATATATCCTTTATTAACTGTGATTATCAATTTTACTATGATGGCACTCTGTATTCATTATCTGGAAATACGTTTTATTATCTTAGAGAGTTTTAATGCATTTTTAGCCTCTTTTAATAGTGTAAAATTTGAAGACTTCTTATACATGGTTTTATCATGTTTACAGTCAACATCAAAAGTATAACAAAGTTTGTATTTAATGTACTTTATATGCTATTGAAATATAGCTAAATAAAGAATTCTGACTGACTGACATGGTCATTTTGTTTGTGTTGCTTTATTTTGCTTTGTTTTTTGTCATGGACTGTGTTCTCCAGAAGTTGACTATGTAAATTGTCTTATATGTATGGTTTGATAGCTAATTTCTTTGTTTTGGTCTGTTTTAGGTACCTTCACCATGGCATCTTCATTTGGGCATTTCAGAGTTGTGACATTTGCGGGTATATGATGATGTTTGGAAGTACAAAGGGCACATGGGTTGTTTCTGGGAATAACTGTCACAGGCCTTGGGTGCACAAATCCTGTACAAAGACTGCTTGCACAGTGATAGGATGGAAGTTATGAGGAATCTATTGGACGTGTTCCTTGTTGTGTGGTGTTCTTAATGCAATATGTGTGCCATCATGTGATCCAGCAAAATGTTTTTGTGGGGCCAAATCATGCTATTATACCTTCACATTGGCTAAATCCTCATTGTGTGTAAAGTGTGTGTAGCTGTTGATGTGTCTGCTCATTTTAGGCCAAAGTGCTTGTGTCACATCACTGACATTTGGTTGTGACATTCCACCAGATACTGCAACAATGGATTGGAATGATCCTGTGATTAGAAAATGTAGTACTGGTATGTGTATGTCTATTGGTGTTATTGATGTGGGATTCCTTTTGTGAGCTAGGCAATATGGCTCCAGCTGATGACATTGACCAATTTAATTTTTCCTATTCAATAGGAAATGGTCTGACATATCCTCTCCTTCCATGTTGTTAGGGTCTGCAACTGAAAATATGATCACTGGCACAGACTATTTGAGTCATGTGTGATTTGATATGTTTTTGACATAATGTCAGCCTATTGTTGGAACAATGGAATAAAGATGGTATATACGAATACACTTGTATGCATGTGTTGGTGAGACATGGTTGTGATCCTGTGCTAAACATTGGGTACGTGCAACATATACATGCTTACACAAGTTGATATTTTTGACATTGTAAAGTTCAGACGGGAATACATATATACATTGCCAGGTATGAGTTATACTACAGCAGGCAATGGGTTTTAGACTAGTGAATTTATTGAAGTGATCAAGGAGAAAATAAACATTGTGCATAATCAAACAGGAAAACAGAAAAGTGAAGACATCAGTCATGGTGAATGAAACCATAGTTGTAGATGCCAAATTGTTTGAAATCCAACATACAAAATAATACTTCCATCAGAAAGGTAAATGTGTTCAGAAATAGTCCACAGAGTAAATGTGTTACACACAGGAGGAAATTATGTGCAAGGTTTCTTGCTGGCGTTGGTGGAGGTCTTGCATTTCACACCTCCTGGAAATTTGCATGGATATCCCCACTTGGCAGTGAAGAGGGGGATCCACAGCTGCGGGGACAGGGGTGGCTGCAGTTGTATCTTCCTCTGGTAGGGCTTCCCTTCTTCTGGCTGCCACAGATACTGATGGGCCTGATTTTGTTGGACCACAGAAGGAAGTTGATGGTGCTGGAAAAACCCTGCACATGTGTGTGTGAATGTGCTGCAGCACTCCAATTAGGCAGCCCATGTTAGTGTTATGGGTCTGCATCTTATGTTAAATGTCCCTCTGCAGCTGCTTCATCTCCCAGATTTCAGTGAGTTCCTAGCCCATCATGCCTTGGGACTCCTGATAGGCTCCCAAGACTTGGTTGATGGTAGCCTGGGTGTGAATGGCTTCAGTGGTCTCACTCTGCCATCCACAGTTACCCTCCCACTACCCCTACCCCCACAAGCATGTGCCCTTGGCTCAGGGTGCCCTCTGGCCCCTCTCCCACTGGGTCCTGGCTCCTCTCCAGCGGGGTGGTGATTGTCACATCATGAGCCAGGACGGAGGGGCACACAATGGTTGAAACTGTGCTAGGTACACAGGTTGTGAGGTCTGAAGTTGGCTAAGGTGTTGCAGCTGGGTGGGAGGTGCTGTTGTGGGCCGAGTGAGACTCACTGTTGCCGTCTGCCCAGGCTGACGAGATGGACCAGCACCAACATCTAGGCCCAGATCTAGGTCCAGATCTCCAGGAGCTTGATCCTAGGGTGGAGTGGGTGTTTCTTTGGTGGCCAGCTCTGGGCAGGTGCTCTGCCAGATCGACCTGTTGTGAAATAGACACCATTTTTATTATTGGGATCTGGTATCTACATCCAAATGTTTTGTGACACAGTAAGTAGAAACCTATGAAAAAGAAATTTTTAAAGATTATTATAGTGATATCTTTCAGTGGTATTAAACTTGTTAACAAGACATTTGAAGACATTAAATACATGTACTTGAATTAAGCAGCTCATTAGATGTCCAGAGATGTTAATTTTGGATTAAGGAATAACCATGGCATTTCCCAAACATTTAAACCAACACAGTGGAGAGGTAACATGTATTTGAGCATTTCAAGGCCTAGATGTGTAAAATCAGGCAATCACACAACTTGGTTCTATATTAGCATATTAGTATTAGTCATCATGTGAGCAGTGCAGAGTCAATGGGTTACCTGCCACTTCTAATGAGCTGAGTTACCTACATGCCTACATGCCTTACAAATATTTGACCTACACACTTGGTATGGTGTTACTCATGCCATCAATAGTTTCGGTTGAGGAGACCAGGACAACATAAAGCTAAGTAGGCAGAACTGTCTCTGCGTAGAGCATTGTATGTAGATTGCTCAGGCCATGCAAATTGAATATCAGTTGTAACATGTCAGGCAAGTGAGAATGGGCAAATTCACTATTTCATCTTGTTTTGAGTTACAGAAATAGGGCCTCCTATTAGTTGTAGTCATTTCAATCTCTATTTGCCAACGCTTGCAAAATGGTTAACTCCATGAGAAATGAACATTAGTTGTAATATGTCAGACAAGTGAGAATGGGCAAAATAACACTTTTATCTTGTTTTGAGTTACAGAAACAGGGACTTATGGTAGTTGTAAACTATCTCTACTTGCCAACACATGCAATATGGTTAGTGTTACATACCTGTTGCCAGAATGCAGTTGGGATGGACCAGACATTTACATATTAACACATATCATGGGCCCTGGAATCATATTTTGATAGTAATACAAGGAATGTTGCAGCTGGTATAAGGCCGAACTTGCATGATGTAAGGCTGTTTTAAAGGAAGAGGCTTGGTCAGACATTATTGAGGGTAGCACCCAGAAGAGCAGTTCAAAGTTTTTTGCAAGCGAATACAGCTAATCCATTGGACGCTCATATTACGGAAGATGCCTGGGTGAGTCACTTTGAGGAAATCTTTCAGTCCTCTTCCGCTTTGAGCGAGGGTTGAACTTCATTGAAGAGAAACACGCTGTCCTGTTCTCAGCTGAGGAAGTGAGAAAGGGTATAGCGAGGTTGTCTAAGAACAAGGCCCCAGGTCCAGACTGGATCCCACCCGATCTTTATATTTCCAATATGGATATCTAGGTATCGGCCCTCACCTCTATCATTAACTGGTCCCCCGGGCACCAGGGCGATGTCTGCCATCGTCCCTGTTTTTAAAAAGGGAGACAGGGATAGCACCCATTGTTACAGACCAATTTCCCTGCTTGATTCGGTGGTAAAGGTGGTTGGACGCATCTTATTAGATAGGCTTTCTGGATGGGCAGACGAACACAATATTTTATCGAAAGTTCAGTACGGCTTTTGTCCGGGACTGTCAGTGATTGATCAATGTTTTAATCTCTACATGATCCTTAATAAGTATACTGTAGCCCGTTCCGGTTCCACCCACCTGGACTTTAGGCGTTAATAGAAGTGTTCAAATGAATGCTTCGACTGAGCACGTTTTTAAGCTGTAGGAAAAATACATCATGTAAAGCATCCATCAAAGTCAGTTCGGAGCAAAGATTTCAGTGGCAAGCCTCGGTTATGGTGGCTAAATCAAATGATTTTCCTTGTTTTTAATTATATTCTTAGTTCTATGCTGCACTTTATTGAAGGTGGAACATTATTACAAATGTGATGGAGTGGTGAGATCATTGCCATGACAAAGGAGTTTCCATAGGTGCACATCTGTGAGGAGCTGGCCTGGTATATGATGTCCACTACTTTAAGTGGGCACCTTGCACCAGTCCAGACAACCCTTTTGGTGATTTAAGAGGACTCAGACAACCTTGGAAAGCTATCCAAGTGGTAGCTGTGGAGAGCAGCCTTCAGGCTTAGTCTTGAAGGAGTGTAAAGCAGCTTGTTTTACCAGAATGCAATCTAACAGTATAGATTAAATGAAAAGAGAACCACACAGTAGTTATAAAAATATGTATTTATTATATAACACTACCTAGTACGTTACAGTATCTCCCACACGGAGATAGACACAAAGCACAAAATACTTTAGCAAAGAAATCACAGTCAATCAATAAATCAGGGGAATTGTAAGCGCGCTACTCACCCGTTGGGGTCTCAAGGCGCTGGGGGGGGGGCGGTTTGCAGCTCCGTTCAGTCTAAGAGCCCGGTCTTGAGTGTCCTCCTGAAGATGTTCAGGGAGGGGGCGCGTCTGATGTCAATCGGGAGCTCGTTCCAGGTCTTGGCCGCGATGTAGGAGACAGCTCTTCCACCTGTCCTGGCTTTGCGGATGCGCGGGGTTTCGGCGAGGGCGAGGTCGGCGGATCGGAGGTTTCTCTTGGGTACATGGAAAGAGATCCTCTTGTTGAGGTATTGGGGTCCGGTGTTGTGGAGGCATTTGTAAATAGCACTAATACACAGCGGGGCCCGGGGGGGACCAAACCATATACTAAGAAAGTGGTATAAGAACAACGACTGGAGTCAGGACAATGTCAAGAGGATGTAGAATTGCTGGGACCCCAAGGAACCACCCAAGGTGAGTAGACAGGGACCCCTCGGAGTGCGTGTGCAGTGTATGAACACGACCTTGTGCTCCGTACAAGTCTATGTGTAAGTCGCAGTTGGAATTTTAGGGATTAAGGACCCTTCCCAGTGGACCCTGATGAAACCCCATGGAAGACAGAGGGTTGGAGAGCCACCCCACCCGTGGATACCATGGTACCCAAGTTACCTATCCCAGGGAAGCCGGGTGCATAGGTGTGAAGTAGCGTTGGAAAACCGCTGTCGAACCCAATGGAGGACTTCAGGAAAGTGCCGCTGCTGGAAGAGGAGAAAGTGTCCGGAGGAATCCAAACATGATTCTTGATGGAGACTACCTGAAAGCAGAGGGGACAGAGTCTGGATCACTGGGGAGTGAACAGGGGCTCGGTAGACTAATGCCCACCGATGTCGGGTGCTTCAGGATGGATGTTGATGACCTTGACTCTGCAGCTGTAGGGACCAGGTGATGCTGAGGAAAACCAGGAGCTGGATATGAGCTGTCCCACAAAGGTTGATGAGAGCTGAGGGGTCGGTGTCCGGCGGGAGCACCAACAAGCCTTGGCAAAAGCAACCCACGCAGGAAGTCAAGACAGTGTACGGTTCGGACCAGCAAGGTCCAGGACACTCACCACAAGCAGGGGAGTCAGGGCAGGCCCCAAGCAATAAGGGGAGACCAAGGAAATCAAAGAGGACCCTCAAGTGGACCCACAGGTCAACGGCACAGGAGTCACAAGAGGACCTCAAGCAGCTCACCAAAAGAGGCAGGCCACGTTGCACACGATGTGGTGTGGCTGAAGATTCTGGTCACAGGAAGTCATGGGTTGGGGCTACTTGGAGCCCGGAGATCTTATTGCAAAGATGTCAACAAGCCTTTGCAACAGCAAAGGTGATGCGGTACCCAGGGGTTCAGTTATTGCAACCCCCACTCGAACTGCTGGCCTCAAACTTGGTGAGATGGGAGAGCAGGCCTCTGGGCTGAGGAAAGCCACCACCTGAGTTGCAGAACCCACAGAGTCCGGAGAAAATCGGGATATGCAGACTGGTTGTCTTTGTTGCGGTGCCTACAAATGCAGGGGAGTGACTCCTTCACTCCAAGGGAGATTACTTTGGCTGTCCTTGCTGCTTCATAGGCCTTGGAAGGTTCCTGGAGGATGCACAGGCACAGACTATGCAGCAGACTGGAAGGGAGACGAAGTCAGGCCCAAATGAAGTCCTGCGAAGTCCAGAGTGCCCAGACGGTCGAAGTGCAGTGGTTTCAAATCTGAATCTAAGGTCCTACAACCAGGTAGCCCTTAAGTACCCACGGGAGAGGGTTGGAAAGATTCAGGGTCTGGACAGGGGGGAGGTTACTCCCATGTCCTTTGTCCAGTTTCGCGCCAGAGTGGGAGACAACGGCTCCTAGGACTGGTTTGAACTGGACTATGCACAGAGACACCGAATGTGCCCCTCTTGCAGGTTTTCAGGCACTGGCAAGCGCACCCACCCAGCCCTAATACACTAAATCCTGTCTGGGAGGTGATCGCACCTCCCTGAGACAGGATGTCTATTGTTCTGCCTTCCCCTGCTCAAGCTTGACTCAGCAGCAGGAGGGCAGAAATGTGTCTCTGGTCGGCAGCAACCATTTTGTGCTGTCCGGGACTAGAAGTCTGGTACCGGGAACACCGAGACCCCCGCGGAGGGCGACCTGGAGGGTGGAATCATACCTCCCACTCCAGTTACCAGTGTGGGGGTATGATTCCAACATATTTGACACCAAACACAATAGGGTTTGTTGCAGCCGTTTTCGAGATGGTTATCACGCGGTCGCTTAATGCCCGTCTATATTAGTATATGGCTGCTTCACTGACAACCCGGGAGAATGGACTCAGTAGGCTGCAGGGGTGTCCGTGTCCTGCTCGTGCAGGGGCACCCTCTCACTTAGAACTGAGCACCCTTCCCTCTGGATTGTAAAGGCCTGCTATGGGCGTGACTTATAGGTTTTAAATGCAGTGCCCCTTAGATATAGTAAACCTATATCGTAAGTAAGTGGTGCACTCACCGACTTACACAGGCTGCAGTGGCAGGCCTGTAGGTCCATTTTGAATGGTCTCTCATGGATGGCATAATACATGCTGCAGCCCATGGGAGACCTCTGGGGTACCTATGCCCTGGGTACATGGGTACCATATACTAGGGACTGAAAAGGGTACCCTAGTATCCAATCTGGGATGTACCTAAGCACATAGCATAACAGTTTAGGGAGAAAGCAGATAGACTGGGGTCCTGATTAGCAGGATCCCAGGCAGACTAGTCAAAAACAGCTTTACATCCAGCTAAAAGTGGGGGTAACCATAATAAGCAGATCCTACTTTCCTACAACATCTGTCATTAAAACGAGGATCACATCTTTGAATTACCCTTGTTTGTGCACTGCACACTTTACAAATTGATTATGGCAGGCCAGTTCGGTGTAGAAGAAATGTGATGGTTTCAAAGTCATTACAATAGTATGAAAAACCCCAAGTGGTGTAGTGTTCTTAATTCTCTAGATATATGAACAATACAGTAGTGGTAGTTCTTTGCAAGGACATCTTCAGCTGGGAGTGATCAATATACCACTTTGAAAAGTAACTTGATATTGTAGGCTAGATAACAAAGGGCTAAGGGCCAGATGTACGACCCACCAAGTTGCAACTCGCAAATTGAGTCGCATTTGCAACTCGCAATTTGTGACTCGTAAATTGGGATGTATAACAGTGTCTCAGACCCTGTTTGCGATTCCTAATGGGGTTGCAAATTGCATACCTCATGATTATTAATGAGGCAGGTGCAATTTGCGACCCCATTAGGAATGGTTAGCACTCCCAGGGATGGTGGCCTGCTGGGGTCAGCAGACCACCATGTCTGGCACTGTTTTTAAATAAGGCAATTTTTTTTTTTAAATGCAGCCCGTTTTCCTTAAAGGAAAATGGGATGCATTTAAAAAAGAAAAATGAAACTTTTCAGTTTCATTTTTTTAAGGGCTGGCATTGGTCCCTGGGACCACTGCCTGCTCTTAAAATTATTTTCTCACATACTCGCAAAGGGGAAGGGGTCCCCTGGGGACCCCTTCCTGTTTGCGAGTGGTTTACCACCTACTTAAAGTAGGTGGTAAACTGCAAGTGTTTTGCGGCCGCAAATGCGGTCGCAAAACAATTGTACATGGCATGGTGACTCGCTATTAGGAAGGGACGCCCCTTTCTAATAACGGGAGTCACAATTGCTATTTTGCGAGTCAGTGAATAGCAAAATAGCATTTGTACATGTTGTTACCCTTTTTTGCGGTCGCAAACGGGAGGATCTCCCGTTTGCGGCTTCAAAAAACGGTCGCACATCTGGCTCTAAGAGTTAAGGAGACAACATTCATTGGGGTATATTCACAAGAAGAAGTGATAACTACCGCAAGAGTAGCATAACGCAATATTAAATATCGCATCCTATCTCGGGAAAATAACCCCGTGTCAATCTGGAATTCACAACACGGCGGTAGCATGCGCTAGTTGGCCGACACCGCGGCCAATGCTCGCGACACAACCAACCCGACGGAGATAAAAACACAAACCACAACGCAAAAAAAGCTGCGATGGGCCAAAGCGTGATAAGAAAACAGTGACAACCAGCGCGAGGGCAGCAATACGCATGCGCAATGTGGGAATAAGCACAAGAACAGTATACGGAAAATGCCACAGAACAAAATACATCAACAGCGGAGTACCACGGATGCACCCTGGCCAACTGCAGAGGACAACATGCACACCACAACATCCACGCACCGTGGAAGAACAAAACCTACAGGCACACCACATGAAAGAGACCAGTGGCAGACAAATCTGAGCCGCAGGAGTGACGCACCCACCGTGCAGCATACGCACATAAGCAGAAGTGCACCCGGACAGTGACAACATCCCAGTACAAACGGCAACACCTCCACAACTGAATACAGGACACAACTGGTTCGGAAAATGTGCACAACATGGCAAATCACATCTGAAACCCCAGGGACATGTAACATGACAATGTACAATTCCAACCTGTGACCTGCAAATATGTTTTATTCACACATGCAGTGCAATTGGACATCTACTACTGTCCCATGAATGCCACGGACGGTCACAATGTGACGTGCTCATGAGAAGTAAGTGTCAATGATGGAGTCCCTACGGGCCATTCCTGCCGCAGCTGCAGTGGGATGTGGGCCACCTGCCCCATCACCACCATCATCGTCGGGTACCTCTGGAACTGGGATCCATGGGGCCCTGGTGCGAACACAGATGTTGTGCAACACACAACATGCAACGATCATCTTGCACACGACGTCCGGGCTGTACAGGAGCTTCCCACCAGTGCCGTCCAGGCACCTGAAACGTGACTTCAACACGCCAAATGTGCGTTCAACGATGCCCCTGGTGCGTATGTGGGCCGCATTGTACTGCCTCTGGGCGGGTGTGTTCGGGTCTCGGAGGGGTGTCATCATCCAAGGGCAGAGTGCATATCCTTGATCACCTGTGACAGTGCAGGGAGAAAAGAGTCAATACTTGGTTCGGCAGGATGTGATGGCAGGCCCACCAATACAGTGACACCTGTGCTGGCTGTGTGTGGGGTGAGTGTAAGCCAGCCCTCAGGGAGTAGCTGGTGCTGGCAACTACACCAACAGTCATCAGGCACACAGACATGCAATGTCAGAACTACAAGGGGGATGACTCGAGGCGCACAGGGCTAGTCGCTCCGGATGCACAGCGGCCGACACGGGCCCACCACCACGGGACGCTGACCTGCGGGAGACTGGGGTAGGGGCATGAGGGCAGAGCAGTGCCTCACATGTGTCAAGGCTGCATTCCGCATCTCCACACGTTCAGCTGTTGTGTGGCTGTGGTGCCATGTGAAGTCTGCATTGGGTGCAGGGGTAGCCCAGGATGACCATGGAGTGGTGTAGTCGTGTCTGGTAGGTGGTCATGTAGTTCAACATGTCGGATGTGGTTAGGTCACGTGTGCATCCCCACAGTTGTGCCTTGTGCGTTGGTGGCTGTGGGATGTGTGAGGTGTTGATTTGGTACTTACCAACGAGCAGTCCCGTTCCATATGTGCCATCTTGGAAGCGCTGGTTGATGATGGACTGTCGGAAGATGAAGGAATCATGCACACTGCCTGGGTAGTTGGCGACGACATTGGTGAACATTCCCCAGTGGTCCACTATTGCCTGTACATTGATGGAATGCGTGTGCTTCCTGTTGCGGTAGTGGTGTGCAGTATCCACAGGGGGCACACGTGGGATATGTGTGCAGTCGATTGCCCCCAACACGGCCGGGAATCCGGCTATGGCGTAGAAGCCTTGCTTAGTCTCAATCAATCAATCACAAGATTCGTAAAGCGCACTACTTACCCGCGAGGGTCTCAAGGCGCTGAGGGAGAGGAGGGGGGGTGTTGCCGCTACTGGTCAAATAGCCAGGTCTTGAGTCATCTCCTGAAGGTCAGCAGGTCTTGGGTCTGTCGTAGGTTGAGGGGAAGGGTGTTCCAGATCTTGGCGGCGCGGTGAGAGAAGGATCTGCCTCCGGTGGTGGTTCTCCGGATGCGCAGGACGGTGGCCAGGGAGAGGTCGGCGGAGCGGAGCTGACGGTTGGGAACGTAGAAGGAGAGTCGACTGTTGAGGTAGGCTGGGCCGGTTTTGTGGAGTGCCTTGTGTGCGTGGATCAGGAGTTTGAAGGAGATTCTCTTGTCGACGGGGAGCCAGTGCAGGTTTTTCAGGTGGGGGTGATGTGGCTGTGGCGTGGAATGTCGAGGATCAGGCGTGCAGAGGCGTTTTGGATTCTTTGCAGTCGTTTGATGAGCTTGGTCGGGGCTCCTGCGTAGAGGGCGTTTCCGTAGTCGAGTCTGCTGCTGACGAGGGCCTGGGTGACTGTTCTTCTCGTGTCTGTCGGGATCCACCTGTAGATCTTTCGGAGCATGCGGAGGGTGTTGAAGCAGGAGGAGGAGACTGCGTTGACTTGCTTGGTCATGGTGAGCGTTGAGTCGAGGATGACTCCCAGGTTGCGTGCGTGGTCGGTTGGTGTCGGGGGTGCCCCTAGTGATGAGGGCCACCAGGAGTCATCCCAGGCTGATGGGTTGGAGCCGAGGATGAGGATCTCCGTCTTGTCTGTGTTCAGCTTAAGTCGGCTGCACTTCATCCAGTCGGCGACGGCTTTCATTCCTTCGTGGAGGTTGGATTTGGCGGTGAGGGGTCCTTGGTGAGGGAGAGGATCAGTTGAGTGTCGTCGGCGTAGGATATTATGTTGAGGTTGTGCTGTCGGGCGATGCGTGCGAGTGGAGCCATGTAGATGTTGAACAGTGTCGGGCTGAGGGAAGATCCCTGGGGTACGCCGCAGATGATCTCGGAGGCTTCGGATCGGAATGGGGGAGGCGGACGCTCTGGGTTCTGCCGGAAAGGAAGGAGGTGGTCCAATCCAGGGCCTTGTCTCGGATCCCTGCATCGTGGAGGCATGTGCGTAGTGTGCGGTGGCAGACAGTGTCAAAGGCGGCAGAGAGGTCCAGGAGGATGAGGGCCGCCGTCTCCCCGTTGTCCAGCAGGATCCTGATGTCGTCTGTGGCGGTGATGAGGGCGGTCTCGGTGCTGTGGTTGCTGCGGAATCCTGACTGGGAGGGGTCCAGGATGCTGTTATCTTCGAGGTAGCGGGTGAGCTGTCTGTTGACGATCTTTTCGATGACCTTAGCTGGGAATGGAAGCAGGGAGATGGGCCGGAAGTTCTTGAGGTCGCTCGGGTCCACCTTGGGTTTTTTGAGTAGGGCGTTGATCTCAGCGTGTTTCCAGCTCTCTGAGAAGGTCGCGGTCTCGAAGGAGAGGTTGATGACGTTGCGCAGGTGGGGTGCGATGGAGCTGCCGGCTTTGTTGAAGATTTGGTGTGGAAAAGGGTCTGTTGGGGAGCTGGAGTGGATTGTGCCCATGGTCTTGATTGTGTCCTCGGTGTTCACGTTGACCCAGGCTGTCAGGGGGTCGTGGTCGATGGGGTGCGGCGGGTCTGATGTGTTGGGCCTGTTGGGGTCGTCCGGGAGTCGAAGCTGTCGTGGATGTCGGCGATCTTGCGGTGGAAGAAGGTGGCAAGGGAATCACACAGGGCTTGCGACGGCGGGATGTCGTTGGCATTGGAGCTGGGGTTGGAGAGTTCATTCACGATGCTGAAGAGCTCCTTGCTGTTGTGTGCATTGTTGTCGAGGCGGTCTTTGAAGGAGGTCCTCTTGGCGGACCTGATGAGGTGATGGTGATTGCGGATGGCGTCTTTGTGGGCTGCACGGCTGTCCGGCGTCTTCTCGCTGTGCCATTTGTTCTCCAGTTTCCGGCAGGTGCGCTTGGATGCTAGGAGTTCCGGGGTGAACCAGCTGGCTCTCTTGCTGGTGTCTTTGTAGGTTGGTTTTTTCAGCGGGGCTAAGGTGTTGGCGCAGTCGTCCATCCATCGTCTGAGATTGCGGGCGGTGGCGTCGGGTTGGAGGGGTCGTTGGGTGGGCTGAGTGCGAGGTTTGTCTGGAGTTGGTCTTCGGTGACTTTGCTCCAGCATCTGCGGGGGATCTGTAGGGTGCGGTGGTGTGCGGCGGGTTTCCGGAAGGTGAAGTGGATGCAGTGGTGGTCGGTCCAGGTGAGTTCGGAGGTGTGGCTGAAGGAGACGTGGGAGCTTGAGGAGAAGATGGCATCGAGCGTGTGTCCGGCGATGTGGGTCGGTGTCGTGACGAGCTGTTTCAGTCCGAGGTTGGCGAGGTTGTCGATCAGGGTGGAGGAGTTGCTGTCGTTGTTGTTCTCCAGGTGAAAGTTCAGGTCTCCGAGGAGGATGTAGTCGGTGGAGGTCAGGGCGTGTGTGCTGATGAAGTCGGCGATGGAGTCGCTGAACTGGGGTCGGGGTCCGGGGGTCTGTAGATGAGGGTGCCTCTTACGGTGGTGTTGGGATCCGTGTGGATCTGGAAGTGCATGTGTTCGGCGGTGCTGAGAGTGTCGTTGGTGCTGTTCGAGACCCTGATGGTGTCTTTGTGGACGATGGCGATTCCTCCTCCGATTCCGTTGGTGCGGTCTCTGCGGGTGATCTTGTAGCCGTCGGGGATGGCTATGGCGATGTCGGGTGCGGAGGATTCGTTCATCCAGGTCTCTGTCAGGAAGGCGACGTCCGGTGATGAGGTGTTGAGTAGGTCCCAGAGTTCGACGGCGTGTTTGCGTGCGGAGCGGGTGTTTAGTAGGATGCACCGGAGATGGTTGAGGTCCTTCTTGGCGGGAGTCTCGGGCTCTCCGAGGCAGGTGAAGCTGCAGTTCCGGCAGGTGAAGGGACCATGGGTGCGTTTCGGGGAGGCCTTGAAGCAGGTGGAGGTCTGTCCTGGGTTGAGAGCGATGAGGGTGCTGGCGTCGTATTGGGGGTTGGTCTTCGTGGCGGATGTGGGGGCCAGGGATTCTGGCGCTGGGCGCGGTCCAGGTGCGGACGGGCTTGCCTTAGGCGCGCCCACTGCGCGCGGCCGCCATATATGGGGAGGTGGGAGGGAGGAGCAGCTGGGAGGCGGGAGGCAGGGGCAGTGAGTGGTCAGCGAGGGGGGCGGGGCCGCAGGGAACACAGCGGCGGGAAACGGGAGGGCGAAGGGCTACAGAAATCAAAAGGGGCACAGGGGGGCACAGAACGAAAAACAGTCACAGCAGTGGGGGCACAGAACGGAAGGGCATACACAGTGGAAAAACAGTGGGGGCACAGAACGAAAAACAGTCACAGCAGTGGGGGCACAGAACGGAAGGGCAAAAACAGTGGAAAAGCAGTGGGGGCACAGAACGAAAAACAGTCACAGCAGTGGGGGCACAGAACAGAAGGGCAAAAAAGTGGAAAAACAGTGGGGGCACAGAACGAAAAACAGTCACAGCAGTGGGGGCACAGAACAGAAGGGCAAAAACAGTGGAAAAGCAGTGGGGGCACAGAACGAAAAACAGTCACAGCAGTGGGGGCACAGAACGGAAGGGCAAAAACAGTGGAAAAACAGTGGGGGCACAGAACGAAAAACAGTCACAGCAGTGGGGGCACAGAACGGAAGGGCAAAAACAGTGGAAAAGCAGTGGGGGCACAGAACGAAAAACAGTCACAGCAGTGGGGGCACAGAACGGAAGGGCAAAAACAGTGGAAAAACAGTGGGGGCACAGAACGAAAAACAGTCACAGCAGTGGGGGCACAGAACGGAAGAGCATAAACAGTGGAAAAACAGTGGGGGCACAGAACGAAAAACAGTCACAGCAGTGGGGGCACGCAACGGAAGGGCAAAAACAGTGGAAAAGCAGTGGGGGCACAGAACGAAAAACAGTCACAGCAGTGGGGGCACAGAACGGAAGGGCAAAAACAGTGGAAAAACAGTGTGGGCACAGAACGAAAAACAGTCACAGCAGTGGGGGCACAGAAAGGACAGGCAAAAACAGTGGAAAAGCAGTGGGGGCACAGAACGAAAAACAGTCACAGCAGTGGGGGCACAGAACGGAAGGGCAAAAACAGTGGAAAAACAGTGGGGGCACAGAATGAAAACAGTTGCAGCAGTGGGGGCACCGAACGGAAGGGCAAAACAGTGGAAAAACAGTGGGGGCACAAATATAGAGGGGAAAGACAGTAACAGTGACGCTCCCAACGACAAGAACCTACCTACGGCCTACCACTGGCCACCAGGGATGAGGCGCAGGTAGTAGCCTGCGGCTGGAGGAGGGCCTCAGATCAGCAGCAGCAGGGAGCTGGATGCACAGGTGGCGCAGTGCGGATGGGGGGGACCTACCCAGAGGTCAAGGGTCTCGGTAAAGCTTTTCCCGCTTTCTGTACACTGATGGGGTTTCTTACCAATATGGATTCTCTGATGCCTCAACAGCGTACCCATGTCAGTAAAGCTTTTCCCACATTTTGTACACTGATATGGTTTCTCACCAGTGTGGATTCTCTGAAGTATTAACAAATTGCTTTTCATAGTAAAGCTTTTCCTGCATTCTGTGCAATGATAGGGTTTCTCACCAGTATGGATTCTCTGAAGCCTCAACAGCGTACCCTTCTGAAATGAACCTTTTTTACATTCTGTGCAGTGGAAGGGTTTCTCTCCAGTATGGACTCTCTGGTGCTTCAAAAAATTGTATGTCTTAATGAAGCTTTTCCCACATTCTGTATACTGATAGGGTTTATCAGCAGAATGGCTTGTCTGATGCCTCATCAGTGTGCCGTTCTCACTGAAGCATTTCCTAAATTCTGTACAGTGATAAAGTTTCTAACCAGTATGGGTACTCTGATGAATGTACTTTATGCTAATCCAAGTGAAGATTTTCTCACATTTGGTACACTGAAAACGTTGCTCGTGAGCACGGCTTATGAGTTGCTTTACAAGTATGTCATTCTAAGTGTAGCTAATCCCACATTCTGGACAAATATAACACTCATAACCTGTATGGACTCTCTGGTCTCTCAACAGCTTCTTTGGTACAGAGGAGCTTTTTCCACATTCCGTACACTGGTACGACCTATCCTCTGAATGAACTATTTGATGCCTGTGCAGCGAAGAAACCTCAGTGTAGGTTTATCCACATTCCATATACAGCTAGATTCTCTCCCCAGTAAGCATTCTATGATATTTCAACAGAAATGTTCTGGGGCCACGCTTTTCTCACACTTTTTACACTGGTATGACCTATCCTCAGGATATTCAGATTAACTGCTCCAATTTCGCATTAGAATTACATTTGTGGGAGTTCTGAGTGAAGCAAAGGTGTTCACACTCGGCATACTCAAAGAGATGATCTCTGGTGTGCATCTTTTTACACTGTCCATAAAGATGAGCTCTGCATGAGCTTTTTCACAGGTCTGTGTTTCTCCCCTGAACGTATATATCATAGGGTGTGTATCCAGGTCCAACCTCCAGCCGAGGGTTTTCTCAGACTCTACACACTGATATGGTTGATCATCTGGTGATGCTGCAAAGGGCTTTTCTGGTGCTGGGGTGCTGCAGGTCTTTTCATCAGGTTCTTTGATTCTTAAAGTCCGGCACAGAGTCTGCACAGAGACGAACCCTTTCGAGCACAAGCTGTGGGTGCAGCGGCTCCTACAGGCTGCAGCTGTTGCTTTCGCTTTGCTGCACGAAGCCCTCCAAAGTCCTAGTGCAGCTGCAGGAGCCAGCCAGATGTTTGAAGCAGCATGGAGCTTGGAGAACTGAAAGCACCAGCTGTTCCTGCGCAGTGTTGGGGAAGTGAAGGTACTGGGGTATGAAGCTGATGATGGCATCCAGGACGGGTGTGATGAACTTTGATAGGGCTGGCTGTGAGACCCCTCCGACTGTGGCAGTTGTTGGTTGGAAGGTCCCAGAGGCCAACAGGTGCAGCACTGCCAGCAGCTTTGTCTGCGGAGGGATGTTTGTTCTCCGCTGTGTTGGGACCGTCAGCCTGTGGGCGATGTGGGTCAGGATGCGGAGGATGGTTGTCCTTTTGAGCCTGTAGTGGGCAATGACTTCAGTGGGCGTTAGGTCTGTGAGAGTGGTGCGTTTTCGGTAGGTCCGCTGTCTTACTCTACGCTGCCTCTGTGGTGGTCCGGGGGGGAGCGGGTCCAGGTCCTGAGGGGGGTGGCGGTCCAGGGGGTGGTGGCGGTTGGTGTTGTGGCCCTGTTGGGGCTCCGAGCTGCATGTAGAGTAGCTCCATGGCATCATTTGTTCTTCGGGTATGGCTGTGTGCGGGACTCCGTTGCCTACTGCAGGTAGACGTCCGTCATTACACCCGCTTGAGGCAGGTGTTAAATACCTGCGGCTACCGCACCTTATCGCCTGTTTTGTGTTCTTATCGCCGATGTGGCTGGTCGTTGTGAATGTTGAGGTGTGATGTTGTCTCGACTTTTCACACGGGAACGCCCACTCTGCATCTCATTAGCGATATTTGCGGGGGTCCTCTGTGGCGATGTCTTTTGCGGCTGCTATCGCGGGTAAACTGGTGCTGTGGGCTGTTTACACCGGCTTGTGAATGGGGAGGTAAATTTATCACGACTTTGGCTGCGATGAAGTGCTGTTAATTCGGCGTTAGCTCCTTGTGAATATGCCCCATTGAGTACACGCCACCTAGATGGGCCTCTTGTCAGTGCTCCCAGATGAATCTGTTAAATCTACTGGTTTTCAGCTTCTTCTTGAAGACAGCCATTGGGGGTGAGAGTCTGATGTCCGGGGGGGCATTCCAAGCAGTGGGGGTGTGCACAGGGAAGGCATGTCACACATGACAGACAAGGGGAGGTTTAGGGATTACTGAAAAGAACCTTATCTTGGCTATGAAAATTATTGCTAGGATTAAAAGACTGCAATCTGGAGGTGAGGTAATGTGGGCTCCATGAATATGTAGGATTGCTAAGCAAGCTTACACTTCATGCTGCATATTAGCAGGCATATTTTTCTCACTGCAGTACTTAAGACAACTTGGGCCCTAAATAGGGACAGATGCCTGTCACGATGAACTAACAGCCTTTGTACAGAAAGGCGGTCAAGTCAGAGATTTCCGATTCAGGAGCCAGTGGAAACCCATTGGAAACCTAGCACTTCCCCCTGCTCTGGGTAGAGTTGTGTAATTGCGAGTTTTGCGGACGGGAGCCTTGCCAATTTATAGCAGTCTGCCCCTCCATCAAACTCTAAATGACTCAAGTGGTCTTTTCACTCTATACAATCTTAGCAGTTCTGAAGCCGTGTCTGGTGGCTTAGTGGACTAATGCATACACTGTAGAGGACTGTGTTTGACCTCATGGTCACTGGTTCAAATCCTGGTGGGTCCACTCAGCCTTTTTTCCTTCTGAGGTTGAAAAAATGAGTATCATTGAGTTGGGTAACATTAAACATCTGTTATTTAGCGCATAGATGACCACAGGTGAGCATGCGCTTACCAAATACACATGTTATGTTATGATAGAGTATGACTGTGAAGTCTTGCATCCACACATTGCTGATTCTGTTTTGAACAAACATGTCCTGACTGTTATAGTACTTTACTGAATTTTCATGTCTTCGAATTGAAATGCTTAGTTATCCTTGGGATCTAGCAACTTGCCAATCACTTCAATATGGTTTCATGAACCCATGCCTGACAATAGCTCTGAGCACACAGCAACCTTCCTGGAAACAAGCAGATGTCAGACCTCTCCTAAAAAAAGCCTCAGCTGACCCCAACAATCTCACAAATTATTGTCTGATCTCCCTGCTCCCTAACTGGCCGAAGTTCTCAAGAAAGCCATCAACCAGCAGCACACCGAATTCTTGGAACAAAACCACTTACTGGACACCTCTCAATCAGGTAGCCGTGCCAAACACAGCACTGAGACCGCACTGATTTCTGCCACAGATGACATCAGGACACGCCTCAACCATGGAGAAACGTGGCCTTGATCCTCCTCAACCTCTCCGTGGCATTTGACACAGTCTCCCACAACACGCTCATCAACAGGCTCCCCAACATAGGCATACAGCAAGACGCCCTCAAGTGGATTGCCTCTTTCCTCACAGGATGCACGCAGAGGATCCCTCAGCCTCCCTTCACATTTGCACCCAAAGACATCATATGCGGCATACCAGAAGGATCATCCCTCAGCCCCACCCTGTTCAACATTTACATGACACCCCTTGCAGACATCATCAGATCCAATGGACTCAACATCATCTCCTATGCAGATGACAGTCAACTGATCCTCTCGGTCACCGAGGACCCTTTCAATGCCAAAACCAACAACTGCAACACAATGACCAGCATAGGCAAATAGATGGGAGACAACTGCCTCAATTCCGACAAAACTGAAGTACTAATCTTTGGGAAGAACACCTCTGCATGGGACCACAGCTAGTGGCCTGCATAACTCGGACTTACACCGACTGACCACACACACAACCTCAGCATCATCCTCGACAACCGACTGACCATGAAACCACAAGTTAATGCAGTCACCTCCTCCTGCTTCCACACACTTCGCATGCTCCACAGAATCTTCAGATGGATCCCAACCAACACCAGAAAGATTGTCACTCAGTCCCTCATCACCAGCTGACTTGACTATGGCAATGCCCTCTACGCCGGCATCTCCACCCAGCTGCTCAGAAGACTCTAGACCATACAGAACGCTGCAGCCAGACTCATCTTGGACCTCCCCAAATGAACCCATATCACACCCCATCTGAGAGACCTCCACTGTCTTCCCATTCAGAAAAGATGCCTGTTCAAGCTCCTCACGCACACCTACAAAGCCTTCCACGACCTAGGACCTGCCTACCTCAACCATCGACTGAACTTTCACTAACCCACTAGACACCTGTGCTCCTCTTCACTGACCCTTGCACACATCTCCCACATCCGTCGCAGCGGTGCCCGCTCTTTCTCTTACATCACTGCCAAGACCTGGAACGACCTTCCCCTCCATCTCTGCACAGCCTCCTCGCTGGCAGACTTCAGAAAGAGACTCAAGACCTGGCTCTTCAACGGAAACAAAGCGCCCAGATACACCTCGGGTGACAGTGCTGCGCTTTACAAACGCTGTTTGATTGATTGATTGAGAGGCATTTTATTGTAAAGCATCATTCTGGGTGTTTACATCACCATACTGCACCGTTCTGTAACATATTTTTTTTTTCTTGTTGTATTGTAATTTTCCCAAGCAATTCCAACTTCAAACTATCAGATATAACAGTCAGACTTTCGCTAAAATTCATAAAATGGCGAGTGGTATTTCATATTAACATCATGTCATTGAGGGCCTTATAAAACCGTTCTAGCAAATTCTATCCTTGTAGCTTCATTGCAATAATTGAGCACTCACAGGGTTCATCAATCATCTATCTTAAAGCATATAAGCAGTCGTTTAAGAAATTACCTTTATTTTTAACTCTAGTTTGCCTCTTTTTGATCACATTACTGTGAGAAGTTGGCCTGGTATATGCTATCCACTAATTATAGTGGGCACCTTGCACCAGTCCAAACAACCCCTTATTGGAGATAGGTTAAAGACAACGTTTATTGAAAGCTATCCTAGTGGTAGCTATGGAGAGCAGCCTTCAGGCTAAGTCTTGAAGGAATGTAAAGCAGCTTGTTTTACCAGTCTATAATCTCTTGAGTGACCAAATGAAAGAGGACCACACCAGGTATATATTTAAAATATATGTATTTAGTCTTAAACACACCCCTCTAGTCTCTTTATGAGGCTAGAGTTTGAAGTACATAAGTTACAAGTCGAATATCAACAGTAATAGCACAAATACACGTTTGAGCCCTAGGGGCGTACCAAACCATATACCAATAAAGTGGTATAAGAACCATGACTGAGCTAGACACAAGGCCTAGAGCCTGTAGAAGTGCTTGGCCCTCAAGGAACCACCCAAGGTAGTGACACAGGGGACCCACGGGGGATGCGTGCAGTGTGAGAACACAGCCGCGAGCCGCCGTTGACTTCTATGGGGAATGTCGCCGTTGGAGTTTTAAAGAAAAAGGACACTTAGAGGAGGACTTGGAGCAAACCCCTTTAGAACTAGGTTGTTCTAGAGTCTATACCCACGGGAGCACCGGAGTACTCGAGTTACCTCACCCAGGGCAGCCGGGTGCATAGGTGTCTTTCGGGGTCGGGTTTCGTCGTCGTTTTCAATGGCGATCTGCTGCAAAGTGCTGCTGGCGACCAAGTCGAAAGTGTTCGGGTGGATCCAAGGGTGGATCGAAGATCTGAAGAACCTGAAAGCAGAGGAGACAGAGTCTGGGTCACTAGCCAGTGACCAGGAAGGCGATGAGCAGATGCCCACCGATGTCGGGTGCTTCAGGTAGGTTGACGGTTGTCTTGACTCTTCAGCCACAAGGTCCAGGAGGCGTCAATGACAACCAGGAGCTGGATTCGAGCTGTCCCACAACGTCTGTCGATTGCAGGGGTGTCGGCGACCAGATTTGACCCAACAAGCCTTGGCAACGGCAAGTCTTGTAGAAACAAAGAAAGGACGTTGATGCAGACCAGCAAGGTCTGGGGGACTCACCCAGCAAAGGTAAGTCAGGGCACGTCTGGAGCAACCAGGAAAGCCCAAGCAGAAGAAGAGTTGCCTTCGGGAAGGCCCACTAGCCAACGGACTAGCGACCGCGAAGGAGCCTCAAGTGGACGCACTTGGAGCTGGCTCACAGAACACTCGTGGAGTGGAGGCCAGTAATCTTCGGTGCAGTCGGTGCTGGAGGCAGGGGCTACTCAGAGCCCAAAGCACAACTTCGTGGGAGACCAAGAGGAGGATGCACTTGCAAATGTGCTTGGTGTCCAGGGGTGACGGTTCCACGTTACCCACGACAGCTACGGGCCTCAGCTTTGCTGGGGACTCAGTACAGCCTCTGGAAAGTCTGGAAATCCACCTCTGGTGATGCAAAGACTTCGGCGTCCGGCGGGAGCTTTGGCGATGCAGACCGGACAATTGCTTCTTTGGTGCCTGCCAAGCAGGGGAGTCACTCCTTGACCCCAAGGGAGATTCTTCAGTCCTCTAGTCTTCAAGTAGAGCGTCGAAGGTCCAGGATTCAGTGTCAGAGTTTCGTCCAGGATAATCTAAAGTCCTAAGGACTGGGGTCCCATACTTATACAAAGTTAGGGGGTTGGACATACTCTGGGGACCCACCTATGGGAGGGTCAGGGAAGAGGGGTGGTTACACCCATTTCCCTTTGTCCAGTTTCGCACCAGAGCAGGGGCAGGTAGCCCCTGCAACCGGTTTGAACTGGCATATGCACAGGGACACCAAATGTGCCCCCAGTGCAGGACTTCAAAGCACCAGGGGTGCTCCCGCCCAGCCCCAATACACACTATCCTGTCTGGGGAGGTGGTTACACCTCCCTTCGACAGGAAACCTATTGTCCAGGCCTCCCCTGCCGGAGTTTCAGTCAGCAGCAGGAGGCCAGACCCGTGACTGTGGCAGCGGCATCCATTTTGTGATGCCAGGGCTCTGGAAAGAAGTTACCGGGTAGCCCGGTGTATACATGTCTCTCCCTCTAGAAGGGTGGAATGCTACCCCCGCCGCCAGTATTGGCGGGGGGGTAGTATTCCAAGATGTTTGACACCAAACACGACATGTTTTGGTGCAGCCAGTCCAAAGTTAGCATTGTACCGCGAGGATATAATGCACTTAAGAGTATATGGTCGGCTGTACCACAAACAGCATCAGAGGAGGGACTCCAAACGCTGCAGAGGGGCTCTGCTCATGCAGGGGCACCCTCTCACATAAAAACCAAGCACTCTGCCTTCAGGATTGTTAAGGCCTGCCATAGGAGTGACTTATAGGTTTATATGTGTGTGCAATTGTAGTGATATAGGTAGCCTATATCACAGTAAGGGGTGCATGCACCACCTTACCCAGGCTGCAGTAGCAGACCTGTGGTGTCATTTTGGCTGGCCTTCCAGGGGTGGCATAATACATGCTTCAGCCCCTGGCAGGCCTCTGGGGTACCTATGCCCTGGGTACATAGTATACCATATACTAGGGACTTATAAGGGCACTCCAGATTCCAATCAGAGATGTGTCTAAGGCAAATGGAAACCATTTTTGAGAGGAAGCAGCTAGTCTGGGGTTCTGATTAGCAGGGCCCCAGCCAGACTAAAGTCGAAAAACAGTGAAGCATCAGCAAAAAGTGGGGGTACCCATGTGAAGCAGATCCTACTCTCCTACAATTACTAATACTTAAACGTTCATAGTCTTTTTGTCTCGTTCATGTTTGTGTTTAAAAATCCCAGTTGCTTTCTTTACTGTATTTCACTTCATGTGGGAGAGGTGTGGCGCCGCGGCCAGGGTGACTGACGCTGGACGCTGGGAATCACGGTTCGATCCCTGGCTCCGGCGGCAGGGGTCTGCCCAGCACCATGCGACTCTGGGCAATAGCTCGCTTAATCTTCCCAACGGCCCCCAGCGCCGAGATACCCCTTCGGGGGTGATTCGTGCATTATACAAGTACTGGATTTACATTTACATTTACATGTGCAGTATCATCAGCAACACTTTTGATTGGACATTACTGCACTGGCTGCCAACATTACTGCACTGGCTATCAGGGCGTCATATTTTTTTTAAGTACCCTTCAACCGATAACCTTTCATCAAATATGGGCATTCTTTTCTGACACAGCATTTGTTCTGTTTCTGCCTCTTTTTTGTATAATTCTCAACCATTTCTAATGCAAAGAAATTGAAATCATCCTGTTTGCTATACTGCACAGTCTCAAAAAGAATCGCCATTGAGTTTATTTATTTTATAGAGCGGGAACTAGACCCGAGACATCGGGTATCAGAGCGCTTTACATAGCACCAGTTTCATTACATTAGGACACATTCATGTTTTGTTGGGCACGGGGAGATTAAGTGATTTTCCCAGAATCACAAGATGTTGAGCATCGTTGCCGAGACTCGAACCCGGTTCCCCAACTCCGAGGGCGACCGCTCTAGCAGTAAGGCTACATCCTCTCCCCTGGATTAAATCTGATGCAGTTCACTTCTGTTGGAACTGACATTCCTTCAATTTCTTTCTTGGGCTGCTTATGAATAATTTATTATAACTACTTTGCAGACCACAGACCACATGGCCTGTTTCACATGTAATGCAGGGTTAATTATATACAATGCACTAGTTTATTATGGCAATGGCAAATTGTAGTATTCTGGTGTTATGATTCATGCCCTATGTTACCTTGTCCTAGCTGCTCAGCCTGTGTGTGTGTGTGCTCTGTATGGAATGTTGGTGAATGGGCCATGAGTGGAATGTTTGGGTGACTGGATGAGTGAGGACAGTTGGTGGATGGGGCTGAGCAGCTAGCAGGCTGCTCCTGGTGGGGCTGCCCTACAGCACTTATACACCTGCTAATAAGGATTTATGCTACCTGTTTACTTACCTGAATAAACCTACTTGGATTACATCATACAGTGTGGACTACATTACTATATAAATTTTGGCGACGAGTTGGAAACCTCCCCATGCACTACAGTTGGTACAAGTAGCCTAAAGAGACTTAAAGATGCCTTCTACAACATGTTGGGATGAAACTACAACAGGTAGAAAACGACAGGCGCAGACAACAGGAACAAGACGCAACAAGCATAAGCCACAAGATTCAACACAGAAACTTAAAGAGCCACAAAGGGAATATAAACAGCACGCCAAGCAGCCCCACCAGTGTCCATTTACATCGGGCAGCCCAGCCCAAGCGTGTTGTATTGTGTTCACCTGGCATATGTTGACAGTATGTGCGCGATCAAGAGAAGTAAGCATCATCTTTTTACTTGTATGTGGCTCACTTGGCTCAAATGAACGTTGCGCAAGGACATTTGTTTGGTGTTTTATTCTGCGCAAAATGTGCTGTACTTTGTTTCATATTGATATTTCAAAAAAACTGACATCTCATCTTATATGGACGCTGCACAGATTGAGTCTCATTTAATATGGATGCTCCACACATTGAGATTTTCAACCTGCACTTCATGTTTCTGCCAACCTTCACTTGTGAGCTTTACAGAGGAATTATTTTACAGTGTTGGAGGCAGGATGATTCCTGTCTCAATGTGAGGACATCTTAGTTTCTTATGATGGAGGTGAGCCTTGTTCTGCTTATTTCCTGCTGTCTCTGGCAGATACTCTACATGTGAGCGGTAATCTACTGCTTTGAAATTAAAGAATGCTGTGTTCAGCCCACGTAGGGGAAGTATTTTGGCTGTTGCTTTGTGCCATTTGACGGATTTGGGGTACATCACTGTAATTTTTAATCAACTTCGCCATGCAACCTTAATGCCAGTTTAACTGACGCGCAACATTTTAAAATTGAGGCACAAGTCTGTTTTCTGCACGCGCTCTCTTACCTCGGATTCGCGTGCAGCTCCTTCACCAGGATCAATATGACGTCCCACTCTGACTTCTATTGTGCACGTGACGTATGGGGTGCATTGAGGAGCCGTGAGCCATCCGCTTCTACGTCAAAGACGTGCCGCCATCTTGTGGTTGGCAGTTCGTTGTCGAGTGTTTATTTTTTTTGCCAACCACGCTTTAGTTTTCAATCGCCTGCAAAGCTGAAGCGATGTTAACACGTCGTCGATGGATTGTTCTTGTCAATGTCTTTGGATTGTAATTTTGCACAACAGCATCTCATCATGCTCCTGTGGGCGCGTTATGTTTTATCTCTGTCAGCTAGGTAATGTACACTTCATCCTTTCTTGTCTGCCTGCAGTGTGTTTTTGGGGAGCGCAGGTATTCGCAGGTACTTTTATTCTTTTGAGTTTGTCAGAACATCTGTGCACAGTCGGGGGGGCCAACAACGATATCGTTACGAAATGGAGTCAGATGTGGTTGTCTGATAAGACTATTACTGGCCGTTCGTTCTCCATTAGAAACAGCTGTTGGACATTGCAGTACACTCCCATATAAATGACTGATGCTAACTCGTGTGAGACATCGCTCACAGGTGTATCGCTCACAGGTGTAGACTACCCCAGTATATTGACTGTTGCTCATACATGTGGAAAATCGCTTACAGGTTTTGCCTTTGGGATGAGTTGTCTTAAGTGGATGGCAGTCTAAGATAACTGTCGTGTTTTAACAATATGTTGACAATTGTTTTATTGTTGTTTCACCGATTTTACATTGCAGGTTACAGTTGGGGTGCACAAGTTGAGAGTGTGCCTTGTGTGCTGCCAGTCACGCTATTCGGGTGAGAGATCGCTCACCAGCATGGTTATATAGGTTTCACAAATTATCTCAGAATTTTCGTTTCAGTGAATTAAGGTTGTTTATGGGTCTTGTTACCATATCTACATTGGAAGCTTTTTAGTGCCCTTACATGAGGGTGGGCTCTAAGGGTTTCTTTTTCCCTTTTTGACCTGTTGCAGGGAGATACTTTCCTTGCGTGCGTAAGACACCTTGTGCTGCACGATCAATTTTGATGCAGGGTTGGGTTCCCTGTGTGCATAAGACACCTTGTGCCGCACGTTATTTGTTTGTTGCAGGGGTGTGTCCCCTGTGTGCGTAAGACACCTTGTGCCGCACATTTTTTTTTGATGCAGGGTTTTGTCCTTGTGTGCCTCCTCACACGGAGAGCATATACGTTACAGGATGTCCCTTGTTAATGGTGGGGGCAGGACATTGGGTTTCAGTACCTTTAGTCCACACGACATGTCTCCCTACATGGAGAGCATATATGTAACATTGTTGTCCCTTGGATAAGTTGGGGGCAGGATATTGGGTTTCAGTCCCTTTGGTCCACATGACTAGTCTCCTTCCATGGAGAACTTACATTTTTGACGTTTATTTTTTCCTTATTAGAGGAGGGGGATGGGTATTCTTTATCCATCTTTCCTTCTTGTCTTTAGTTCCTTACCCTCTCGTGATGCGGTGTTCCCGTCATCCCTGGGTCTGGGCTTTTGACTCTTATTGTAATAGTTCATATCCATTTTATGATGCGGGCGGTGTTTCCCTCACCTTTGGGTTGTGGACTGTTTACGTTTGCTGTACTTTCATGTTTATAGTTTTTCTTTTATGTTCATAGTTTTAATCTTCTGCTTTTGTTATTCTTCTGTTCAATAGGGAAGAGATATGTGGTATTCCGGTGTTATGATTCATGCCCTATGTTACCTTGTCCTGGCTGCTCAGCCTGTGTGTGTGTGCTCTGTATGGAATGTTGGTGAATGGGCCATGAGTGGAATGTTTGGGTGACTGGATGAGTGTGGACAGTTGGTGGATGGGGCTGAGCAGCTAGCAGGCTGCTCCTGGTGGGGCTGCCCTACAGCACTTATACACCTGCTAATAAGGATTTATGCTACCTGTTTACTTACCTGAATAAACCTACTTGGATTACAACATACAGCGTGGACTACATTACTACACAAATCTCTGTAGAGTGGTTTGGGAGCACTCGCCATGATGATGAAATTCATATTTCACAGGGAACTGTGAACATATTTCACAGCTCCCTATAAACTATAGGTTGCATCATCATAGTGATGGTCCCAAACCACTCTGCAGAGCTTTACCATCGTAAGGGCTACCAGGATTATGCATCATGGGAGGCCAAATTATGCAGCAAGGTTATCTAAAATATGCAGCAGAAAAGTAAATTGTGCAGCACATTCTCTGGGGCAGTCTGATTTTCATCAATTTGAGCTAGAAAGACCTTTTTTAGTGAAACTAAGCAAATGTTGTGGCTAATGGTGTAAACGTGTAACCATGCAGTAAATGCTGCAGTCAAAGATTAGCTTAAATCTCCTGGCCCTAGACTTTGCTTACTGATAATTAAGAACATACTATATTCTCTGTATATATAATATGTACCTCTCACAAAAGCCAATCAAACTGTAACTTGCACACCAAAACCAATGCCCAGTCGATTATCAAGACCAAACCCTGGGTATGGACATTAGCATTAACCCTATCAACGAGATGACAATGTAGCATTATATGTTGTTTGAGTATGTCTTGGTATTTAATGACGTGCTTTTAGATGCTACTTATTGTTATGAATATTGTCAGGTCAAAAACAATGTATTTGGCCTGCAAGTTATGGTTTGCATGGATGCTATGCAAGTTATGGATTGTGCACCTAACCATAGCTGCGTATTGCAGGGGTTTTCAATTTTAATTTGCGACCATGGCTGTACATTCACCCTGTTTGTTAAGTGAAATTCAGATATGTATTAATAATAAATGTTGATAATATTGATAGTAATAATCATCATCATCATAAGAATAATAACAATGCAATGTTAATGACAATTTTTATTGAGTTATTTTCTTTAGAATTTTGTAGTTTTGGCATTAAAATAGCTAACTTGATGACTGTTTTATAAAACAATTATAAAAGGATTCATAACTGTGTTATAAAATGATTTTATGTCATTGTCATGCTGGGATTATATGAAATAATGTACGTCCACCAATAATATATTAGGGTTATTATAAATCACTTCTAAATCACACAGATTTATGACAATGTTCTTTATCATGACATTTATTATCCTTAAAACATGCAGTTCGGGTACATTATTCTGTGTATCACCACAATGAAAACGCTGTCACTGAAATGACGGGCACATTACCAGCTTTAACAGGACTGTTATTGTTGATTGTCAGAAAATGGATGAGGGACTCTCTATCCCATGGTTGAAATATGTACGTAATTCTTTGGATGATATTGGTTTGTCAGAATTATTTAGCGCACCTGATCTGATTAATAGGACCACTAAAAAAGTGCTGAAGGAGAAAGCTATAGATTATATGATTTCTCAACGGTTCCAGGAGGCAGTTAATAAGAAAACCTTCCGGTGTTATTATTCTATGTTTGCAATGGGTGCCTCCCCCCTGTACCTTAGATACACCTAACACCCAATGGGAGAGGTCGCTCCTGTTTAGATTTTGGTCGGGGATGGTCTGGTGCTCAGCATGTTTTTATGAAACTGAGGGGGATATTCACAAAATTTGGCGTAAACTAACGCTAACCTTAGTTAGCGTGCGTTTTTTTATCGCCGTGTACCGCGGGAAATTATCGCCGTGTTAGCGGCGTATTCACAACACGCCGCTAACAGGCGATAATTTCCCCTACCGGGTCAAATGTCCGGCGATAAGGTTAGCGTCACAGCGATAAAATTCGTCACGCTAACGGGAAAAAAGTGGCGATGGGCCAATTAGCGACCAGGAACGGCACGCTAACCAGCGTCAGCGCACCTTTTTTCACGTTCGGCTGGAAAAACCACTATAAAACGCCCGCTATGCAGCCCAAACACAAAAAAAATAAGGAAACATATGAGAAGAACCATGGAGGAGCCTGGACCCGGCACAGAGGCCAACAACAACCCCACAAACACCAAGGAGGACCAGCCAGAGACCCAGGGGAAGGGCAAGCAGAAGAGGAAGAGGAAGACGAGGTTCAGTCAGCAGGAAAACCAGGTCCTGATTGCGGAGGTGACAGAACACCAACAACAACTTTTTATCACCTCCACTGTGTCATTGGTAACCAAAAATGCAATATGGCAGTCCATCGTGGCCAAGGTGAATGCTGTTGGAGAGGTGAGGAGGACAGTGGACGACTGCAAGAAGCGCTGGCATTATGTTAAGCCCAAGACCAAGCAGAAACTTGCAGCCAACCTGAAAGCAGCAATGCAGACTGGAGGTGGGAGTCCAGCGCCACAGGAGGAGCTGGATCTGTTGGAGGAACAGGTGTCCAAAGTCATCAGTGAGGAGACAGTGGTCGGAGTCCCGGGACAGGATACTGCTCAACACGACCAGACACAACAGCAACAGGGTGAGTACCAACCAGGGACTGGGGGGAGGGGGGGAGATGGGCCCAATGGCACTCATGCACAATTAAATATATTGCAGGGCACACCCACAACGACTGCGGATCATGTCCCGGATCCCCTTGGCCCTGGTGGCATAGACACATATCACCCTACTCAACCAATACATTGCAAGACACATATTGGTGGGCACACAGACATGGAAATGTGCACAGAAAAGTCAAACAAATATAGTCCAAGTATCATATCAGACCACAAGAGAAGGGCTACATGAAAGAGCAAAGGCCCACATTGATTGGAGATGTGGCAAGCTGTCAAAATGGCCCCCTTGCATCAACACCACGCATATGCATGTGCCCGTATGTCTGAGTTGTGTGCAAGAATGTGCATGTGCATCACGGGTGACACAACTGCACATACACAATCTTGCACACAATGCAGACACATGGGCACAATGCCACATGTCTGATTACATTAGTGGTGGCCTGCCCACTCATGCACATGCTCAGTCACACACACAGTGCATCCACATGTCAAGTATCAGAGAGATGGGGCCCTGTGCAGACGATTTGAAAATGTGTGATGTTGAGGCAAGGGGGCCATGTAGACATCCTGCCACATCTCCAGTAAATGTGTCCCCCTGCATGTCCATGCGATGCAGTCCTGTGTACACATTGACGGCTCGCAGCGTGAGCCCTGCTGGGGCGATGGTGCATGGCGGTTGTGCTGGGTGGGGGAGGGGCAGGATGGGGGGTAGTGGAGTTGGAGATACGACATGCTGGAGTTAGGTAAGTAAATAAATAAATCCAAACAATTACCTTGCGCTCACTGCATAGCCAACTCGGCGGTGCAGCAAGTGCAAGTCAAATAGTAGGATCCATTAATTACTTACCTAACTCAGGCACGTCGTGTCTCCAACTCCACCACCCCCCATCCTGCCCCTCAACTGCCCTGCACCAGCCCCCCGCACCACCGCCCTGCAGAACACCCACTGTGTGTACACCAAGTGAGAAACCATCTAGTGAGTCTGCATACCAGAAACACATGCAGGGTGATATTCCCAAGGAAGTGGCGGAGAGAGGCATTAGCCTTCTTGGCTTAACGCCTCTCTCCGCCACCTTGTAAAAGCAAGGCTGCACCATATCCACAAGGACATGGTGCAGCCTTGCTTTTCACCCTGCGATGGCGCTAAGTCTCACAACTAAGCGCCAACGCAGGCACCCTTGTACCAGAGTGCAAGGGTGTCTGCAAGCAGGGAGGTTTCCTTTATGTACAGGAAGGTGTCCCTTCCTGCATATAAACAAACCTAAACTGCCATTCACTAACTTACATGTGTGCTGCTTCATGCAGCACACATGTAAGTTACAAATCGGCATTTAAAAAAAATAGTTTTGTTTATGTAGAGGAAGCTGTCCCTTCCTGTACATAAACAAACCATAGCATTTTGCTTTTCCCATGTGTGTTGCACAAGGCAGCACACGTGGACAATGCTAAAACAAGGAGAAACAAAGCGGTTCTCCTCGTATCGCCAACTTGAGACAAGACTTTTCCTGGTCTTAAGTGTGCGTTGGCACCGATTTAGGCTGCCCTTGTGAATAGGGGGCAGCGTAAATATCAATGTGTGTGGCAGGGGAACGCCCGCCACAACACCCACTGCATGCCCCTTGCACGCTAAACACAGCGTGACAGTGGGCCTAATCACAATGCCGCATTAAGCCACGTTAAGTGGCTTAACGCTGCCTTGTGAATAAGGCGAGGCCCCTATCGCCACCACAACGTCACAGAAAATGACGTTGTGGTGGCGATAGGGGCCTGTGAATATGCCCCGCAATGTCACAACAAACTGATCATGCAGCCAAATGGCTCAAACATGCATATCCCACAATGCACACAAACAGCAGACTTCACTCAAAAGGTGATGTAATACAATGAGCAGGGGGGCTATGCCTACACACCACAGTGTGGGGACAATGCATATCAGGAATGTGTCAACCAAATCTGCACTGCATGACTTGTCTGTGTGCCAGACTCACAGAACTACAGTGTCCCTGTAAAGAAGTAAGACAACCAAAGCATGACAACAAGCAAGGATATCAAAGTAGCAGCAAAGAATGACAAGTAGCAAAATGGCACACACACCCCTTAGGTCGAATTGCACAACTCCACTCCCAAGTGTACACATCTGCCATAAAGAAAACACCATTCCACATCAGTCCTGGTGTCAGTTGCCCATGACACCATTATGTGCATGTAAACCTAACTGTTTGTTAAGTCAACTGTGTCAGTGACCAAATATGCAGTCATGGTTGTTATCACCCACACGCAAATCCATGCATTGAATATTCGTAACCAGGACAGCATGTATCATCCATGTGAGCAGCTGCGTGTCACATACACAAACACACATCACCCTGCCATTTGATTCTGTTGGCAGGGTGGTGTTGACAAGGCCTGAGCACCACAAATATGCATTGGAATTCCACATCCATCTAATACCGGGCCACTTACACATCACACGTGGGGTCAACGTAGAGGGCTATTGTTGTTGACACTGTCTGTCCAGCCAGCAACAACAATAGAAACTCACGCAGCACCATACTCACAACGGGTAAGCCAACAGGAGGGCAGTAAGTAATGCACACAAGACAAATCACACTAGACAAAGCTACCTGGGTGCACATGTATACAGCATAGTGCAGCACACATTGAAACAGCAAGTAGGCCTTAGTAGCCAATGCGCCTAAAGGGGGCCCTCCTCACACATAACTAATCTTGCAATCAGCCGATGCACATGTGCAGTACACAGAAAAGGTGCGGGTCTGTGAGCCACACTGACAATGCAGGTGACAGTGCATGATGAATACCATGCCTGCACCCCAAACATCTCCACATGGTGCAGGCCACGTCACAGAGGTGGCTGAGTGTGGCCCACATCCCTAAACGAGCAGGGCACACTCTGACACATCCACGTGTACATACAACCCCTTACGTAACCAAGACCTCTGCCTGAAAACAATGCACAAGTGTCCCAACTCTGAGCATGACACATATTTAGCCCAGCTTGCAACATCTCAGCATTGGAAATGTACAGAAGTGGAGGCACACTGCCTGAAAGGGATATGGGGCAGAAAAACAAAAGCTGCATGGGCGAGTATCCCACAATAAAGCGCACACACATAAAAATTGGAGTTCAACCACATTGACTACAATGTGGGACAAACTGCATCACCTTCACAACTGAACAGAGGACACAACTGGTGCCGCCTGTGTGTATGAACTGCCCAAACACATTAGTTTTAGCTGTAAATTGTGAGATGACAATGTACAAGTACAACCTCATACCCGTGATGTAGTCGAAGAAGGCAACATCCAGCAAGAAATAGGCAGCCGCTCCCAAACAATCACAATGTACATTGTCATGCAATCTGCTTGTAAACTCATCCAATGCATGATCATCCATGAAACACACAGTTAAAATGCTTCTCCCCTTCACATTGCAGAGTGGCAAACATCACCTCCTGAACAGCAGCCTGTCCCAATCTTCACTGATGAAGAGGAGGACTTCTCCACCATCAACACGGACACCCTCCAACAGCTGCTAGACTCCATCAGCACCCCACCTCCAAGAGCAGGGCAACCCAGCTGCATCGTGCAAATCCCACCCCCTGCACAAACCACACAGCAGCAAGCACCTACCACCACGGCTGTCTCCCAGGACCTCCCGGACCCAAATCTTGAATTCCAATGGCGTGTGCTAGAGGTCCAGCAGGAGATGGCTCATCAGGTGCGGGTGGGGTTGGACAGCCTGGCGGCCAAACTTGATTCCGTTTGTGGGTGTCTGAGTTCCACCCGGGACCACGTACAAAACATCATGGACACCCACTGTCCGCTCAATGCTCTCCAACACTCCTTGGCTGACAACGCTGGAATCATGACTCAGAGACAGGAACAACTGTCCAGTCAGAGTGGCTCCAGTGATGGCAGCCAGGAGTTGGGCCGCATGCGGAGGATAATGGAGAACATGGAGCGGATGCAGGCAGAACAAATGGCTGCCACGACTGCACACCAGCGAGATATAGCTGGAATCTTCCATGCCCTGCAGATCATCATCACTGCATTGCTGCAGCAAGGTCTGGCGCAGATGAATGCTGTGGCTGCTGCTTCTACATCCACATCTCCGCCCCCTGATGTGTCAGTGCCTCACAGTGCTGCAGCCAATCTCCTACCACCCACATGTGAGGCACATGACACATCAGAGGACGAAGATGAGGATGAATCTGCCTTGTTGCAAAGAAGGAAGCGGTAGCATTCATCGAGGCTGAATGGCCAGTTTCTACTTGGTTCTGGGCTGAGCATCATGCCACGGAATATCACCTTCCACTGTCCCCAATACACTCTGTGACACTCACCTTGGACCTCGACATGGACTGCCATATTTCGTTTGGTTACCAATGACACAGCAATCAGACTGCTGACTGAACTCTTCCTCATCCTTTGGACTTGTCAACCCTAAAGGACTCTGTCTGGCCCTCCACTGGGCCGCAATGTAATGTGGGGATTGCATGGCCAAGTACTGTTCCAGTCTCCAACTATGTCAACAGACATGTGAATAAATATCTTTCAATCACACAGATGTCTGTTGTCCATGAACAATCCAGTATAGCTGTCTCTCAAAATGTAGGAGCAGTGAATACACCAAAAGGTACACCCAGGGAAATGATACAAATGTCAATGGTTTACTGTGATCCTGATAGGCAGTGAGAGGACCGGGTATGTGTGGACCAGCTGTGCCCCCATTGCTCCAATACACCAATCTGGCAATATCCCAACTTGGCCCCACATCCATGGAGGAAATAGGAATGTCGGAAAAAAGGCAAAATCTCTTGCAGGCCACAAGTAGCGTCACCCTTTACAATTTCAGAAAGAATATCACCTGGCATATCTACTCACATCCTACAGGCTGGACGGAGCCTGTTGTGAAGGTGCACATTGCATTTCACATCCCAAGATGGTTCACACCATATACACATTGATGAAGATACGTAAGAGCACATGTCTACCAGCCACTAATTGAACCACAATGTCTGCTTCAGTGAAGTAGAGTTGGCAATAGGGACTCACCCCAATGTGTAAGGCGTCAGTCAGCCCCTTCCTGGGGATGAACAATGCTTACTGACTTTGGAACCCTCACATGGTGTGACCACTGTGAGCGGGTAGGGCAATGTGACAAGGGATGCATGGTGCACTGCACTGACCATATAGTCCGAAGCAGTGCCACCATTTCAAGGGTGGCATCACTATGAGCCAAAAGGTAACAGATGTGAGAATATGCCATGACACTGGCACAAGAGGGAGCAATGCAACATTTCACCCTTTGTGGGCAGCAGAACTGTGTGAATGGCCAAAAATGTTAAAGGTGACAAAATCATGAGTTTCCAACTTCATTGAATCACAAAAGGCATATAGGAAAAGTGAAGTCAGTACATCTAACTGTACTACTCCTAAATGCCTGTTGTGAATACCGGAAAACGTAAACTCATGACCTACTCTCAGATGACTTCTTTGTGAATCAGGCCCACTGTTCTGCCCTATGCATTTCCCAATGGACCCACAGAAAGACTACTACTTGCATGGCCCGGAGGTTCGGCCTCCAAGCACTGGAACACATAATTCAAATGAATCTGACACACTTGCATGACACAGCAAGTGTGCCAAGGTCTGTGCTATGTAGATGGACTCTGCGCAAGGACCATGTGAGATGCAGGGCTATGACGCAATCTGCGGTCCCCGCCGCATACATCCATCTCCATGATGGATAACAGTAGCTACCACAATATCCTCCCAATGCCATGCCCCTACTTTGTGTTGCAAATGTGCAACAATGTGCTGGCCAACTCTGTGAGTCACACTTAAGATGTATAACTTACCAAACGACTGCCCCTATACTAGTCCGTAAATCCAGCTTGCCACCCTGTCATCCATGCAAGTTTACTGTGCTCCCATCTGAGGTATCCTGACACAATCCATCCTGCTCAGTAACATGTCATGACCACACTTACACAACCAACGGAGAGTCCATTGATGATATGAGATGCATACAAAGTAAAGAGACACACTCCACCACATCACCCCTGACATAAGTGCAAGCAGAAATCCAAATTAGTAACCATTTATTATAAAATTTAAAAATTAAGGTCTCCTACACTAACTATGGTCATAACTAGTACTAATCTAAAATAAACTAACTAGAATAGAGAGAATAGGTACCTACACTATCTACCCTAACTAATCATAAATACGCAAAACATATCTAAGACATCAACCCCCCTCCCACCCTTAAGGCACAGCATGAGACAGGATAAAGACATCTAAGCTATACATGAACTATCTACACATTTAACCTACACAAAGATATATTTATTTGTTTTTTTAATATTATTTTTCTTTAAAAGACATCAACCCCCCACCCAAAGGAAAAGGAAACTTATCCCCAAATACTCTACAATAATAAAATGCTAAAACTACCTTAAAATCTAACACTAACTATACCTACACTAAAACTACACTACCTAACACTAAAGATACTCACCTAACACTACCTACAAAACAAGTTAAAACATTGGTGGAAGGGAGAAGAGGGGGATGGGGCACAACATGTCCAGACATTATGGTAGTCCAAGGTGTTTTTTAATTATTATTTATCATTATTATTATTATTATTTCGGAGTTTTATACAGCGCTAGCCAGACCCGAAGGTATCGGAGCGCTTTACAACACTTAGTAAAGAGGAAAACACATATTATAGCAGTATTAAACAGACAAATATTATAGCAGTAGTAAACAAGAAGCCTCAAGGTGCAGTAGGATACTTTGCGCGTTGTATGATGCTAGAGGCCGGGAAGTTGCATAGTCTCGTAGTAGTGAGCACAGTAGATCAAGCCGCGCATCCTTCCGAACGGGGGGATAGTGGGAAGGAGTCAGGCTAGGCGTGAGGTAGATGTCTTAGTTTCAAAGTGTCTTTGGGCCAAAGTGTGCACGCTCGTGAGTTTTAGTGGCACTCTATCCATTTGGGAGAGTGCTCTTGAGGAAGAGGTCTTTGAGCTGCCTTTTGAATTTTGGAAAGGAGGGGATGGTCCTGATATGAACTGGGATGGAGTTTCAGATTTTAGGCGCATTTCCAGAGAAGGATCGTGCTGCGGTTTTTTGTTTACGGGTTTTCGGCGGGATGAGGAGTAGAGTGTTGGAACTCCTGAGGCTCCTTGTCTGACTGGCCTTCGTGAGTTTGGAGGCCAGGTATGCAGGTTTCCCTGTGTGAAGGGCTTTGTGCGTGAGGCAGGCAGTTCTGAAATTGGCACGCATTTCAACTGGGAGCCATTTCAACTCTCTGAGTGCGGGCGAGATGTGGTCATATTTTTTTACTCCGGTGACCCTTCTTGCAGCTGCATTAAGGGTTGATCGGAGGGGAGCTAGGTGTGATTTTGCTGTGCCTGTGAGGGTTGCATTCCCGTAGTCCAATCTGGAAAGTACCAAGGATTGTGTCGCTTGTTTGAGGTCGTTGGTCGGGATGAAGGGGTTTATCTTGCTTAGTAACTTCAGGTTGAGGAAGGCACTTTTTGCTGTGTTCTTGATGTGTTTGACCATGCTTAGTTTAGGGTCCAAGGTGATTCCCAGCGATTTGGCGGAGTCGGCCAGGGAGAGATTGTCGTTGAGAGCATCAATTGCTTTTAGCCATTCTGTGACTTGCGGGTTTTCCATTTTGTTGGAAATGAGGAGGATTTCTGTTTTGTCTTGATTCAATTTCAAGTGGTTTAATGAGAGCCAGTGTTGGACTTCTCTAAGAGTGTCGTTGAGTCTCTGGATGTCTTCAATGGAGGAGGTTTCGAGATAGATCCGGGTGTCGTCTGCATAGAGGTGGAAGGGAATGTTGGATCTTTTGAGTATAGTGGTGAGGGGTTCCATGTATATGTTGAATAGTTGCGGGGAGAGGACTGATCCTTGGGGGACGCCTCTGCTGACAGGGTGAAGGTCCGACGTGAAGTTGTTGATTTTGACTCTTTGAGAGCGATTTTGGAGAAAGGAGCCGAACCAGTGTAAGACCACCTCTTCAGCCCCTAACCTTTCTTGGAGTACCTTAAAGAGTAGTTGGTGGTCAACCGTATCGAAGGCTGCCGATAGGTCCAGGAGGATGAGTAGGGAGCATTGGTCTGAATCGAGGGACTTGTGTATATCATCCATGATATTAAGGATCGCTGTCTCTGTGCTGCACCCTTTTCTGAAGCCCGATTGGTGGGGGCCCAGGAGGTTGATGCTGTCCATGTGTTGTGTCAGTTGGAGGAGAACGCACTTTTCCAAAGTTTTGGCCAGGAGAGGAAGATTGGAGACGGGTCTGTAGTTGTTCAAATCATTGGTGTCCAAGCCTGGTTTTTTCAGTAGTGGCGTGACTTGGCCAACTTTGAGGCAGTCCGGAATGACTCTGGAGCTCAGGGAGCTGTTTATGATCCTGGTCCCTTGCTCACTTTGCCACTGGATTCAAGCTAGCCTGGCTGATGACGGCTGAATAGCCAGAAACTGGTCCCAGGATGCTTGTTTCTGGTCCAGGGAAGACATGGCTTGGCAGTTCGGGCTGGACTGTTCCCATGAGGCACAGGGTCAGACTGATTTGCATATGGCCATGTCTGAACTGGGGTGGTGGAGTGAGCTAAAGAATGATGATGGATTAAACCCAGATCAGTTGACTGGGGGTGAGTGTTTGATTTGCTCAAGCGCTCTGTCCATCATCCCCTTTGGAATCGCTTTGTTCGCCCTAAGTTGGCAGGGTATGCCCAGACGTGGGTCCCTTGCTCACTTTGCCACTGGATTCAAGCTAGCCTGGCTGATGATGGCTGAATAGCCAGAAACCGGTCCAAGTTGCTTGTTTCCGGTCCAGGGAAGACATGGCTTGGCAGTTCGGGCTGGTCTGTTCCCATGAGGCACAGGGTCAGACTGATTTGCATATGGCCATGTCTGAACTGGGGTGGTGGAGTGAGCTAAAGAATGATGATGATGATGGATTAAACCCAGATCAGTTGACTGGGGGTGAGTGTTTGATTTGCTCAAGCGCTCCGTCCATCATCCCCTTTGGAATCGCTGTGTGTGAGAGGGGGCATTGCGTAGCGAGGGGAAGAGTGAGTCAAATGCATCTAGGTTGTCGTTGGTGTATTGGATCAATACTGTGCCGTTGGAGTATAGGGTCACCGAGGTGGGGCCACTCCGCATGAGACGGTTGGGGATTGTGGTCGTCAATTGACAGCTGTGGGGGGTGGTAGTTGTTTTGGTTACACGGAGATGTGCTCTAAGAATGGTGTTCCATTTTTCCAGTCTTTCTGTATGGAAAATGAGGTCCATTTTCCGCTGCCCTTTGGTGGAGCAGTGGTAAATGTCTGCAAATAGAGTTTCTGGGTGTTGTCTAATCAGTCTATGTTTGAAATTCTTTTTGGTTTTAAGGGAGAGGTTGGGGGGGAAGGTGATGGAGAAGGAGTTCGAGCCGTGGTTTTAGGTGGTTATGTGTGTCAGGGTACGGTGGGGTAACATTTTGTCTAAGTTGGAAAGGGGGGTGGCTAAATTGAGTTTCCGCAATAGGTGTCTCCCAGGGGACCAGCATCCGGGGCATTCCAGCTGTGCCTGCAGAGGCTGAGGGTGTTGCTGGGTGTTTGGGTTATTGGGGAATCGGTCTAAGGATCAGTGCTTTGTCTTAAGTAGAGAGGGGGGGTAACTGGAGGTTGCCAGCTAGTGGACAGGCCTCAAGGTATTGTCGGGGACCTGTGCTTGGATTACGTTGTCTGTGTCACTAACCTGCTGAGGCTGGCATGGTAGTCAGACAGTTCTCGGGAGCATGTAGGAATACTGTTTGTTAATGTCCTCAAGGTGCCTTGTCTGCTCTGCCATTTCCCGCCTCATCTCGGCCAGCAGCACGTTATTGTCCATAATGAGCCTGCTGTGCCGGACAGTGAATGGAATCACCTGATCCGCAGGGGCATGTGGAATTGTCCCTTGGGGTTGTTGTAGGGGGATGGGACACTGACTGTCAATGCTGGGACCCACCACTGACGCCAGAGGGGCCTGGGATGGCCTGTGTGCCACTGCGATTGCCACGTGTTGCCACCCCGGTCACCGATTTCCACGTACCAGCTGCACGGTCCTCCTGGTACCTCCGCGCCATGTTGCGGTACCCTTTTGCGACCTTCTTAATCTGTAGGTACCGCTCCTTCCTCACCTGGAAGGCGTGTGACTCTGCTGGTGTCATGTTGTCTGTAAATTGTGAACAATGGAAAATTGTGAGTTGTTTCGAATATGTCAATGTTCTCCATTCAAATCTATATTACAAGATCACTTCAACATGGAAGCCTACACTCTAGCGTAACTATTGGAGGTCAGAGAGTGACCTGGACAACTAAATGTTGAATCCTGGATCACTGACTACATGCTGCTGAGAATGAGATGACAGTGCATGGCATGGGACATGTACTGTCACAACCAAATTGGACTGACAGTGTCAAATTATGTTGCCATGACATTCCCTGACTGAGAGTGACATGTACAAGGAATTGGAGGAGGGAGGCATTAGCCCTCGGTGTGTAGCACCACCCTCATCCTTTCCTGTGACACAGTGCTGCATCATATGTACAATGCTCATGTGCAGCCCTGTGTGTCCCACAGCAACTGTGTGCAGTTTATCAAGTCTGCGCTAACACAGGCACTCTTGCACAAGAGTGCAAGGGTGTCTGTGTTTAGGGGAGCCTGTTAATGTGTAGGAAGGTTACCCTACCTGCACAGAAGTAATCCTGGGACAGCCCTACTCACACTTTCATCTGTGCTGCATCATGCAGCACACATGGAAACACGTTGGCTGGCTGAACACTGACTTGTACCTGAGGCCCTTTCCCTCCCTTCACCACTACTTCACAATGGGTGACGCGTCGCTGCTAGGAAGTGGGAAACATCCTTTCCTCTAAATTGTCACTCATGCATGTCTTGGATCCGCATATATCACTCCGTAGTAAAGCCAAATACACAGGCCTTTACAACGCAAACTGTTACAATGCATTCACCATTGTAACTGCAGCCTGGAGTCATAATGGGTATAGTGTTGCTATGGGTAATGCTTTCTCACAGATAGCGTTCTAGAGGCCTGCATTGAAAAAAGTATGGCACAGCGATAAATGCAGTGCTAAAGCTTGCGGGGTAAATGCATGCGTAGTAATGTCAACAATTGGGACAGAGGAGCTCGTACACCTGATCCAGAGTCGGTCATGGAATGACCCCAAGGAGACAGTTTGACAACACCATTGCAGTGGCCAAACATGCCAATGAGATTAATAGGGCCATCTTTGCTGGTGTTTGGTGAACATTCCATTGATATGCTTGACTCAGAGCTATGCACTGCCACTTCTGTGAAGCTGGTATGCAGCATACCTACGAAATCATAGTGCAGACCTGTGTCTGTGCACGCACGGGCTGAAAACCACTGCCTCCTTGTGCATGATCGGGCACACTTGCACAGTCATCTCAGTCAAGGATGTACATGCATTCCATGGCTGCTGACACTCATGGGCAACAACGCTTACATGTCTCCTCTCCTATCAGTGCGCTCTGTAATCCACATGCATGTGCTGTGGTGACCGAACCCATAGCCCTAATTTCCATGTGTATCACTGAGTGGGGATGTGCAAAGTCCCAACTTGGAGACAAATGCATTGCTCAACCTTCACTTGCAGATTTGTACACACTTCTGAATTCCACAATACATCATCCCACTGTAGTCCTGGTACATGTGATACACACCCATACTGCATACTACAACATTGGTCATTTGACACAGACACTCATCACAATGCACTGTGCCAATATATTATGTCCAAACTCACCAGTGGCGTGTGGGTCCTGGAATCTGTTGATGTCCCCCGTGTGATGATAGGTCATCCAGCTGTGAGACAACAAACGAAATTTGTTTGGGTATCATACGTTAAATCACACGTGTCATATTCATCATACATATCATCAACATTATTGGAAATGCTATGTAACTGTAGGGTTGCGTTACATGTTGGCTACATGATTGGGTCTACTTTGCCTGCCATTCACACAAGACCTGTGAATGCTGAGTCAGGCCAAACAAGACAATAATGCTAGCAAACCTGCACATACTAGTTGTGTGACACATTCACAAGGCCCCATTTCTACACGCAACATTATGTAATACATGCTCTGTGTACAAATGCATCGCTGCACATCACACTGCAGTTTCATAGATGTTGGTGGTGTGTGACACTCTAGAGATGTCCTATTTCCTTTCAGCATTTGTTTCTATCTCATACATTGTCACACAGAGACTATGTACAAGGGCAGAGTAGCTAATGTACCACAATATATGAGTGCCGCTTTTTTACACTTCTTTTTGGCCAGCACACAGGTCACAGAAACAATGCCTTGGATTGTTCATGTAGAGTCACCCTTCCTGTACACCAACAATTTTTATCCTGCACGTATTTTTGCACAGGTGTGCCAGCTTTGGCACAACAGTGCTAAGTGTTGCTTCAGCGCAGTGGGTAACACAAACTTGCACCCTATGCTTGCCAATATGATGCAGCCTTGTGTCTCTGATGTGCCAACATCATGCGTGAACGCATTACATCTCCCGCCTCACTCAGCAACATTTTTGCACTCGGACACCAGTGTGTCCCAGAAGGCATCATTTTGGATTTGTTACTGTATTCATGATTAAACATCAGAGTTTGAACTTACCACACTCTAGGCCACCGATGAGTCCCATGTAGTCCAAGAGGTCACCCTCCCGGGCCAGGCTATCCTGCCAGCGGTGCTTCCACTGGCACACAGTGCGGTCAACTCCAAACACGTGCAGCATCTGCGCCCGCACACGCTCCCACCTCTGCTTACGCACACTGACAGGGTATCCGGCGAGGATACGGCCTCCCCTCTCCACCATCAAGGGCAGGAAAAACTTAATGAGCCAAAGGAAGCCCCCCAATGTCCCCTCAGACATCCTGCCCTCCCTGCCCACACCCACCATCTCCCTGCACACACCTAACCCCACTGCCAAAAATGAAGAAACCCTAGATAATATGCCCAACAACTACAAATAAAGTTAACTACCCCAAGACAAACACCCGACAAGATTGAGGACAGGAGACAATAAAACACGTAAAAACAAGGACACCACACTTCACAGAGACACTATCAACAGGACACAGGACACAGCAACACTCTCCAACTCTCAAATCTGCAGCACACACCACCAAACACCTCCGGCACTCTCCACAATCACCAGCAATGTGCTCAAAGAGAAAGTGAAAGTGCACAGCACTCCTCCAGGAAACAGGAAGCATGCAGACATCACTTCCTGTGTGTATGTGGCCCGTTTTTAGACTTAGCGATGAAAATCTGCACGCAAAGGGGCTTTGGGGGAACATTTCGTATAGTTCAATGTGTCTAGCGATGTATTTTACAGCGCTGCGAAGAAAAATACATCGCAAAATCTGAAATGCGGGCAGTTTTGCATGCTAAGTGCAAGTTATTACACAGATGAACAGTCTTACATGGAATTTTATTTCTTGGCACAAAGACGCTTGCATTGACCCCAAATGACACCCTTAATTTCATATTTGACCCCAGATGACACCCATAATTTCATATTTGACCCCAAATGACTCCAAATGACGCCCTTAAGTTCATATTTGACCCCAAATGACGCCCTTAATTTCATATTTGACCCCAAATGACGCCCTTAATTTCATATTTGACCCCAAATGACACCCTTAATTTAATATTTGACCCCAAATGACACCCGTAAGTTTCACAGATGTTGGTGGTGTGTGACACTCTGGAGATGTCCTATTTCCTTTCAGCATTTGTTCCTATCTCATACATTGTCACACAGAGACTATGTACAAGGGCAGCGTAGCTAACGTACCACAATATATGAGTGCCGCTTTTTTACACTTCTTTTTGGCCAGCACACAGGTCACAGAAACAATGCCTTGGATTGTTCATGTAGAGTCACCCTTCCTGTACACCAACAATCTTTATCCTGCACGTATTTTTGCACAGGTGTGCCAGCTTTGGCACAACAGTGCTAAGTGTTGCTTCAGCGCAGTGGGTAACACAAACTTGCACCCTATGCTTGCCAATATGATGCAGCCTTGTGTCTCTGATGTGCCAACATCATGCATGAACGCATTACGTCTCCCGCCTCACTCGGCAAAATTTTTGCACTTGGACACCAGTGTGTCCCAGAAGGCATAATTTTGTATTTGTTACTGTATTCATGATTAAATATCAGAGTTTGAACTTACCACACTCTAGGCCACCGATGAGTCCCATGTAGTCCAAGAGGTCACCCTCCCGGGCCAGGCTATCCTGCCAGCGGTGCTTCCACTGGCGCACAGTGCGGTCAACTCCAAACACGTGCAGCATCTGCGCCCACACACGCTCCCACCTCTGCTTACGCACACTGACAGGGTATCCGGCGAGGATACAGCCTCCCCTCTCCACCATCAAGGGCAGGAAAAACTTATTGAGCCAAAGGAAGCCCCCCAATGTCCCCTCAGACATCATGCCCTCCCTGCCCACACCCACCATCTCCCTGCACACACCTAACCCCACTGCCAAAAATGAAGAAACCCTAGATAATATGCCCAACAACTACAAATAAAGTTAACTACCCCAAGACAAACACCAGACAAGATTGAGGACAGGAGACAATAAAACACGTAAAAACAAGGACACTACACTTCACAGAGACACTATCAACAGGACACAGCAACACTCTCCAACTCTCAAATCTGCAGCACACACCACCAAACACCTCCGGCACTCTCCACAATCACCAGCAATGTGCTCAAAAGAGAAAGTGAAAGTGCACAGCACTCCTCCAGGAAACAGGAAGCATGCAGACATCACTTCCTGAGTGTATGTGGCCCGTTTTTAGACTTAGCGATGAAAATCTGCACGCAAAGGGGCTTTGGGGGAACATTTCGTATAGTTCAATGTGTCTAGCGATGTATTTTACAGCGCTGCGAAGAAAAATACATCGCAAAATCTGAAATGCGGGCAGTTTTGCACGCTAAGTGCAAGTTATTACACAGATGAACAGTCTTACATGGAATTTCATTTCTTGGCACAAAGGACACCATGAGACGCATGCATTGACCCCAAATGACACCCTTAATTTCATATTTGACCCCATAAGACACCCTTAATTTCATATTTGACCCCAGATGACACCCTTAATTTCATATTTGACCCCATAAGACACCCTTAATTTCATATTTGACCCCAGATGACACCCATAATTTCATATTTGACCCCAAATGACCCCAAATGACGCCCTTAAGTTCATATTTGACCCCAAATGACGCCCTTAATTTCATATTTGACCCCAAATGACGCCCTTAATTTCATATTTGACCCCAAATGACACCCTTAATTTCATATTTGACCCCAAATGACACACTTAAATTCATATTTGATCCCAAATGACGCCCTTAATTTCATATTTGACCCCAAATGACACCCTTAATTTCATATTTGACCCCAAATGGCACACTTAAATTCATATTTGACCCCAAATGAGACAGTTAATTTCATATTTGACCCCAAATGACACCCTGATATTTATAGTTTACCACTATTGACACCCTATTTGTAAATTTTGCCACATGTGACACGCTGAACATTAGCACTTTGTAACACATTTGACACACTAACATGTCTGGTTCGGAACATATCTCACCCTAAACAGCATCGCAGTTCAGAGGTGACATATCCCCCCGATTTAGAAAATCGAGATATTGGTACCACTTAATGTTACACTTACACTTGTCAGACTGATGTAATGATGCGGATGAGAAACATGCACACAGGGTATGTGTGTAGTATATTTTATTTGCATATACTGTGCTTGGGGACATTCATAACGTATATATGATTGCGAAGGACACTCACGATGTGACGTGCTCAGGTGAAGAAATTGGTGATGATTCTGTTCCTTCGGGTTGATCCTGCTGCAGAAGCTGTGGGGTGTGCTCCACCTGCCTCATCTTCCTCATCATCCTGGTCATCGTCTGGTGCATCTGGCACTTGGATCCATGGGGCATTGGTGCGTACACATATATTGTGCAATACACAACATGCTATGATCATCTTGCACACAATTTCTGGACTGTACAACAGTCTTCCACCTGTGATGTCAAGGCACCGGAAGCGTGACTTTAGCACGCCAAATGTGCGCTCCACTATGCCCCTGGTGCGTCCAAGGGCCAAATTATTCTGTCTCTGGGCCTGGGTGTTGGTGGCTCGGAGGGGTGTCATCATCCATGGGGTGAGTGCATATCCTTGATCACCTGTAACATGTAATGGAGAGATGTGTCCATTAGTAGTTATGCATGCTGCTTGGGCAGTGTTAATAGTTTTGTGGTGTTTGATTGGTGCTACTTTGGTATTGATGTTAGCCATGTGTAGCTTCTGACAAAATGCCCAGCATCTATGCAAATTACATTGACTCACAGCTGATCGTCCCTCCCCCGAGCCTATTTGCTTGTGTGCACTGCGCGGTTGCATCACTAGCACTCCAACAGCGCACCAATGTCAGGCCTGTCTGCACATGTCCGCAAGCCTGACACCTACACCAGCAGGGTCCCTGGGTCTCCTAACGTCTAGCGCTACCACTCATCTACACTCCTCGCAGTCAACGCCAGGAGAACGTTTAGATGCCAGTGGCACACACAAGACACAGCTCATGTTCTGTTCAGCTGCTGACGCTGCCGCTGGACCTTCCCCACCGCACAACACCTGCAGTTTCCGATCCAGACCTGCCACAAAGCAACAGTCTGCAGCAGCCTCACCGGCAGGGCCCACAGAGGGGGGGAACGCTTCGCAATGAACATCAACTTCATTTCATGCCATGCCATCTACTCCATGGACCACGTACTCATCCATGAGCGGGGCCTCCACCTCACATACCACGAGAACTCAGAGTCCATGACCCTCTGGCAGGTGCTTGCTAACATCGAACTGAGTCAACTCTTCTCAACACTGATCCACAAGGCAGGGCACACCTTTGACCCCAGCATCACATGTGAAAACTGCGTCCACTTCATCAACAACACTCAACGCCCATGGTGTGACTGGCACAGAATACACTTCCTCATCGTGAAACCCCATGACACCCAAACCCACAGCCAGCGCCACACAGAGTTACTGGAGCAGAGTCACCAAGGATCTGGTACACTCCACCATGAACAGCAACAGCCACACCACTGCAGGTAACGCCAAAAGCACTGTCCGGAATTTCAAAACATGTATCTCCAACTGCGCATACACACGCACCAATATGCAACTCCTACATACAGCGTGCTATGAATGCCACCTCGGTCACCAACAACATCAAAGATGACAGATGCATCTGCAGATAACTTGAGTAGAACTGGAGCTACATGAAGGGAAACAATCCACATCACCACCTACAAGGACACCTAGCTCATACTCTCCCTAAGCAAGGCGCACACACACACCAGACTGGGGTTCCAGGGAGGATTGTAGCAAGTTGCAACACGGATGTTCAACGGGTGGGGTGTGCTCTACATAGTGGGTCATTAGTCCTCATCCTGGCGACCACACCAACAGCATGTGGCAACACCTGATGGGCCAGCGCCTTCAGCAGCCCTCCCCACCACAACTCTAGGTACCTAGGCATCATACTTGACTCCTCCCTCTCCATGTACACACAGGTCTATGCAGTGGCCTGCAGCTGCTTCGGCAGCCTCTGTATCCTCCATGCTACCTTCACATGGTTCCCACCCCCGTCAGGTAGGACAGTCACAATTCCTGTCATTGCCATCAGGCTGGACAACGGAAACGCACTATATGCCCACATGGACATGTCCGTGCTCTGCACACTCACGACTGTCCGGCACACCACCGCAACACTCGGTCTTGTGTACAATCTTTCTTCGTCGTTCGAGTACCTCCATCGCACATACTTGGTTCCCACCTCTCACCACATTTGCTAGTGTGTGGCAGAGGGTCTATGGCTTTGGGGATGGTTTGTCTACATGGCTGGCACCAGTTACCACAGTAACTTGTGTTTTTGTGTCTGGTAGGTGGGCCTGTTGATTGTCATGTTGTATGTGAGTTTGGAATGTGTGCATTCTCACAGTTGTGTATTCTATGATTGTGGAGTTGAGGTGTGTGGTGTGTTCAGTTTGTACTTAAAAATGAGCAGTGCATTTCCATAGGTGCCATCCTGAAAGCGTTGGTTAATGATGGATTGGCGGAAGATGTAGGAATCATGTACACTGCCTGGGAACTTGGCTACGACATTGGTGAACAGGCCCCGGTAGTCCACTATTGCCTGCACATTGATGGAATGTGTGTGCTTTCTGTTGCGGTATATGTGTGCAGTGTCCGCAGGGGGCACAAGTAGGACATGTGTGCAGTCAATTGCCCCCAACACATGCAGGAAGCCAGCTATGGCGTAGAACCCTTGCTTGGTCTCCAGCTGTTCCTGAGCAGTGTTGGGGAAGTGAAGGTGCTGGGGCATCAGGCTGGTTATGCCATCCAAAACAGTTGTGAAGCACTTTGATAGGGCTGGCTGTGAGACTCCTCTGACTCTGGCAGTTGTTGGTTGGAATGTACCTGAGGCCAACATGCGCAGCACAGCCAGCAGCTTTGTTTGTGGAGGGATGTTGCTTATCCGCTGTGTTGGTGCCGTCAGCCTGTGGGCTATCTGTGTCAGGATGCGGAGGATGGATGTCCTTTTGAGCATGTAGTGGGCAATGACATCCTCTGGCGTTAGGTCTGTGAGGATGGTGCGTCGGCGATAGACACGACTGTTAGCGACAGCTTGAGAATAAGGCGATGAAAATATCGCCGCTTTAGCGGCAGAAAAGTGCCGCTAACGCGGCAATATCGCCTTCAGAATATGCCCCTGAATGTGTATGGAGCAAGGAACTACCCCCCTGTCCTTTACTGATAAGACTAGCTATCCAGAAATGTAGGGTGGCGTTAATCCATCTTCAAATGTTAAATAGCCCAGACTTTTGTTTCACTGTATGTGGCTATCTTAAGATGGCCATTTGCAGTAGACAATCAATGGAGGGGAGGCTATAGGTGCTCCTTTTCCTGCTGTTGTCCCTGTATTATATTTTAAGATGAATTACTGGGTTTGATGAATTACTGTTTTTTTAATGGTTATATTTATTGCAAAGCACATAGATTGGTGTTTTATGACAATGAATGTATAATATTTTAACCTGTGCCTTTATGATCATTTTAAGGTCGAATAAAGATTTATTGAATTGAAATGACTGTCACGTTGTTAATATGTGCATTGCTAATCATGGATAAACAAATAACAAATGTATTTTAGCGCTGTGTTCTGAAGGACCCGCCTTATGTTTTAAATGATGCATTTATTTGGAATGAACTTCTATCAAGTGCAGTGCTTGACATTTAGTGAAATACCATTTGCTCATTACCGAAGAATAAACCATGGTACTAGATTTAAATGCTGGCAGTGATACAAGCGAGGACATCACGTCCTAGGTTATAATTAGTTATACAAAGTCCCACAGAATCCCTATGAGTCACGTATTCAAAATAATGCAGCCTAACGCTTTAGCATTTTGGATGCAGATGTCAGGGGTTGTAAGTCGTTCCAAACGTTATTTTAAGTGCAAAATGAACCAGGTGCTCAAATTGCCAGATTTATTTTTCTTTGGGACATTGCTTTTTCCTTTTTTTTAAATTCAATGTACAATTGGTATCTAGCAGGAAGAAGTTTTAGCACCTTGACTCAGGAGTCACACCGGACATTCTAAATGGATTTTTTACTGTCTCGAAAACGCATTTAAATTTGAAACTGTGAGTAAATGTGTGCAGTCAAGCACTGAAAGCCATTTCTAAATCCGGGATGAGAAACACGAGCAGAGGCTTTAAAAGTGGTTTGAGTGTTTAAGAGCACGACTTTATCCTTCGGAGATGCACTCTGGAGTGCTTTATGAAATATTAATGGATTCCTTCTCCGGGAGACCTCATGCAACAGTGTTCACACTTCTACAGTTGGCCCATTGAAAAAGCAAACCCGTTAGCATGCGATGTGTCGACCTAGAATAAAACTGAAGAATGGACGTAATAAAACGCAAAAATAAAACTAAAAATGTGACACTATCAGAAGACAAAAGAATTTATATGAGGTGAAAATAATTTTGCTATTTTGCTCAAATTGCATGTAGGGATTTAAAATGTTATGTTTATAGCGTGAATCTTAAAAGAGCACTGGCTAATGTTTATAACAGCTGTTAAAATCACAATCATCTTAATCCTTAAGCATGGACGTCGATTCACCAACAGATGGAGGGGCAGCAGGAGTGACCTCAGGCACCTTGTGACTGAAAGATGACATCATAAGGTTAAACCATTCTCACTATGATAGCATCTCAAGAGGTAGGTTTTTGCTGCTGAGGTGCTGAGGAAGAACATAGAGTGAAACTACAGAAAGCAAACATAGCTTTTTGAGTTTTGTTTACATCTGCCTTCTTATCACTGAGACCAGCGACTGCATTACATATAGGGCGCATGCTTCTGTTTACACTATGGCACACCTTTAAATGGTTGTTCCAAGTCTAGACTGCGCCTGCACGCCCTATTGCAGTGAACATGCTGTTCCCAGTGCAACCGTGAACATGTGTTGGCCCTGGAGAGAGTGCATTAGTGAAATGCCTTTCACTGTGCAAATGAAAGAAAGGCAGTGAGTGGCTGTACCTGGCTGCAGGGAGATTCCTGTGGGGTCCTCAGGATCCCCTTTCTGCTTTGTAAAAAGTGCCCTTGGACAGCACACTGACTACGTGCCACCTGCATGTGGCGCACAGTCAGTGCTCCTCCTGACAGCTCATTTGCCTCTGAGCCTGTGTCTGTAATATATCACAAGTCACAGAGGCAAAGTGTTTCCCCATTCGCATACGCCCCCCCCACATGCAAATGAGAGAATGCCCCCTCATGATCACACTGGCACAGTGAGCCAGCACAGCCCATATTTTAGAAAGGGTGGCAAGAGCATCTGCAGCCCCTTCTATACAACCAAAGTGCTCCAGGGTGCAGGAAGTGGGAGCAAACAGCTACTGTTTGGAAACGTTCTGTTATTCAGCCCTAGGGGGTACCAAACAGCAAACTAAGGGGTATATTCACAAGAACGTGTGATAACTACCGCAAGAGTAGCGTAACGCAACTTTCAATAACGCAGCCTATCACGGGAAAATAACCCTGTGTCAACGTGGAATTCACAACAAGGCGGTACCATGCGATAGTCACCAGATAACGCGTCAAATGACAGCGTGAAAATCAACGCCACGCTGAAAGAATGCGAAACGCGAACGCGAGAAGTCATGCGATGAGGCCAATCGCGGTACAGAAATCAGCGAACACCAGCCACAGGCCTGTAAATCCCACGCGGCCGGTGGGAAAAAGCACCATAAAAGAAAGGGGAAAAAAAGCCCAAAAACAATTCAAACTGAGTAGCAACATGGATGCACCCGGACCGAGTGCAGAGGACAAGCCGAACACCACAAGCCCTACGGAGGACCATCCAGGAACCCCGCTATCGGGGAAGGGCAAGGACAAGAGGAAGAGGAAGACCGGGTACAGTCCGCAGGAAGACCAGATCATTGTCACGGGGGTGACCGAACACCATCAACAACTGTTCGGCACCTCCACTGCGGCACTGGTAACCCAAACCGAAATATGGCAGGCCATTGTCACCAAGGTCAATGCAGTCAGAGTGTCCAGGAGGTCCCTGGAGGCGGTCAAGAGGCGCTGACATGATCTGAAAAGGCAGACCAAACATAAGCTCGCCGCCAACAGGGAGGCAGCACCGGCGACTGGAGGTGGGAGTCCTGCGACACAGGAGGAGCTGGATGAGCTGGAGCAAATGGTGGCCACAGTCAGCAGTGAGGAGACGGTGGCAGGATTGGGGGGCCTGGACACAGCACGATACGACCTGACCCAACAGCAACAGGGTGAGTAACGACTAGGGACGGGGGGAGATGGGCACAATGGCACACATGCACAATTACGCGCCGCACACGGCACACCCACAATGACTGTGGAACATGTCCCTGAATGCCTTGGCACACTGCAGCACACATAGAAATGCCAAGTAGGCCCCCATCCACAATGTGCACAGAGGGGCCCCCCCCTATCACCAATATCACAACCAACCCGTGCACATGTGCTGAATCCAGCAAAGCAGCGGCTCCGTGACCCACACTGACTATGCAAGTAACACTGCATGTCCGATAGCATGGCAGCTGCCCCAAAAAAATGACATGGCCCACGAAGTGTCATGGAGGTAGCCAAGTGCGGATCACATCCGTAAAGGAGCAGGTCACACTCCGACGTGTCCACGTGCACCCACAACCCATGCCTTACAATACACGCAGCAGACGAACAATGCACCAGGCCACAAAAGCAGTCCGCGAGCACACATGACCCAAGTCAAAAGCAAATCAGGCCCTGAAAAGCACACAATTCTAAGGCACCCCTCCTCAAAGGGAGAAGGCTACACGAAATCAGAGCTACAGGGGTAAGTCCCCCACAATGCAGCACACACACATAGCAATCACAGAACATCAGCAATGAAGGCAATGTGGTACAAAGTGCAACACCAGCACCACAGGACAGAGCTCACAACAGGTTCCGCTCGTGCATAGTAACTGTCCACCCACATCTGGCATTGCCTGACACTGTGTGATGATAATGTACAGGTACTACCACACATCCGTCATGTAGTCGAAAAACACACTGACTGCCATCAAATAGCCAGCTCCCCCAAAACAGTCACAATGTACATCGGCATGCAGTCTGAATGTGAACATCTGCATATCATCACCATACATATGAAACTCTGTTAACCTGCATCTCCCCTTTACATTGCAGAGGGACAAACAACACCCCCTGCAGAGCACACCACACATCCCACCCTTGATGATGAAGAGGACAACCTGCACACATGTCAAGACACCCTCCAACAGATGCTGGACAGCCTCTGCACCCCACCCCCAGGAGCAGGCCAGGCCAGCTGCCTCGAGGTGACCACACCACCTGCACAGACCACACAGCAGGAAACACACACCACCACGGCTGTCTCCCCGGACCCCCCGACCAATACATGGAATTCCAACGGCGTGTTTTGGGTTGCCAGGTGGAGTTGGCTCATCAGCTGCGGGTGGGTTTCGAGCTCGTGGCAGCCAAACTCGATGCCATACGTGGGTGTCTGAGTCCCATCAGGGACCACGTACAGTCCCTATCGGACACCCCCTGTACACACCATGCTCCGCCACAGACCTTGGCTAACCTCACTGGTGCCATGAGTCTAATACAAGAACTGTCTGGTCAGACAGGCACCAGCCATGACAGCACAGAGTTGGCACAGATGCGGAGGGCAATGGACACCATGGAGCAGACGCAGGCTGGAAGCATGTCTGCCATGGCTGGACACCAGCGAGTAGTGGCTGGGAACAGCAACGCCCTGCAGTACTCCAACTTGCCATTGCTGCCACTGAGCCGTTCCCAGATGACTGCAGCGGGAACATCGACACACACAGCTCCGACCCCTGATGTGTCCGTGGCACACTGTGATGCTGCCCCATCACCTACGCAGTCTGATGTGTCAGGGGCACACAGCGATGCAGCCATCACCCCGCCACACACACCGGACACACTGGACACAGAACCCGTATCAGGGGAGTGAGAAGGGGATGGGAACTACTGTGTGAGGAATTAGGCAGTAGCATCCATCACCGCCATATGGCCTGTCCCTGCCTGGTCATGACCTATGCATCATGCCCTGGGAAATACCTCCTACTGACCTCCGGAACATCCTGCGACATTCACCCGGACCCCGACACGGACTGCCATTTCTTCACAGCTGGCCCATCACACAGCAATCCTGCTGCGGACTGCACTCTCCCTCTTCCCAATCACTGTGCAATCCCCAAAGGACTCTGGTTGGCCCACCACTGGGCTTCCATGTGATGTGGGCTTGGATGGCCAGGTACAGCTCCAGCTCTGTCAATCACCTGAATGTGAATAAAACATTCTAAATCACACAGATGTGTCATCACTATGTTCACTCACATATGGAAGTATGGCTGGATGTGGGGACGATGATTGCACATGAGGGTACACCCTGGTAACTGACATCTATGCGCATGTCTATCCCTGAGACACATGGCCAATTGGATGACTGTGAAGGTGAGTACTAGCTGTGTCCCCATTGCACATCAACAGCAATCTCGCAACACCCCAACGTAGGCACACGTCCATGTGTTGAATAGGGCCGTGTGTAGGAGTGACCAAAACGGTGGCAGGCCAGGAGTGGTATCCCACACCACGTGTGACAGCAGAACTTCACATTGCATACCGACTTACACACATCTGTGTGGACACATTCTGTTGTGATGTATGACATTGCTCCACATGGTCAGAGGTTGGACACCATACACACATAGCTGGAGTCATGTAAGTGCACATGTCGTCCAGCACCTATCCAAAAACAATGTCTGGCTCACAGAGGTGGAGCTTGCCAAAGGGACACACCCCCATTGCACATGTCAGTCAGTTCCTCCCAGTGTTGGGACGAGGCTCATTGTGGCACACGAGTGGACAATCTAGACAACACACCTTACAGTTAGACACCAGTGGAGTGGCATAGGCTTTATTGGCATGTGCGTGTCAGTACGGATGAGGCAACGGCCACAACAGGCAGGGACATGCTTAAGACACTTACACGCATGGGTACGCATGGGTACATGTCGAGGTTCAGAAAATGTTGGGGCTGAAATGGGCAACATTCATCACGGATGGCAACGCTCACAGCCCACCTTGCCTTGCTGGATGAGTCATGTGTTGTTTGGCGTCTGCCCATTGCCCCGTGTGAGGGGGCATGACTCACTGCACGTGGGATCTGCATGGTGCTCTGCCTCCGGTGTGCGCCGATTGTCTGCTCTGCTGACAGTGATCAGGTGTGAGGGTCCGACAGGTTCACATGTCATGCTCCATTGCCATGTGTGTGCTCTCCCCAAGCAGTGTGTCCAAATTGGCAACGTTGCCAAACAACGCTGTGTTGCTCCGACCATGGACCTGCGTCACCTTGCACAGGTGTGTGTACACACGCGTTATTCCACGCACATGCATCCAGAGCCCGACCGAAGGCAGACGTGTCCTCTGTTGTGGTGGGATATGTGAGCAATCCCCCCAAGGCAACAAGTTGTTGGGCCATGTGCCGTTTGTGGCAATCGGGTGTGGCTGCAGGAATGTAGTTACTCGTCCATGAATGCCCGTGCAGCTTCATGTGCAATGTGTTCCAATAGTACGTCGATGTCGTGTTCAAGGAACACCAGGGTGAGCCAATCCATTAGGTGGGCCGGGCAGGTGTGCTCAGCCCACGCCGTCTCACCGATCCGCAACACAGCCCAATAGGGGAGCGCCTCGATGTGGTCACTGCACACGAGAAATTGTGCAATCTCCCATGCACAACTGCCAATACATACGCAGTATGTCAAGGCATCCCATGCACGGCTGTCTCGGTTACACTCCTGTTCGTGATCCAACAGGGGGCGCAGACACAAGTCATAGTCCAATTCATCAACAGTTGTGTTGGATAGGCAGACATCCATGGGACACTCGAATGTGCAAGTTCGGCAGTGGAACCAGGGCTGGACGCAGGTGACGTGGGCAATGCGGAAGCTGAGCCTGTAACTGATCCGCAGCACTGCCAGTGGCAATGCGCCCAGTAAATGCAGCATACGTGCACGGTACTGTTCCACGTGACGGGGGTTGTGCATGTGCCCGGTATGGCCTGCCATTGCGTTGGTGCGTCTCGTGAACAGGCACTCTTCTGGACTGCGACAGTTGTGTGGAGGATATGCCACAGCTCTGAGCAATGATTCGAATGTGTGTGCAACATTGTGGGTTATGGGTTGCTGTGAGTGTCAAGGACATCCCATGCGGGGGTACCACAGGCAGGGGCTTCTGTGTGTGGGCTGTGGATGAGTCAGATGGTTCATTTGCAGAATGCGTGGTGTGGGAGTCGTCCTCATCTGCCATTGCATCTCTGTCAGGGTGTTCCAGGCAAGTTCTGGACCAAGATCAGAGGTGCAAGTGTCCTCCCGCATTCTGCATTGGGACAATGGTGCTTTCATCCCTGATGTTTGTCTGACTACTACTTGCGTTTTCGGAATGTGATGTGGCTTTGGCGCTGAGATTGGGACACGGCCTTGGGCTCAGGGTGTACGGATGGCGATGCACACACACATGTTGGCATGTGGAGCCAGGTGCCCGAGCGGCCTTGCGCTGCTTGTGCTATCTCACTCCGTCTCTCTCCCTCTCTTTCCTTTGTTGGGCGCATGGCACACCTTCTTCTCTTGGATTTGGTCTTCCAGGCTGTGTGCTACGGATTGTCCAGTGAGGAGCAGCTAGGACTCATCCTAAGGGTTGTTTCTGCTTTTGTTTGTATGGTGTTTTGTGTTGGTGATTGCATTGCTGTATGACTGATTCTCCATTTTCTGGCCACGCATGTATGTTTATTTTCCTGCTTGTGCGACATCAGGCAAAATGTTTGTTTTGGGATTTGTGGTGTTGGTGTGCAATTTCTTAGTCCGGGGTTGGGGGTGGTCCCGGGGGCGGGGGTGTTGCGGGCCTGGGTGTGGTGTCGGTGGGTCTTGTGGCCCTCTTGGGTGTCCGGGCCGCATGATGAGTGACTCCATGGCATCTGTTGCCCTTTGGATGTGGCCCTGGGCTGTGCTCCCTTTTGTGGTGCTGGCTGCCGTCCGACTTTACACCAGGTCAGAGCAGGTGTATATTTCCTGGTGCTAACGAGCCTTATCGCCTGTTTTGTGTTTTTATCGCGGATGTGGCTGGTCGTTGTGAATGTTGAGGTGTGCTGTTGTCTCGGCTTTTGTCACGGGAACGCCTACTCTGCATCTCATTAGCGATATTTGCGGAGGTCCTCTGTGGCGATGTTTTTTGCGGCTGCTATCGTGGGTTAACTGGTTCTGTGGGCTATTAACACCGGCTTGTGAATGGGGAGGTGAATTTATCACGACTTTGGCTGCGCTAGAGTGCTGTTAATTCGGCGATAGCTCCTTGTGAATATGCCCCTAAGAGTAATGTTTGCTACCCCTGCAAACCACTAATTCACATCCAAGTCCTTGTCTTCAAGTGTCACCATAAGAATAAGATCCACGTTAAGTTCTTTGTCCATTGTCTTCCCAAGTCACCAAGTGTTCCTTGCATATAATGATCTCCATTAGCAACTTCTTTTCCACTATAAGATCTGGCCCGAAACTCTTTCTAGGCTTAGCAAAAATCAAACAGTAAGTGTACCCAGCTCTGTATCTAACTGTTTGCAAATCTTGGGTCAACCAAGAGACAATATAGCAGCATAGAATGCAAATTATATTACATTCTCAAAATGTTCTACTGTTTGAAATTTGTGACAGATCTTCCTGTGTCTAGGTTTCTTGCACAATCTCCAGGCTACCATCCCCCTCGCCCTGTCTGATCTTCACTGTACAAACTGACTCTTTCTAGGAGCCGTGCTCCCAATGTTGCAAAGACTGAAAATAATCCAGAGTGCTGAAGCAAGACAACTACTGCACATTTACCCCCAAGACCATCTCATTTGCGATTCAATTGCTCCCAGCATCCTATGTATCACTCCTTTCATTTTGCTATATGCCAAGACACTGCAACAAACTACAATCAGAGCACAAATCAAGCTCCCAAAAATAACATAAAAATGTTACTTGCATAGGTCAAATCAGCGTCACACAATATTCGATCCAAGGACGTCATGGAGTAGCATGCTACCAGTTAACAAATGCACTTCATTGCCTTGCTAGAGGCATGAAGTTGACTGTGAACGAAACATATATTATTGTGTTAGGTCCCCAGTCTTCCTTTATATACATGCACTAAGCTGCTCTAAATTTGTCCAGTCCTTTCTCTCTCAGGTCAGCCATTGTCTACCTTATGGTGGGAATCTCTAGCCATGCAAACTCCTTATAGGACACCTGGTTATCTATCAAACAATTCCAGTAGCAAACTAGGGGCACAGCATTTTGCCTAGGCTAAACATCCCCAGTGAGGGTGAGTCAATGGGGCTTCTGCAATTTTTATCATCTACATCACCCATTTCACCCATCAATCAATCAATCAGGGAATTGTAAGTGCACTACTCACCCGTGAGGGTCTCAAGGAGCTGAGGGGGGGGGGTCCGCAGATCTGTTTAGCCAAAGAGCCAGGTCTTGAGGGTCTTCCTGAAGGTGTTCAGGAAGGGGGCCCATCTGATGTCTGCCGGTAGCTCGTTCCAGGTCTTGGCTGCACTGTGAGAGAAGGATTTTCCGCCTGCTCTGGCTCTGTGGATGTGCGGGGTTTCGGCCAGTGCGAGGTTGAAAGATCAGAGGTTTCTTTTGGGTACGTGGAAGTTGATTCTGTCGTTGAGGTATTTGGGTCCGTTGTTGTGTAGGCATTTGTAGGCGTGAGTGAGGATTTTGAAAGTGACTCTTTTCTCCAAGGGGAGCCAGTGGAGACTTCGTAGGTGTTGGCTGATGTGTTCGTGTCGGGGGATGCCGGGGACGAGTCTGGCGGCGGCGTTCTGTATTGTTTGGAGTTTGCGGAGTAGGGACTTGTTGATGCCGGCGTAGAGTGCGTTTCCATAGTCCAGTCTGCTGGTGATGAGTGCGTGGGTGACTGTCTTCCTTGACTCAGGGGGATCCACTTGAAGTTCCTGCGGAGGATGCGGAGGGTGTTGAAGCAGCTGGAGGTGACGGCGTTGACCTGTCGGTTCATGGTGAGTGATGAGTCGAGTACGATGCTGAGGTTCTTGGTGTAGTCTGAGGGGGTAGGTGGGCTTCCAAGGGCGGTCGGCCACCAGGTGCTGTCCCATGCAGAAGGGGTGGTACCGAGGACGAGGACTTCTGTCTTCTCTGCGTTGAGCTTCAGGCAGCTGTTGGTCATCCAGACTGCAACGTCTTGCATTCCTTTCTGGAAGTTGAGTTTGGCAGTGGTGGGGTCTTTGGTGAGGGAGAGGATGAGCTGGGTGTCGTCAGCGTAGGATACGATGTTGAGGCCGTGTTGTCGGACGATGGCTGCGAGGGGGGCCATGTAGATGTAGAAGAGGGTGGGGCTCAGTGATGAACCCTGTGGGACTCCGCAGGTGATTTTCGTGGGGTTGGAGAGGAAGGGTGGGAGTCTGATCCTTTGGCTTCTTCCGGTGAGGAATGATCGGATCCAGTCCAGGGCTGTTCCTTGTATGCCTGCATCGTGTAGTCTGGCGACTAGTGTGCGGTGGGAGATGGTGTCGAAGGCCGCTGATAGGTTGAGTAGGATGAGAGCGGAGTGGCCTTGGTCCAGGAGGGTGCGGATGTCGTCTGTGGTGGCGAGTAGGGCGGTCTCTGTGCTGTGGTTGCTTCGGAATCCGGATTGGGACGGGTCGAAGACGGCGTTCTCTTCAATGAATCGTGTAAGTTTCCTGTTGACTGTTTTCTCTGCAACTTTGGCTGCGAAGGGGAGGAGCGAGATGGGCCGATAGTTCTTGAGGTCGGTGGGGTCAGCTGTGGGCTTCTTGAGCAGGGGTCTGACTTCTGCGCGCTTCCAGTCATCTGGGAAGGTGCCTGTTTTGAAGGTGGTGTTGATGGTGCATTGTAGTTTGGGTGCGATGGCGGCCGCAGCTCTGTGGTAGATGTGAGGGGGGCAAGGGTCGGTGGGGGCCCCCGAGTGGATGCTTTTCATGGTCGAGGTGGTGTCTTTGGCCATGATCGGTGTCCAGTTGGAGATGGTGGGCTGGCTGGTGTTTCTGGGGGGCGGTGGGCAGTCTGTGGCACCTGGTGGATGGTCGATGAAGTTGTCGTAGAGGTTTTTGATCTTGAGGTGGAAATAGGTTCCAAGCTTGTCGCAGAGGTCTTGGGATGGTGTGATGTCTGTGGCTTCGCTGCGTGGGTTGGTGAATTCCTGAATGACACTGAAAAGTTCCTTGGAGTTGGTGGAGTTGGCCAGGATTTTGTTGTGGATGAAGTTCCTCTTGGTGGCTCTGATCTGGTTATGGTAGTCCGTCATGGTGTCCTTGTAGGTGGTGTGGTTTTCGGTTGTCTTGGTGTTTCTCCAGTTCTTCTCCAGGAGTCTGCAGGAGCGTCTGGCTTCTTGGAGAGCGGTGGTGAACCAGGTGGCTTTCCTGGGGCATTGTCTGTCGGGGTTGCGTAGCGAGGCGAGCTCGTCTGCGCAGTTGAAGATCCAGGTGTGGAGTTCTCTGGCTGCGTTGTTTGCGTCGTTGGGTCAGGTGCCCAGGTGTGGTTGTCTCGGGTGAGGGTGGAGTTAAGTTGCTCGTCGGTAACCTTGCTCCAGTTCCTTTGAGGTGGGCGTGGGGCTGGTTTTGGTACCTTGGGTTTGTTGATGGCGAAGTGTACGCAGTGGTGGTTGGTCCATGGCGGCTGCATTGTGTGGCTGAATTGGACGCTGTTTCCTGCCGCGAAGATGGGGTTGAGGGTGTGTCCTGCTCTGTGGATCGGTGTGTTGACGAGTTGTTTAAGTCCGATGCTGGTGAGGTTGTCACGAAGGATAGTGGAGTTGGGGTCGCTGGGGTTGTCGAGGTGGAAGTTCAGGTCTCCAATGAGTATGTAGTTTGCTGAGGCGATGGCGTGGGGTGCGATGAAGTCGGTGATGGTGGTGGCGAAGGGTGTTCGGGGGCCGGGGGTCTGTAGATGAGGGTTCCTCGGAGTGTGGCTTTGGGGGTGGTCTGGATCTGGAAGTGCAGGTGTTCGGCGGAGGGGAAGGTTTCGCTGGAGGTGGTGAGGCAGAGGGTGCTCTTGTGGGTGATGGCGAGGCCTCCTCCTGGGTGGTTGGGGCGGTCTTTCCTCTGGATCTTGTATCCGTCTGGGATGGCGGTGCTGATGTCGGGGGCGGAGGATGCATTGGTCCAGGTCTCTGTGAAGAAGGCGATGTCGGGCGAGAGAGAGTCGAGTAGGTTCCAGATTTCCATGGCGTGTTTGTGTGCGGAGCGTACGTTGAGGAGGATGCATTTTAGGGTGTCCCCGGTGCTGGCGTCGGCGGTGTTGGAGGCCAGGGTGGCGGTGAGGGTTTGGCGGCAGTGGAGGCAGGAGAACTGGCCGTGGGTCGTGTTCGGCGAGGCCGGTTGGCATTCACTAAGTCTTCCAGGGTTGAGTGCGAGGAGGGTGGTGGTGTCGTAGCGATGGGTAGTGGGAGCTCCAGGGTTCCTGGCCGCAGTCAGGTCACGGACGGGCGCAGATGGGCTTGTCTTTGGCGCTCCTTCGGGCGCCAGCGGCGCGACCGCGCAGCGGCCGCCATTAAGTAGGGGAGGTGGGAGGGAGGAGAGGCTGGGAGGCGGGAGTGGGGGAATTCCGGAGGGGAATTCCGGGGGGGAATTCCGGGGGGGAGGGGCTGCAGGGGCAGCAGCGGAAAAAGGCAAAAGGAACAGGCAGGCACGAGAAAATAAAAACAGTGGTGGAATTAGAGCAAGACACAGATGGGCACAATAACAGTGGCACAACAGGGAAAAATTAAGAAAAAAACGACTGAGAAAGGTTACGGTGGTTGCAGGCAGTCTGGTCCCAGTTGGAGCGGGCAGCAGGCGCAGGAGCGGGCAGCAGCCTCGAACCTCCCAAGGAGGAAGTTGGGTCTGGAGGCAAGAGATGGCACAGCGGAGCTGCGGGGAGAGAGTGGACCTAGACCGAGGGTCGGAGGTTTATGTTTATTTGAGTTTTATATAGCGCTGGCTAGACCCGGAGGTATCAGAGCGCTTTACATAAGGTTCCACAGAATTACAAAATTACATCAGTTACAAGTTACAACAGTTACAGGAAAACATTTCAAGAGCATCGGAAGACGAAATAAATGGAGCTTAGGAGGGTAAGGGGGTGAGGGTAAAGGTGTAGGAGGGAGAAAGGATGGAGATAGGATGGATGGAGAGACGAATGAGAGTCTGCCCAAAGTCCAGCTGGGTAGGTGACGGCCGAGGGGAAGTCCACAGCCCATCTCCTCTATAGCTATCAGGTAGCTCCACCGGGCATCAGTCAAGCGGCTAGGTCTCAAAAAGAAAACAATTAGAGAGCAAAGAGGAGGGATAAATGGAGCGTAAAGGAGAAAGTGGGTGGAGTAAAGGGGTAGGAGGGAGAGTATGACGGAGAGACGAAGTAAGGTCTGCCCAATGTCTGGCTGGGTAGGTGACGGCCAAAGGGGTAGTCCACAGCCCATCTCCTCTATAGCTATCAAGTAGCTCCACCGGGCATCGGCCAAAAAGCTAGGTCTCCACGGTCGATGGCCGCCGTATTTGCTCATCCAGTGAGGTCCCAAAAGGAATCAGGACCAAAACGGAGGCTCAATTGGCCATAAGAAGTGATCCTGCGGGCAAGCAAAGCAGAGAAGTCCAAACCCAAAGGCAATCCAATACCGTTCCAAGATGGCCGCCGTCTTTGCTCAACTAGTGAGGAGGCTCGTGGAAATCCATCCTTTATTTTCATGGTTGGGTATCCATCCTTTATTGACATGGTTGGATAGGGAGACCATTTTGGAAAAGATTCCTATCGATGACAGGGGGAAAGGTACCAACAAAATGGAGAGCCATGAACACAGAGCCCCAACTGGACAGATGAAAGGGCTCAACAGGTCTCAGGACATAGAGACCCCACGTTGCGCCTCCAGGCAATGACAGAATACGAGAAGCAGATCGGAGGGGGCACTCTTCAGGAACACAAGGGCCCCCCTCCTCGGGTCTCAAGTGGGAGACCAGCCGGTCTGTAGGCTCGTGGAGAAGGAAGGCAGGCTACGGACGTTCTCCACCCGCTCCTGGGGCATAGGGGGAATCTGCTGTCGATCCCTTGCACCTCACGGGGGCCCTCAACTCCGGCTTCCTGCAGGGTTCCAGCCAGCGATCGCGCAGGGCCTAAGCATCAAGGCAACCCGCGATGTACACGGCACAGCGGGCATCCCCCGGCAGCTCCTGATGAACAGGGGGAGCCTGCGGTGGGAGACGGCGCGGTCACAGAGGGCTCAGCCGCAACCTCAGATCCGAGGTGCCATCCGACTGGTATCGGCGCACCAGACGCTCCTACCTGCAACTGGCTCGGGACACAAGTCGGTGGTCCCAGGCGAGATCTGTAGTGCAGCCGTTGGGGGTCAATCGCCTCCAGTGCATCCTCTTTGGCAGCACAGGAGACTCCAGTGCGAGGGGGGGCAGCACTCACCAGACTCCGGTGGGAGCCAAGAAGATGTTCGGGGGGCTCGATCTCCCATCGGTGGACGGCAGCCAGCTCACCAGTCCCAACACATTGTTAGGGGGACGTCCCAGGGTTCCATCTCACTCCAGGCATCGGCGGCCGGCAGCCAGCAGAGGAACAAGGAAGCGAGGCGGGCAGTGGTCACGCCGTTACAGGCGGCCAACCCGCTCCGGAGTCGGCGGCAGGTCAAACAGCCAACAGCAGCACTCCCATTTGTTCGCATATCATGCCAAACCTCATAATGTCCCTATATGATTCAAGGAGGCATTGCACTGACATTCCAACACTTTGATTAGTTTCCTGCATATATGTTGTGTTAAACAGATGAAAGACCTCAGAGTTTACCCCAACTTTGAATTTGCAAGAGAGAGAATCCTCACTATCACACCAGAACATTTACTCTATTACAAAAACAGTTAATTATAACCCATAGCCTGTCTGGTAAACAATGAGCTTCATGGCTCGTTTGCTGGAAGGTTGTTTACATTACAGTTGAAGGTCAACTTACTGGTTATTTGCTCACACTTTAAGACTTTCTCCTTTAGGTGATTAGAATGTACAGCCACTGAGATTGTTGGAACACTTTCATCTTGCATAATGGTAACCACTGTGCCTTGCTATGAACTTTAGATAGAAAATCCTGATGGTAATAAAATTGAGAACACTGGAATATTGAGAGCTCCACTGAAAACAATGGAATGGCTTGTGGCTAATAATGGGTCGTATGGACCGTCTGCGTTCACATTCCAAAATTTGCCTTTCTTTTTGTCCTTTTTTAATACAGAGCATTCTACCTTTAGTGGATCGATTATTTTGATATTGTTATAGCCCCTTTGCCTTGGGCTGTACATTTATTATAGCCTCCCTCCCCTCCTTTATGACTGTAGATTTGAGGTTCCATCACGTCATGCAAATTTCGTTCTTGTTTGCTTCACAATCTACAGAAAGAAGCTGTGCAGGCAGGCATCATTGCTTAATATTTGATGTAATTAATTAGTGATTTCTGCATATTTGCGATATTATGTGTCTGTCATTGCTACTATACTCAGTCTCATGAAACATTTTAAATAAGGGTTTCATAACCTTAAGCTGGAAATCTACTTAATGCTTGCTTCAACAACAATAGTTACCTTTCAGCAGTGCTTAATATTTGACCAATTTGAGTATAATTAGTTTAGTAAAATGTGTTTACCTATAAAGCAGACTGTTGGACTTGTTTATAGGTGATAGTTGAAATGTTCTTTCAATGTTAAAGATTGAATGCCTTCATCAAAATAGAGATATGCTGTACTTTCTCATAGCAGGAGAGGGGGCACCATGAATTGGCCAATGAAAAAAATAGGTTTAAAGTGGTCTTTCAGGAAAGAGTCCAGTGAGAGTTTAAAATTTCACATATTAATATCTGCATGCATTTTATATTTTATATTGTTAAATACTTTTGAAGATATTTTGCAAATGAGTGGAAAAAAATCACAATTCTGGTTTCCATGACACTGATATCAGCAAAAGATGTTGGATTTAGATTACCTAATTAAAAAGAAATCACTGGGATAGCCAAATTCCAGGGCAAACCGAGGTCCTTCTTGGTGCAGCTGAAGCCCATATGGTTAACACCTCAGGGAGACATGTACCAGGTATGTAGTGCTGATCTGAATAATATGGGAAAGATGGTTAACCAAGCATGGGTACGGACTCACATCATAGAAACTCTTCAAATAATAATGCACGGCATTAGAAAAGAACTGACATTAGGCCTTGATAATAGAGGACACCCTAAAACATGAGAATTGATATAGCAGGGCTACCTTTTTTCACACAAAGACTAACATCTGAAAACTTCACTGATATACAAATCAAGTCAACAGGTTGATCTGCAGTGCTGTGAGTAATGTAGACTAGACAGAAAGGAAGAATTAAGGATTTAAATGACTAATATTCCACTTTGCCATTGCCAGAAAACAATGTATGACAATCCAGAAGTAAGTCTGAATCTAAAACATCAGCTTTTGTAGCAAAATATTAATTGAAAGTCTGTTGGTATCCATCCCTTTTCTACAAGATAAAAGTCAAATGATGGCCTAAGTGTAAATCAGAAAACATGGTATTTTCTTCATTCTCATCAAGTATTCTTAGACAATTACTAGTTAAAGTATTATTAATAATTCAAATAGTCACTGTGGGGACTAGGATGTGCCCTGCATGGTGTAGGCAAGTTTCCCTTCCCTGAGTGCCTGATTGCATGTATGTGGTATCCTGACTGTTTATTTTTGACCATAGTGTCACACTAATGATGAGTGTGCTCAGAGGCCTTGGCTTGTCCCTTGACATGAGTAAGGTCCTGAATTTGTTCTGTGACCTGCAGAGTCTCACCAAACTTGCCTGCATTGATACAAGTGGACAACTGTCTCTGTTGCAGATTTACTACATAGAGAGCTGGTGGCAGCATACCATGTTTTCAGAAGCCTCAGTTGTAACCAGACCTTTTTATCTTTGTTACTGGGGTGGAGGCCTTTTGACTCACTCATGTATTGTTCTCCATTTATATGCTTATCCCACCCTTAGCACTATCAACTCAATTGTATGTTGTTCATGTTTGTGTGTGTAGACTCTGTGGTACATGCGTTAAGTGTGAGTGAGCCAAAGACTAAAGAAAGGAGAGTGGATGAAGGGTTCCTTTCAAGATTCAATTATGCCTTTTACTTGGGAAGTAGCTGTTAATGAGTCTTTCTGAACACTGCACTTTGGTAGATGGTAGGGGTGTGAGGTTTGACTGCAGACTCTGTTGTGAAAGGTTAGGGGAACCATTAGGTAAGGATCATCCTTTTGTCTTTCCCTGATTACATTTTAATGTGGCTGATCACTGCCAGGTGCAGAAACCTTGTACTTCTTTGTGCCTTTCTGGTGGGTGCTCCAGGCAGTGAGAAGCATCACTCTATACAAATGTTTTGTTGCATAGCAGCTTTTAAAGGACACTTAAAAACATCCCAGACTAGTTCTGTAAATGCAGGCAGGCACATCTTCTGTCTCATTACGCTTTATATAAGTGGGACCGTACTACCTCACTTGTTGTTCAGTTCCAAGTCCTCTGTGACCAGGAAAAGGAGTGCTCTGCAGGATTATCAGAGCACTTCAGTACAACCATTGCTGGTATCCGTCTGATAACCAGACTGAAGGTGAGAAGTGCTGAGAAAGAGAAGTAGCCTGCCAACCTTGTAGGATGGGTGACTTCCAGGAGGAGCAAGACTGTGCCTACCTCTGGTGTCTGTGGGACACTCAGATGAAGAAAACTGAGAAAACCGATCTGCGGACCCCCGTGTCTGTAGGTATGATGTCTCATAAAAGTAGTTCCAGGTGGGAACTGCAAAGACTGAAAGAACGATTGCTGTTGCTAGGTCGGAGTGTGATCGCAGAGTCAAGAGTATCAGCATATGTGTTCCCACATTGTCACTAGCTACGGCTTCTGCAAGGGCAGGTCATCACTCAAGTATTGACCTGTGTAAGTTTCCATCACCACCAGCAAATTAGCTTGTACGTGATGGCACATTCACCGGCATATCAACCAAGTGTCTGATCACAACATCGCTAGAGTAACAGCCTATGCCCGGCTGCATCATCACCAAAGACTTGGCCTGTGTGTGGCCACATCATGACAAGAAGAACCAGCCTGCACTGCTCTTCAATGGCCAGCCCTTGCCGGGGTTCAAATTTCGTTATTACAACAAGGGGTTGGGCCTATACTTACGTCCAAACTAGGCCACCTTAGTACTAAAGGAAATAGAGGGAGTGTTTAGGACGTGCGCTGTTCTAATGATACTTTCAGGAATCACCTCCTTTAGTCATTAAGTGGTTGTGGTGCTTTTATTTCACCTTTTCTTATTTCATTCAAAGTACAAACTATTACGACATTTGATTCATGTCATAGAGGAAGGCACTGTACAATATTCATAAATACAGATAACCATTGACATAAAGCACATTTCAAACAGAAATACTTGAAAAAACCAAATCAATGAACAAACAAATATATACAAAAAACAATATGACAAACATCAGACCAGTCCTTATTTGTATGGCAGTGCAAAAAATTAATACTTGTTAGATAAGTAACATGTTAAAGAAATAGCTACTTTTAAAGACAACACGATCAATTTCAAGAACTCCAAATCTGAACGCGACAGAAAATTTTTCAACCTTTAGACGGTCTACCCCTATCTACGAGAAGATTTCTATAAACGTGAAGACTCACGTGGTTACTTAACTGACTACAGAGGCAGGTCAAGACGCAAGTTCTTAACCTTTTCTGATACATCCTCATCTGACTCCACAGGTGAGTCTGACCCACGGGAAGGACCTTCCCATGGAAATCAGCCACGAAAAAACAACAATTCTTTTTTAGGTGTTGGTCAACAGCAACGGAGAGAAAGGTACAAACCACAACCGTGGCAAATGAGCACCAGGCGAAAAAACTACCAATCGTGAAGAAGACCGCAATCATAAATCTGTCCACCAACATTTTGACCCCTGATCAAGAAGCAGTTCTGGAACTTGGCTTAAAGTTCATCCCTAGCCAAAAACAAGATCTGGTCCATTTAAAAATGGAAGCCATGGAACTATTTAGGAAAATTTGGCTTCACATATTCTTCAAAGATTAAGAGATGCCTCAAACAAGTGAACCTTCTGGACTACGTAATAGGTCGACGTTTTGTCCCCCTACCTACAGCACTCCCAAAAGTATTCTCACCTTCGAGCAAGTGGTCCTATCCTCACTCAACCAACTTAATCCCTGCAAGGCGTTTGTCAAAAGTAACATACCGTTGAGACAAAAACTGGCAATCAAAGAACTTAAGGAAGACAAAGAGCTGATTATCAAGCCGGCGGATAAGGGTGGCGCCACAGTGGTTTGGGCCAGAGAAGCATATTTGGAAGAAGGTCGTAAGCATGTCCACAATCAAACGTGGTATAGGAAGATTCCATCAGATCCGGTACAACAGATCCAAAATGAAATCAAATTCATAGTCGATGAAGCACTGGAAGTTGGAATCCTGGGCCCCAAAGAACATGATTTTTTAATAAAGAAACATCCAAGAATACCGGTCATTTATTTCCTTCCGAAGATTCATAAGCATGCCACCTTACCCCCCGGACGTCCAATCGTATCCGGGTGTGATTCGGTCCTCGAACCCATTTCTAAGTATGTGGACGTTTTCCTCAAGCAATTCTTGCCGAATGTAACTTCCTACCTGAGAGATACGACCGATTTTATTAATAAAATCGAAGGATTTCATTTCCTACCAGGACAGCACAGGTTGGTCACACTAGACGTGGTCTCTCTATACACGCAAATCCCCCAAGAGGAGGCCTTAGAAGTACTGGAATGGTACCTAGAAAGTAGAGACCGACCTCATCGCATTCCCACACAATTCATCGTCAACCTAGCATCCTTGGCATTAAAACGCAACTACTTCAAATTCGAAAAAGAGTACTTTGTACAGGTGAAAGGGACCGCCATGGGTTGTCCCTTTGCGCCGGAGATGGCGGTTCTCTACATGGCTAAGTATGAGGACCGTTTCATCTACAATAACAATCCATTCAGTCATAGTTTGGTCCAATGGCATCGGTACATTGACGACATTTGGTGTATTTGGGCTGGCACAGAAGAAGAACTATTGCAATTCCATGGGTGGTTGAATGAAAGAAGTCCAGACATCCAGTTTACATTAACTCATAGTCTCAATAGCTTGACTTTCTTGGATGTTGAGGTACGGCCATCAGAAACAGGTTTGATTACTACGTTATACACAAAGCCTACTGATAAAAACACAGCTCTTAACTTTCGTAGTCATCATCCAAAGAGCCTCAAAGACAATCTGCCTTATGGGCAGTATTTACGTATTCAGCGTAATTATACACGAAAAGAGGATTATGAAATATATGCGAACCTGTTGACAGAGAAACTGAAAGAAAAAGGCTACCCGTCCAAGCTACTCAGGCACTCGTGTAAAAGAGCATGGTTTACACCTCGCGAAACCCTTCTTGAAAAACAACCCAAGAACCAATGTCCCGACTAGTGTGTGTGTCCACATTCGGCCCCTTCACTAACTCGTTTAAAAAGATTATACGACAGAATTGGCATCTTGTTAAAGATACCGACAAAGATCTTAAATTGCCCCTGTTCGCCTTAAAGAAAAATGTCAGCATTGGACAACGTATAGTAAGGACTTCTGAAGAGCCCCACAAGAGAGATGAAACCCTACACAGCTTTCTGAACCTCCAACCAGTCACAGGACACCATTAATGTGGAATGTGTCTAGCATGCAACTCGACTATTGAAGGCTCAGAATTTACAGATGGCAGTGACAAGTGGACACACAATGAATTTTCAACCTGCAAAACGAAAAATGTGGTCTATGCTATAATCTGCCCATGCCAACTCGTTTACATTGGAAAAACGACGCAGGAAGTCAGACAAAGGATCAGTCAGCACCGGTCCAGAATAAAGAATAAAGTACAGAATGCACCACTGGTGTTGCATTTTCACGAACTCAAGCACACTGAAAGAGATTTGAGATGGACTATTCTAAGTGTTGTGAAACCGAACCCCAGAGGGAGACCTAGAAAGAAGACTGCTGCAGAAGGAAGCTTATCTAATAATGCGCTTTAACACAACCTCTAAAGGACTTAATGAAATGTCTGAAGTCAACAGGTTGTAATTAAATTTGAACGTCGTCTAGAGTAATCACTTGCCTCTCACTATACATTCTCAACCAGCTTTTATACACCAGTTTCATCCTAGACATATTGGAATGATATTCCCCCCCTTTTTTTAATACATCATAGAAAAGATAAAAGCCCCCATTTTCCGAGCCATTCTAATAAAACGAGAAATTTTCAAGACAAATGCAACAGCATGACATTCACAGAGTCAAGCTGTTGCAAAAGGAAAAGTTTTCAATTCCTTTTTAAAGCTCGCGCTGGCTCTCACTCCAATGAATTCCACACTGCTCGCAAATCAAGACTGCAAATACCAAAACACATTGCGAGAATTCTAAGCACATCATAGGCTGTGAATTTAAAAGCCTTCGTGTCGTAATAGCCCCGCCTTCCTCCTTACTCCGGTGATGACTGATGGAACCGGTGAAAAACAGACGCAGCTCATTTACGAGCATACTAAGGCGAGTTTTACCACAATGATTAATAGGCACACATCTCAAATTAAACACAACTCTCCTTGTTTTAGGCTAAACAACAGTTTTATCTCACTTATTTTTCCAGAAGCGGTTTGGGGAGTTTGGAACTCATTTAAACAGCTCCAATTTCAAGTGTCTGCTACCTTTTTGACCCTCGCATTTCATTAAAGTAAGATCCATGTATTTTTCCGTTTTCTTTAAATAGTCACATCGACACTTTACAAACTAACGTGGGCCCTTACTCTTTTTATCCGATTAACAGTTGAATACTCAGCAGATTACCTGGAACTGAAAACTGTTGTTGAGATTAAATCATTACCAGAGGCAAGTTTTTTCCTTTACTCAAAATCCATTTGCATTTTGGCAGATTGCAAGTTCACTTTTTATAACTGCCCATTACAATGCAGACCATTTTCTTCATTTTTATAGCACACTGTCCAACCCAGTTTTCAACAGTTGCTACCAACTTAAAGGCAATTCCTGATTCCTCCAATTCAATAGGTAAGCGAACGCCCCCCCCAGTTCAAAATCATTTTTCTACTAAATAACGCAGGGATCCCCTAATCACATATAATTCCCTTTTATGTATTGTAGTGTCCGACCCCGTCCTGAGGAGAACCCTTAGAATGTTTTGGGTTCAGAAACGCGTCAACCCCCCTCACAGCTAGTAACTGCCACTACCAGCTTATGGAATGTACCATATACAAACAGGACTTTCTGTCTGTTGTAACCTCGGTTAATCTAGTTGCATCTGGCATGTTGCTTGTCTAACAAGTATTAATTTTTTGCACTGCCATACAAATAAGGACTGGTTTGATGTTTGTCATATTGTTTTTTGTATATATTTGTTTGTTCATTGATTTGGTTTTTTCAAGTATTTCTGTTTGAAATGTGCTTTATGTCCATGGTTATCTGTATTTATGAATATTGTACAGTGCCTTCCTCTATGACATGAATCAAATGTGGTAATAGTTTGTACTTTGAATGAAATAAGAAAAGGTGAAATAAAAGCACCACAACCACTTAATGACTAAAGGTGGGGTTCAAATTTCTGCATTGAATCATGACTGCTGACTCCATGTCTGCTGGACTTGCAGTTGAGCAGCATCATGGAGCAAAGCAGTGGAGCTACCAGATGGTGTGCCACCTTTTAGAAGTGAGAGGGGACAAGTGTACTAAGGAAGAAGCGGGATGGCTGGGTTGAGGATTGATCCACTGTTTGTGGTAAGAAACTCATGACTGGGCCATAAGAGACTGAGCGCATTCCCCTCAGGTACCGAGAACTGCACCTGGGTTCTAGTCATGCTCATACTTCTTGCCCTGATGGAAGGAACCACCTAGATATGAGGGAAGAGTGGGGCATATAGTGGATAGAGGCACAACCCTGCTGGATATCACCCAGGGACACTAAATTGTATTTGGTTGTATGACATCCCCGAGTGCATTAAAGTATTTGTTTCTATAAAGATAAGCACTGAATTTATTGAAGTGTTGTTTGAAGGTTGAGCTCTGAGATCAATCATCTCCACCTTATCTCCTTGAGAAGCCAGTGATTGCTCATCATCGCTACCACTGAAGTTCTGAAGAGTTTGTACTAGGCTCAGTTTGCAAAGCCATAGTAGGACAGACCCCAGAGCATCAGAGGCAAATTACCTTACCCCCCCCACCCTCCGGTTGAGGCCCAAAAGCCCCTGCTTGTCCCATGGCCACCGGAACACGGTCTGACACTGTAGGAAGCTGGCTCTGTATATACTATACCAAAGTAAGGTATGGTGTGCACAGAGTTCAGTGGATTCCCAGAGGCTTAAGTAGATAATACTAAAAGCTCTATTTGTGGTAGTGTGGTCGAGCAGTTAGTCTTATCAGAGGGCTGTGTTAAGCATTTATTGTACACACTCAGGCGAGAAATAATAGCACACACTAAAAGACTGAATCCAGACTAATTGTTTTATATAAAAAATTATTATTCTGTTATTTTATTTTTAGAACTAAGAAGAACTTAGTTGCAGGTAAGTAACAGTTTAAAAGTAGCAATACTTTTCAAATGCAGTAGGAATTGTTTTGCAAGGCAGTAAACAATGCTTTACAGTAATAGGAATACTTTAGTGTTATCAGTTTAGAACAGTAGAACGTTGCAATAGCAATTGCTAGACTTTTGTATGCAATAGGATGAGTAATGCAAGACAATCCAGGGGGGGGTAAAACAGGTTTATGCATTGATAGGTAAGAACACGACTTACTCTTCCAGTCTTTGAGGATTTAGACCAACACTGATCCCAATGTTAGTCAATGGAGACTGGGGAGCCCGCGAAGAGGTGCGGGATTCAGTATCTATGCCGCGGGGGTCGATACCGGCAATGATAATTTACCCTTGCATTCAGCGGAGAGCAATGAAGATGGGTAGGATTCAGTAGAACGCCAACACTGTTACTGTCAGTCATCGTCAGCATGTTGCTGTAGATTGAATGGAGGCACCGCCAACCCAGCAGTCATGGTCGCGGTCATGGGGATGGAGATGCGCAGGGGATGGAGGAGTTCCACCGTCGATGGGCCATCATGGAGAGGCAGCGGCCATGCAGATGGCGCAGGAGGAGGCCAACAGGGTGGAGGGTACGGGCTCTCGGGAACGGAGCTGTAAACAGCTTAGGTCGTTGGGCAGAGAGGACCCCTCTAGGTTGTGGAAGCTGTCCAGCTATGGTGCTTTATTCTGGCAGGGCAGAGTCATGTCGACACAAGTGCCGGTCCTCTACCACTGCGGTCCTGGGGCTCTTTTTGCAGGCGTGAGTTGCATCGACACAAGTGTCGGTCCTCAACTGCTGCGGTTCCTGTACCAGAGGACACCAGGGACTAGAGCCTCTAGCCCAAAGGGAGGTTCTTGGTGATTTGGGGAAGGTTGAAAAGGTTTCTGGGGTTCCTTGGAGGTCTCTGGGGTTTCTGGAGGGACAGCAGGTCCAGTTGTCGAACCGGTTGCAGGTATCAGGGTTCTTTCCGAGTTCTGTCTGCAGTGGTCCAGTTCCTGGTCCGGCAGTGGTCCTCTACCGTCTTCTTCTTTGGTCCATTGAATCTGAGGATCAAGGTTCAGGGGTGCTCCTAAATGCTAAATTTAGGGGTGTTACAGGTACTGGCAGATGGTAGCCAATGGGCTACTGGCCTTTAGGGTGACTACACCCTTAGAATGTCCCCTCCCTTCGGGGAGGGGGCATCCCTCTAAACTGGTTGAGTCGAATCCTTCCATTCAAGATGGAGGATTTTCTAAGGAGGGGGTCATTTTGGTCCAGGGCCCCTTGCGGTGGTCCTGTCAGAGAGGGGACACACCTATCCTGACTACTTATTTTCCCGTCGACCTTGCCACCAAAAGTGGGGCTTGGTCCAGGAGGCGGGCATCTCTACTAGCTGGAGAGGCCCTAGCCAGCATATCAAAGGGCAGGAAGCCTTTGAGGCTCACCACCATGAATGCTGTTCCTGCTTGGGGGTAGGTGTGAAGCACCTCCACCTCAAGCAGCCTTTATCCCTGACCCACGAGGGCACAAGGGTTCCCACCTCAGGGGGTCAGAACCATGTCTGTGTGCGGCAGGCTGGTGCAGACCAGTCAGCTGGACACAAGTGAGTTGGTTGTTTTTCTGAGTGCATTTTGTTAGTAATCCAGCACTGGCATCAGTGTGGGTTCATTGTGCTGAGGAGTTTGATACCAAACTCCTTAGCATTCAGTAAAGCCATCATGGAGCTGTGGAGTTCGTAATGACAAACTCTCAGCCCATGTACTCAATATGGCTCCACTGCACTTACAATGTCTGTGACTTGCACAGCCATAGTAGGGGCACATTGCTGATGCAGCTATGCCCTTACCTGTGATATAGTACACCCTACATTAGGGCTGTGAGGCCTGTTAGAGGGGTGACTTACCTATGCCATAGGCAATGGTTGGTGGGCATGGCACACAGGGATGTGTGCCATATAGACTCTTAAGGGTTGCCCACACCAAAACACACAGTCTGCAATAGCAATGTGGATGTGTTTGGTGAGGGGTCTCTGAGGGTGAAACAATACATGCTGCAGCCCTTAGATACCCTCTCTGGTCACAAGGCCCTGGGTACCACTGGTACCTTTTACAAGGTACTTACGGGTAAGCCAGAGGTGTGCCAATTGTGAAAACAAAGGTACAGTTTTGGTACAGAACACAGGCACTGGGAACCTGATTGACAGGGACCCAGTGCACACTCAGTCAAGGTGCATCAGATATCAGGCAAAAAGTGGAGGGTAACCATGCAAAATGGGGCACTTTCCTACAGGCACTTCAGCAGTATACACCTTCAAAAAGTGAATTGTAGCTTTCCTCTAACTATGTAAAAAAAAAGAAAAAGTATTGTGCGTATTTAAAACAAATTGACAACAGAGAAAAATTATTTTAAAACAATAAAACTCCAAAAAAACAAAAAACATTGAAGTCAATATTTTGGAAAAACCAATATCATCTTGTATTTTAATTTTATGAACTGATTGGTCACTTGCTTGTCTAGTAATACATTACATAGGAACATGTATGTATTGGTGTCTCATTAGCTTACATTAGCAATAACTAACTTTTATAGCAGTATGTATGTGCTGTGGCTCCTTCAGAGTCTTATGAAGGCAGACAATTTCATTTCTTTAGGGTACGCATTAACTAAAACAACTGGATTTGTAAGGGCAGAACTGAGCTTTCGGAAATACTTTTAAGGCAAAGAAAATAGCATTCTACCACTGAACAGTCTATGGAGATAGGCAGGAAATCTGCCCCCAATGAACAAAGAACTAAATGGCAAAATATCTCTTAATCTTGAAAGGCACAAATCCTTGCAAATCTTGCAAGGCTTTCAAAAAGACTGACTGTTCAACGTGAATTGCCTTCTAGTTTATCCTCATGTTACAGTATTATTATCAAAGAAATAAAGACACAACACTGTTTTTCTTTTAAACATTCCCTTCTGAAGATCCTAAAAACTCCTGGAAATATTTCTTTTAATAAATGTTTTCTAAACTACTAATAAATACCATGGGCTAATTAGCCTGGTTTGATGCTGATAAGAAGCATTGATTTTTCTAAATGCTAATGGTGTTCATTGTACTACAAACAAATCCGATATCAGTTGAGCACTTACTATACACTTGATATTTTTCATCTAAAAGGCATTCACCTTCTTAATGACTCTTTAAAGTCAGTAAGACAAATATTAGCTTTCACATTAGGAGTTGTCAAGTAGTAGATTCCCTTTGAACTACCATTTGCTCTAAGATGGAAGAGAAAGTTGCATTCTAATAAAACCTGGTGTGCTGCAACGTGACCCATTTCAGGCAAGTCAGCCAGAGCTGTCAAATTTACCAAGTCTATTAGTGAGTAGCTTCTCATGTCCATGTTTTTACTTTGTATTATGGTACCTGTAGTCCTGCTTATTTCCTTATTTAATATCGAGACTAAGGGCCACATGTACGGAAATTGCGATAATCTATTAGCAAAATTTTGTGAATTGCAAATAGGTAATTGCAAGTAGAGATGTGCCTAGGATTCGTCGAAAGATATTGCGTCTCTCAAAGCGTGTGAGTCGCAATTTTAGGAATCGCAATTTCTGATTTCTTATTTAGCAAATGCATTCACAAATTGCAAATGTAATAAAAAAATAGGAGAAAGACCTCCTGTTACAAGTGCCACACCCTGAGACCCAAACACCTGAACCAGGAAGTGCTTATCAGTGGCTACCAGTGAAGGAAAGAGACAGAGAGAATTTGTGGCAGGCTGCCTCTGAGTACAGAAGCCCTCTTCGCTTTGAGAAATTACCAATCCTCCCCAAACAACATGGAAAGCCAGGAAAGAAAGAAGGATGCAGGGGGCAGGAAGAGAAAATTTAAATTTACAGAAAAGGAGATTGAAATACTCATGGATGAATGCTGCACTCACCATGACATGCTGTTTGTTAAGGCCTCCATGACTGTCCCTACGGCCCAAAAAATAATTATGGACTGACATGCAGGCCAAAAGTAATGCTGTTGGGTTCACTCAGTGCTATGTGGAAGAAATACATAAGAGGTGGTACGACCTCAGGTCGAGGACCAAGGCAAAGGTGGCCACACTCCTGGTGGAGAGCCATGCGACAGGGGATGGACTCTCCAGAGTACTCCCACCTACAGCCAGAGAAACACTGGTGGAAGGCACCCTTGAGTCCGAGGCAGTTTTTGGATTTGGGCAATTGGACACCTCAGCTCCAGAACCCAACCCAAGTAAGTGCATAATAGACATTGTACTGTTTCATTCAAATTGTACATCCACAGAGACATGTTAAAGTATCACTTGCTGCAGCCATACCAGTGCATCATGGGACAGTAGTACATGAAACATAGGGATTTTTTTCAAAGTTTAATTGTAACTGAACCACAAAGGTATATTAGGTGGCTCAAAAACATAGACAAAAGAAGCAAACTACATTTTGTCTGCACCACAGGTGTATCTGGACTGCACACAGAAGGGGCAGAGTCTGAGGTAGGTGAGGCAACTCACATGGATGAGGAGAAAGACCCACATCACAACCAAAGTGAAGCTTCCATATCACATAGCTTTACCGCCAGTGCTGTCTTTTCACCCCAGGCTGCATCTCAAGAGGAGGATAAGGCCATCTACAACCAAGTCTTGCAATGACTCCCATTGTGAGACCATGCCAGCCGCATCTGTTGGGACATGGTTGGTAGCAAAGTAGAGCACGACCTGTGGCACAAATACTTTCACCAATCTCAAAATCATCAGAGGATACACAGGTGTTAGGAGGGCTGGAAAAGTCCATGTTACGCATTCACCACCTGCAACATAAATAAATGAAGATAATAAATAGGAAGTTGCAGAGCATACATAACAGTATGGCAGTGGGATTTGAAAATATTGCCAGACAAATTGTAGATAACCAAACCCAAATGGACCACAAGATGCAGACACTGACTCTGGTCAAAGAATAGACACAGTGCAGCTAGAATAGGCACCCTAAGTCCGTCTATCGGGCGACTGGTACATGCTACAGCAACCCTGTGCAGAAGAACTGTGAATGTACAGGTTGAAATGGGCCTGTTTAGAGGCAATGTATAAAGGGGTCTGCAACAAATAACATCTGCTGTTGAAGCTTTGCAGACTGACCGCATTGCAGGTTTCACAGACAGAGAAGGTGCAGATAATGAGGACTGATCGAGCATCAGCAGTGTGCCCACCCCAGATGACAGGTCATTGAGATGCAGCACCAGCTGAGCACATGCTGCGACACAACAAGGAGGTAGCCTGTCTGCCCGAAGGCAGTCTCACTTCATTGAATGGAGGCTGTGGTGACAGACGAATGCAGCTTTACCGTCTCTAGAAGAGATACGAATGTGCAGTGATTGCGCATTCCTTTGATCCATGAAGGTGCAGGCACCGCACTTTTCCTTGACTTACGAGTGAGTCTATTGATTACCAAGGCAGAATACTCAGACGGACGCGGATGCGCCGTCACTCGCAGGTTTTTCGTTTGATCTTCGCTAAGTTATCCTCATTGTTGAGGCCTACAGGAACTGTTATCCAATCGTGTCTACCGTACCAGTACTGTAAGGACCTGCAAAATCTTCTAGAAGCCACCTGATATCTGTTGGAATAAATAGGGGGCCACTCAGGCTGTCGTGTACTATATCCCCAGTCCTGAAGAAGACCCATTGAGATGTTTTCTAATTACACTCCTTAAACAGGGTTGAAACGTCAATGTTCTCAACTGACATTCCATACTAGCACTTCGCATATGGGTGCCCAGTGACAAGACCATATGTGTTAATTAATATGCTAAGTTACGATGGATGTCTAACCAAATTCTTTTTTTTTTTGTATTCTGTAAAATGTTATATGTAGGTCTTTTGTTGATCACGTACAGTTATATTTGTATGTTATGATGCATACTGTTTCTTGTATTTATATATGTAATATGTTACATGATATATTGCCCATTTCCTTGAGTTCATTGTGTTACACGATATATGACTGATAATATATCTCCCATTTCCTTGAGTTCATTGTGTTGGTCTCATTGTTTTTGTGTCTGTATGGTACATAATGCAAACTGTATACCATTGATTGGCTTTTCCTAGTGGTCAGGTTTAAATATAAATACCAAAGTTATTTTACCTTACTCGACAGAACCAACTATTAGTATATAATGTCTGCCCAAAGAAGCAAGAAAGATTGAGCTAACTTTGCTGATTTGCTTATGATTCCTCTGTTAACTCCTATCTGGTGACATAACCAGCAGAGTGGTATTTCCATTTACAACTGTGTGTTCTGTTTCACTCTAGACAACATGCCTTATTTTAAAGGGTATTTGGTTTACATGCGTCAACATGGTCTTGTGTTCCTTTAACATACACAATGCATTTTTATTGTCGACTTACCTCCCAAAGTAATGTGTGGCAATGTGGTCCCTAAGCCTTCTGCCCTCCACTGCTCTGCTCCCATCTATCGTTTGGTGGACTGGTGGCAGAGGGTCTTCATCCTCTTTATCTGAATCTGACACCTCGATGTATAGGCCTCTTCTGGTGGCATTATTGTGTAGGATGACAAACGGTGGTTCTATCATACAAACTATTTCAGCTGCATATTGTAACACACCCCCACTCTTGTGCAGGCACCGGAAATGAGATTTCAGTAGGCCAAATGCCTGCTCAAACATACTCCTGGTGCAACTGTGTGCACTGTTATATTGGAGCTCATTTTAGTAGGTGGGAGAAAGATATGGTGTGAGAATCTGTTGACGTAGGGCAGAAGCACTGTCACCTGCAAAACAGACATAGTTGTGAGGCTACATGACAGACTGAATAGGTGACAACAAACAAAGGGGTATATTCACAAGAACGTGTGATAACTACCGCAAGAGTAGCGTAACGCAACTTTCAATATCGCAGCCTATCTCGGGAAAATAACCCCGTGTCAACGTGGAATTCACAACAATCCGGTAGCAAGCGATAGTCTGCCGAAACCGCGGACAATGTCCGCAAAACAACCACCAAGAGGGAGATAAAAACACAAACCACAACACCAAAAAACACGCGATGGGCCAAAGCGCGATGAGGAAACCAGCGACAAGCAGCGCCAGGCCTGCAACACACACCTGGCAGGCGTCAAAAATCACCATAAAAGTAGAAAAAACACCCACACACAAACTGACCAACACCCAAGCACCATGGAGGCAGCCGGAGCAGGCGCAGAGGACGAGCGCAACCCCACAAGCACCCCAGACGACCAGCCTGGGACCTCGGGGACAGGGAAGGGCAAGGACAAGAAGACGAGGAAGACCAAGTTCAGTCCGCAGGCGAACAGGATCATAGTCACGGAGGTGATGGAACACCATCAACAACTCTTCGTCACCTCCAACGTGTCACTGGGCATCAAAAATGGAATATGGCGGGGCATCGTCGACAAGGTGAATGCCGTCGGAGAGCACAAGCGGACAATGGACGAGGTCAAGAGGTGATGGAATGACATCAAGCGGAAGACCAAGGAGAAACTCAGCGCCAACCAGAAGGCAGCAACGCAGACTGGAGGTGGGGGCCCAGCGCCACAGCTGGAGCTGGATGGCATGGAGGAGCTGGTGTCGACAGTAATCAGTATGGATACTGTGGCCGGAGTCGGGGGACCGGACACTGCTCGACAGGACACAACACAACCGCAACAGGGTGAGTGACCACCAGGTACTCGGGGGACGGGGGGAGATGGCCACAATGGCACACATGCACAAGCAAGCAGGGCACAGTGCACACCCACAATGACCCTGGGTCCTCGCCCAGACACACAGACTGTCACAATGTACAATGCCATGCTGTCTGAATGTCAACCTGTACCATGCGGCTACATACATGTGCACACATTGTAATACACCATCTCCCCTTCACATTGCAGGGGCATCGTCAACACCTCCTGCAGAGCAGTCCCAGCCACTCTTCACTGATGACAAGGAGGACAACACCAGCATCGACACCCAAACCATCCAAGACATCATTGACCTCATCTGCCAGCCACCTCCAGGATCAGGGCAGCCCAGCTACATCAATGAGACCCCACCCACCACCCAAACCACCCAGCAGGAGGCACCCACAGCCCCGGCACTCTCCCAAGACCCCCAGGAACAACAAATGGCCTTCCAACGCCGTGTGCTGGAGGGCCAGAGGGAGACGGCCGAGCGGGTGGGGTTCGACCTCATGGCTACCAAACTGGACGCCATCCTTGGGTATCTATGTCCGCCCCATGGTCTCCAACGAGCCCTGACTGACATTGCTGGAGTCATGACGCAGAGGGAGGAATACCTGTCCGCTCAGAGTGGCCCCAGCGATGACAGCCGTGAGCTGGCACACATGCGGAGGCTCATGGAGGACATGGTGCGGATGGAGGTGGAAAGGATGGCAGCCACCGCTGCACATCAGCGAAATGTAGCTGGGATCTACCAGGCCCTGCATGTCTTCATCATGGCATTGCTGCCACAAGGTGTGGTGATGTTGAATGCTGCTGCCCCCACACCATCCACATCATCGCCCCCTGGTGTGTCAGTGCCTCCCAGTGTGGCAGGCGTATCCACTCTGGCACCTGATGTGTCACTGCCACACAGTGCGGCCGACAATCCTCCTCCGGCCCCTGATGTGTCAGTGGCACACAGTGCCACAGCCGGTACTGCAACACCCACAGGTGGGGCAGAGCACACATCCGGGGACGAGGACATGGATGGGATTGAGTTTAGAAGGAGGTACTAGCATTCATTTCCGCCACCTTGCCTGTTTCTGCTTGGTGCTGCAAATGGCCTGAAGACCTACCACTGACCCCCAATACACTCCGATGCACTCACCTTGGACAGTGACATGGACTGCCACATCCTGTTTGCCGACCATTGACATGGCGGACAGACTGTGGACTGTACCCGTCCCCTTCCACAGTACAGGTCATCCCCGGATGTACACTGGCTGGCTCTCCACGGGCCCATATTGTGTAGTGTGCTCGGCATTGCCCTGTACCGCTCCAGCTACATGACTGCACTGGATGTGCAAATAAACATCCAGTGAAGCACTGCTGTGTAATGTCTTACGTCATTCATGTATGGATGTGTGGATGAATGTGGGGACAGTGCCTTCCCTTGCGTCAATGATGTTCATCCTGTGGGATGCCAGTCAGAGGGTGCGACATTGCATTTTGTGTACCGGGTCCCATAAATACTACAACAGGGACACACGCATCAGTCACTTCCTTGTCCGGACATGGACTGGACCACACCCAGATCCCACGAGTCATTGTTGCAAGCCCTGCGCTGGTCCGGCGTATGGCAGGCCAGACCACTCCGCTTACGCCCCGAGGGGGGCCCTCATTGCTACCCGTCGCAGCCGTACTCGCTGGTGGTGTGCAGGTCACTGGTCTAGTTGTCAGCATGTCACAGCCACTCCCTCAGGGCAGGTTTTCACACACACCACACCCATTCGGCACAGGCGTCACAGGCCATGTGACTCCGCCAACATAAGGGGCCGACGACGTCACATTCCCCTCTTCCGGTGGTGACTGGATGACGGATGCTCCACGGTTCGCACTCATATAGGGCCCATGAGTTGTTGCGCACAGGGTTAGTGGATCCGGGGCCTTGAGTAAGGCATGGGCCTACAACCACGTGGCGCAGACTGGGGTTGCACAGGGTTAGTGGCATCCGGGGCCTTGAGTAAGGCACGGGCCTACCACCACGTGGCGCAGGCTGGGGTTGCACAGGGTTAGTGGCACCCGGGGCCTTGCAGACGGCACAGGCACCCCGCCACGGGACGGTGACTTTGGGTGCACTGTGTCAGTGACACCTTGAGCTGCTGAGCGGGTGTGCAGCCTGCAATGATGCCCCGTCATGGCGGTCCGGACAGCTCAGGTTTTGTGTGCCCTGGTGGACCGCAGTGTAGGCCAGAGCCAGCGGGCAGCGCGGGCCTACCGCCACGTGGCGTCGCTTCCGGGATCCCAGAGTTGGTGGCACCCATTGGGCTGAGCGGGTGTGCAGCCTGTGATGGTGCCGGGTGCACTGGTATGTCCTCTGCCATGGAGTAATCAAGACCCAGCACCAAACGTGAGACCTGGTGGACTGCGGAGTGGGGCTGCATGATGTGGAGGGTGCCATGTCCGCGGGCCCCGGGCTTGTGGCTTGCAGCGGAACGTGGTGGGACCTCCTGGCTACGCGCTGGTGGCAGAAGGTGAGCATTGAGGCCTGGGTGTGCATGGGCGGGCATGCTCCTATGGGCGGCGGGAGGGGTTGGGTGCCTCTGCCTGGGTGTGCATGGGCAGGCAGGCGATGTTGTCTTGTGCAAGTGTGTGTACTGTGCCAGTCATGTATCTGGGCTCTGTTTTAGCTGACGGCGCTGACTCAGATGTGTGACCTGGTGTCCTGCTATACATACCGGCACGTGGTTGGAGACACACCGGTGGCAGCAGGTGAGCAGTGTGGCTGGGTGCGCAGGGGCGGCACTCTCTCTCTCTCTTCCTCTCTCTCTCCTCTCTCTCTCCTCTTCTCTCTCTCTCTCTCTCTCCCTCTCTTCCTTTCTCGCTCTCTCTCCCTCTCTTCCTCTCTCTCTCCTATTCTCTCTCTCTCTCTCCCTCTTCCTCTCTCTCTACCTCCCTCTCTTCCTCTCTCTCTCCTTCGCTCTCTCTCTGTCCTCTGATGTGCGCAGGACACACCTTCTCATCATGTTTTTTGTCCTACAGGCTGTGACCTACGTATTGTTCCGAGGGGAGCGGCCATGTGTCTTCATTTCATTTCGTTGTTCATTTTAATAAAGTTTCATTTGTTGCTTCGAAAGTGAATGTGTGCTGCTCATTTCTGTGACGACACATGCATGTCACCAGTTGTGATTGTGCGACATCAAGCGGAATATTTTGTACATGTTTAGGTGTGGCTGATGTGGCATGTCTTTGGTCGGGGGTGCCAGGGAGGGGTGGTCCTGGGGGAGGTGGCGGTGGGTGTTTTGGCCCTCTTGGGTGTCCGGGCCGCATGATGGGTGGCTCCATGGCATCTGTTGCCCTTCCGATGTAGCCCTGGGCTGTGCTCCCTTTTGGTTTGCAGGCTGCCGTCCGACTTTACACCAGGTCAGAGCAGGTGTAGATTTCCTGGTGCTAACGCGCCTTATCGCCTGTTTTGTGTTTTTATCGCCGATGTGGCTGGTCGTTGTGAATGTTGAGGTGGGCTGTTGTCTCGGCTTTTGGCACGGGAACGCCTACTCTGCATCTCATTAGCGATATTTGCGGGGGTCCTCTGTGGCGATGTTTTTTGCGGCTGCTATCGCGGGTAAACTGGTGCTGTGGGCTGTTAACACCGGCTTGGGAATGGGGAGGTAAATTTATCATGACTTTGGCTGCGATAAAGTGCCGTTAATTCGGCGATAGCTCCTTGTGAATATGCCCCAAAGTATCTGTTTGTGAATTGATATTCTGTACCTAACAGGCATTCATCATCATACTCCCCTCTTTTCAGCCGTCTGTATATTCTGCTGTGTCTAAACATGACGGACTCATGGGTGCTTCCTAGATATTGCAACACACTATCAGTTATGTTGTTGTGGGCATTGCATACCACCAGAATTTTGAGGGAATGTGTATTTTTCCTGTTTCTGAATATATATTCCAGATGGGGAGGTTGACATATGACATATGTGTCCCATCTATACACCCTATGACATGGGGGAAATTTGCTATCATGTAAAATTGTAATTTAGTGCTATGCATTTCCTAGGCATTCCTGGGCAGGTATATGTGCTGGTGAATGTAGATCAGCATGGCTTCTAAGAATGAACAGAAGAAACATGAAACCCCTCCTGCTACAGCAATCATACCCTGGTAACTGCCAGAGGATGATAGGTGAAACGAGCATAACACCTGAACATGAGTAGGAATAGAACTGCTGCACAGAGTCCTGCTTTCAAGAAGTGGCCTCAAGAGGGAAATTGTCTCCAATATGAAATTGCTACTTAACCTATATTTGTCATAAATTTCTTCCTCTGTTTGTTGAAATATGGTCAGCTTGACTCTGAAAATCCTCTCTTGTCTCTGCCTCGTCCTCCGCTGAGCAGCCAGTATTATTTTCCCCCTTGCAATCAGGTACAGAGCAGCCATTGTGGTAAGTCCTGATGAATTCTGGGCCAGTTTATATACTTGCCACCCATTTACCACCTGTTCTGAGTTGGTGGTAGATAACATGTGCAAACTGGCCTTTTTGTGAGCATTCACTATTTGCAAATGGCCTTAACATACAGTTTGAGAATCGCAAATAGGGATTTCCAATTCGCGATTCGGTAATTGCATTCGCTATATTTACCAACTCGCTAAATAGTCGCATTGCAATTTGGGAATTGCAAATGGCTTTTGAAAATTGCAAACGCGTCGGTTTCTTACTGCGCTTCTGTGGCGATGCGACCCACAGCGCTGTGATGCGATGACGACCCGGTGCAATGAAACAAAATGGCGTCTTCTTCTTGGTGCAACACGAAGGGGGCGATGTGTGCACGCCAGACGGCCGTGCGGCAACTCGGTGAATCTTCTGAGCCGCGACACGCTTTTCCGATGATGCGACGGCGTCTGATGCGACGGCGACACTCTTCTCCGGTGATGCGAGGCTCTTCGGTGATGCGATGGCGGCAGCGGCGGCACGCTTTCTCGGCGATGCAATGACAACTGCTGTTGCGGCGACACGCTTCTTCTTCGTGAGTCGCGCTTCCAGCTCCCAGCGACACGCAGCCTCTCAGAAGGCCCAACACAACAGTAGGCACTTCAAATTCCCAGCAAGGGAATTCAGGGGAGCTGGTTGGTGAAGACTTGTATCCCTGAGACTTCAGCAGGAGGCAAGCTCAATCTTCAAGCCCTTGGAGATGTTCTGCAAGATGATGAAAGTAGCACAGAGTTCCTTTCACCTTTCTTTGGCAATCAGGCAACCACTGCAGGCCAATCCCTCAAACAGCACACAGCATAGGGATAGTCTCCTCCTTCAGCTTCTCTGGTTCCTCTCCTCAGCAAAGGTTCATCTTGTTTGTTCCAGAAGTGATCTAAAGTCTTGGGGTCTGGACCCCAGTATTTATACCCATACATCCTTTGTCCTCTGAAGGCAGAGGGTCCTGTACCTAGTCCAAACCAGTTCTGGGTGCATTCTGCCAGGGCACACCTTCTCTCTTTGTCAGTGTGGGCCAGGGACATCAGACACACCACAGGGGGTGGAGCCAGCATTGTGGAAGGCAGGCACAGCCCTATTCAGACCCAGGTGCCACTCCTCCCACCACTCTACCTGCAGATAGGTCTATTCAGCCCTGTGCTGACTCATCCTGTCTCCTGGAGTCCCCCAGCCCCTGTCACTCACAAACCCAGACACACAATACACAAGCTAGCAGAGGCAGGCTGGATGGTTTAGGCAAGAAAAAAACCTACTTTCTAAAAGTGGTATTTTCAAACACAGAATGTTAAAACCAACTTCACTAAAAGATGTATTTTATCATTCTGAGTTCAGGTATACTAAATTCGTTTTTCTACCATGTTCCCTGGGTCAGTTAGGATTATAAGATGGTATAATCAAACTGCCCATTCTGGCCTATGGGGACAGGTAGCCTTGCAATAGTGAAAAACGAAATTGGCTGTAATTCACTATCAGGACATGCCACACACACCAGGGCATGTCCTACATGTTACATACAATGCACCCTGCCCGCAGGCCTACCTTAGGGGTGACTAACATGCAGAAAAGGGAAGGTTTGGGGACTGGTAAGTGGGTGCACTTACCAAGTCGACATGGCAGTACCAGACTGCACACAGGCTCTGCAATGGCAGGCCTGAGACACACTTTACAAGCTGCTCCGATGGGTGGCACAACCAGTGCTGCAAGCCCACCAGCAGCATTTGAGTCACAAGCCCTGGGCACAACCAGTGCACTGTACTAGGGTCTGGCAGTGAATCAAATAGGCCAAACATGGAGTCACTAATCCAGACATCAATTTATCATAGGGAGCACTTGCACTTTGGCACTGAATAGCAGTGGCAAAGTGCCCAAAGCATCTAATCCAGCAAAAACAGGTCAGTAACAGAGGAGGCATAGCGCAAAAAATGGAAGGGAGACCCACGCCAATGGTACCAGGTCTAACACGTGTCCCCTCCAGCTGAAATGTGGGGAGAACTACCCATCCCCTTGGGAGTTCTCATCGCTAAGGCGGAAAAATCTGGACAGACCATCAGCATTGGCGTGTTCTGTACCAGGGCAGTGTTCCACTGTGAAGTCCATCCCCTGTAGGGAAATGGACCACTTCAACAGCTTTGGATTCTCACCCCTCATCTGCATCAACCATCTGAGGGGCCTGTGGTCTTTCTGAACCCGGAAGTGAGTCCCAAACAGGTATGGTCTCAACTTCTTCAGTGCCCAGACCACAGCAAATGCCTCACGCTCAATAGCACTCCGCCTCTGTTCCCGTGGAAGTAACCTCCTACTGATGAAGGCTACAGGTTGGTCTAGGCCCTCCTCATTTAACTGTGCCAGAACAGCCCCTACACCATGCTCTGAAGCGTCTGTTTGGACAACAAATTCTTTTGAGAAGTTGGGCGCCTGAAGCACGGGGGCTGTGCACATGGCAGTCTTCAAGCCGTCAAAAGCTCTCTGACAGGTGTCAGTCCAAATCACTCTCTTGGGCTGCTTCCTGGAAGTCAGCTCTGTCAAGGGTGCAACGATGCTGCCATACCCCTTGACAAATCTCCTGTAATACCCGGTGAGTCCTAGAAAGGCTCTCACCTCTGTCTGGGTCTTGGGGGGCTCCCAAGCCAGAATGGTATCAATCTTGGGCTGTAGGGGCGCCACCTGCCCGCTCCCAACTTGGTGTCCCAAGTACACCACGGGTCCCTGCCCGATCTGGCACTTACTCGCCTTGATTGTGAGGCCTGCCCTCCGCAGCGCCATCAACACTTCCCAGAGGTGGCGCAGATGTTCTTCCCAACTGGCGCTGAACACTGCGATGTCATCCAGGTAGGCGGCACTGAAATCTTCCTGTCCAACCAACACCTTGTTGACCAACCTCTGAAAGGTGGCAGGGGCATTCTTCATCCCAAAGGGCATAACCCGGAATTGATAGTGCCCATCTGGTGTGGAGAATGCTGACCTCTCTTTGGCCCCATCAGTCAAGGTGATCTGCCAGTACCCAGACGTTAAGTCAAACGTGCTGAAGTACCGGGCAGCCCCTAACCGATCGATGAGCTCATCAGCTCTGGGGATGGGGTGCGCGTCAGTCCTGGTGACTGAATTGAGTCCTCAGTAGTCCACACAGAACCGGAGTTCGGGCGTGGCACCAGGCGCGGCAGCTTTTGGGACCAAGACCACTGGGCTGGCCCAAGGGCTGTGAGAGAACTCAATCACCCCCAATGCAAACATCTTGGAGAGCTCCTCCTTGATGCAAGCTCTCACCCTGTCAGTCACTCTGTAAGCCTTGTGCTTGACAGGAGGACTGTCCCCAGTGTCCACATCCTGGACGCACCAATCAGTGACACTAGGAACCAGGGAAAACAGGTCAGGAAACTGTCCCAACAGTTGGCGACAGTCTTCCTGCTGCTCAGATGTCAGGGAGTTAGAGAGGTTCACACCCTCCACTGACCCATCTTGCTCTGTTGCAGACAGGAGGTCAGCAAGAGGTTCTGTCTCCTCTTCCATTGCATCATCTGTTGCTAGGAGCATGCCCACTTCAGACCTCTCAAAATGGGGCTTCAGGCGGTTGACATGTAGGACCCGCAAAAGGTTCCTGGGAGATCGCAAGTCCACCAGGTAGGTGACGTTACTCTTGCGCTCCACCACCTCAAATGGTCCGGTCCACTTTTCCTGGAGCACGCAAGGCTCCACGGGGGCCATGACCCACACTTTCTGTCCAGGCTGAAACTCGATCAGAGTGGCATTCTGATCATACCATCGTGTCATCTCCTCCTGGTTGGCTTCCAGATTCACCTCCGCGGGTTGTCTGAATTGCCTAGTTTGGTTTCTAAAGGCCAGCATGTAGCTAAATACATCCTGGGGAGGTTTACTGGGAGCTTTCTCCCAGCCTTCTTTCACCAAACTCAGAGGTCCTCTTACCGGGTGACCATAGAGCAGTTCAAAGGGACTGCACCCTAAGGACCTCTGTGGCACCTCACGGTAAGCAAAGAGAAGGCATGGCAAGAGGACGTCCCACTAACGCCTCATGGGTTCTTCCAGACCCATAATCATGCCCTTCAGGGTTCGGTTGAATCTCTCAACCAGCCCATTTCCTTGGGGGTGGTAAGGAGTGGTGAACTTATAGGTAACACCGCACTCCTGCCACAGGGACTTCATATACTTGGATATGAAGTTTGTACCACGGTTACTCACCACCTCCTTGGGGAACCCCACACGGGAGAAAATCCCCATCAGTGCACTTCCCACCACGGGGGCCGTCACTGTCCGTAGAGGGATGGCTTCCGGGTACCGGGTGGCATGGTCCACCAAGACCAGGATGAACCTGTTGCCCATGGCTGTCTTGGGGTCCAGTGGCCCCACAATGTTAATACCCACCTGTTCAAAGGGGGTGCTGACCACAGGGAATGGCTGGAGGGGAGCCTTGTGCTTCCTCCCACTTTTTCCACTTGCCTGGCAAGTCTGACATGTCCTGCAGTGAGTGTCTGAACTCCTGCGCATCTGGGGCCAATAAAAGTGGGTGACAAGCCTTTCAAAGGTCTTGCTCTGCCCCAGATGTCCTGCTAAAGGCACATCATGAGCCAAACCCAGTAGGAAGGCTCTGAAGCGCTGGGGTACCACCAGCACATGGGCTGACCCAGGCTCAGCAACCTTAGGCTCGCTATACAGGAGACCATTCTCCCAGTAGATCCAATGTGATCCAGACTGATCACCTGCTGCCTGGTTTGTGGCCTGTCGCCGCAAACCCACAAGAGAAGGGCACTTGTTCTGCTCCTCACAGAACTCCTCCCTGGAGGGTCCTCCTTCTTGCTGCCAATGGGTCAGCTCAGGCAGGTCCCCCAGTTCGGCCACTTGCTCCCCTGTAGGTTCCAGAGCATCCCCCTCAGGTTCTGCTTCCTCTTGGACCGTGGGAACTACGGGCGCCAGTTTCCTGCGCCCCCTGCCTCTTCTCTTCAAGACAGGCACCTGGGCCACCCTCTCAGGCTCCAGGTCCTCTTGAACACCTCTACTGGCTGCCATAGACCGAGTGGTCGCGCACGCCCACTCAGGCAGACCCAACATCTCTAAATGAGACCTTCTCTCCACCTCTGCCCAAGGTGAACTTTCTAAATCGTTGCCCAACAGACAGTCTACAGGCATGGCTGGCCTCACAGCTACTTGAAAGGTACCTGAGACCCCCCCCACTCAAAGGGAACCTGAGCCACTCTGCAGTGGCTCTCTGAGTTGTCTGCGGCAACTACTGGGCAGAATGCATGGGGGACCACCTGCTCTTCAGACACCAGCCGACAACTGACAGCTGTCACACTAGCTCCGGTGTCTCTCAGAGCCTCCCCCCTTTGGCCATTGATGGTCACCCACTGCCTGTATTTTTTAGTGTTATCAGGCAGTTGGGTCCTGGGCACCATCTCACTGTCTCCTAAAGAGACCAATGACATTGCTACAGGACCCCACCCACCTTGGGCACCCATCTCCTCCCCCAGGGCTACACTAGCTACCTGCCGGGGTGGTGCACCAGAGGGTGCTGTCTTTCCATACAAGGGACATCTAGAATCATAGGAGCAGTGGCCCACTTGACCACACTTAAAGAAAGTCCTGGGCCCCCTGTGAACAGGCTTATCTGTTGGGGCCCCTGGCTTCTTTTCAGGGGGAGGCTGGGAACCTTCCCTTGGTTCCCTTGGGGATTACTTTGGGGGCCTTTCTGGAACTCCCTCTGTTTACACTTGTCCCCCCAACTCCTCTGCTGGGGACCCTGCCCACCCTTGGCAGAGTCTCCCACGTGACCCTTGTGGACCCAGGTGCTTACCCAGCAGTCCGCCTCCTCAGCAAGCTTCCTAGGGTTAGTCAGCCTACTATCAAAATCATTCACTTTGCTACCCTTCACCCAACCATCCAATGCTCTGCAAAAAAAAGTCACATATTCTACCCAGGTACTGCCTTCCAACTTTTTGCAACTCCTGAACCTCTGCCTATACAGTTCAGGAGTCAACCCATACCTGGACATCAATGCATCTTTCATATGACCATAAGAATTGTGGACATCAGAGGGCAAGTCTAATAAGGTATCCCGCCCCTCACTGAGGAACCGTCCCCACAATCCGGCTCCCCAATCCTTCTCAGGGACCCGGTGTGAGGTCATAGCTACCTCATAGGCTTTAAACCATTGCCCAATGTCATCATTTTTATAAAACTCTTTCACCACATCTTTAGGTATATACACTCTTGCTTCAACAGGCATGGACGGTGTGCTGCCACCAGAGGGAGTAATCTCTAAGCTCCTAGCTTTCAACTCCAACTCCCTCAAACTTCTCTCATGCTCCATTTGCATCCTCTTTTCCTCTAGGGCCAATTTCTTAATTTCCAATTCTAACTGCCCACCCATCTTAAGCTTGGTCAGCTCCATTTCATGCATCCTACTTCTCTCCCTGTCCTCCAGCTCTCCTGGGGACAGGCCCTTGGAAGAAACACTGCTACCTGCTGGGGAAGGTGCTTTCCTCCCCCTGGACCCAATAGCCCCTCTAGCTGCACTTCTGCATTCTCAGCCCCCTCCTGCTGCTCTTCCACATGCTCAGGGGTGCTCCTTTCTTCCACCCAGGCCCTCAGCGCCTTTTGGAACTCATCCTTCTTGGAGAGACCGGTCATAGCAACTTTAAATTTCCTGCAGAAGTGCTTCAGCTGTTTCACAGTGTAACTTTCTAGTTTCTCTTCCTCAAAATCAAAATCAACAGATGCGATGGACGCTGTTTTGCTCATGGTGAAACTTGGCAGTTCTTGGCAAAAATAGAAATCCCAGGAAAAAACAATCTACCAAAAAATGTAAGTGGTTGCGTTTGGTCTGCACTCACTAGTAGTGTACACCAATCACTGTATATGAGTCACAAATGCAAGTCCAGAATCCTCACCGCTGACCACTAATGTTAGAACTGGGGGTCTCTAGTTGGCAGGGGTAGGTACCTTTGTCCAAATAGGGACCCTTGCTTCTAGTCAGGGTAAGGGGGATACACTACTAAAATAACCCCTGCTCACCCCCTTGGTAGCTTGGCATGAGCAGGCAGGCTTATCTCCGAGGCAGTGTGTAAAGCATTTAAGAACACATACAGTAACACAGTGACAACACTACAGATGGACACCACACAGGGTGTATTATAAAAATAAGTATTTTTATATAGACTTAACACAAGACCCAAAACAACAAAAATCCACAATACACTATGAAAAATATGACTGTCAATGGTAGAAAATAGTTCAGTTCAATAAAGATGGTAAATGCGACACTCAATGTTCAATGTACCTTTGGATGCATAACGCGATACAAACAAAAGAGTTGCAGGGAAGGTGATGCATCGGTTCCTTATACGCAAGAATGGTGATGCGTCGGTTCCTTGCTCCGGGGGAGGGGATGCGTCGGTTCCCTACTGCTGCATAGGGGTCGGTGATGCATCGGTTCCTTACCGGAGAGAAGGTGATGCGTCGGTTCTTCACCGCGTGGGGAGGTGATGCGTCGGTTTCTTACTGCGCTTCTGTGGCGATGCGACCCGCAGCGCCGTGATGCGATGACGACCCGGTGCAATGAAACAAAATGGGGCGTCTTCTTCTTGGTGCGACACGAAGGGGGCGATGCGTGCACGCCCGAAGGCCATGCGGCGACTCAGTGAATCTTGTGAGCCACGACAGGCCCTGCGACACGCTTCTCCGATGATGCGACGGCGTCTGATGCGATGGCGACACTCTTCTTCGGTGATGCCAGGCGCTTCGGTGATGCGATGGCGACAGTGGCAGCAGCGGCACGCTTTCTCGGCGATGCGACGACAACTGCTGCGGCGGCGACGCGCTTCTTCTTCGTGAGTCGCGCTTCCAGCTCCCAGCGACACGCAGCCTCTCAGAAGGCCCAACACAACAGTAGGCACTTCAAATTCCCAGCAAGGGAATTCATGTGAGCTGGTTGGTGAAGTCGTGTATCCCTGAGACTTCAGCAGGAGGCAAGCTCAATCTTCAAGCCCTTGGAGATGTTCTGCAAGATGATGAAAGTAGCACAAAGTTCCTTTCTCCTTTCTTTGGCAATCAGGCAACCACTGCAGGCCAATCCCTCAAACAGCACACAGCATAGGGATAGTCTCCTCCTTCAGCTTCTCTGGTTCCTCTCCTCAGCAAAGGTTTGTCTTGTTTGTTCCAGAAGTGATCTAAAGTCTTTGGGTCTGGGCCCCAGTATTTATACCCATAAATCCTTTGTCCTCTGAAGGCAGAGGGTCCTGTACCTAGTCCAAACCAGTTCTGGGTGCATTCTGCCAGGGCACACCTTCTCTCTTTGTCAGTGTGGGCCAGGGACATCAGACACACCACAGGAGGTGGAGCCAGCATTGTGGAAGGCAGGCACAGCCCTATTCAGACCCAGGTGCCACTCCTCCCACCACTCTACATGCAGATAGGTCTATTCAGCCCTGTGCTGACTCATCCTGTCTCCTGGAGTCCCCCAGCCCCTTTCACTCACAAACCCACACACACAATACACAAGCTAGCAGAGGCAGGCTGGATGGTTTAGGCAAGAAAATACCTATTTTCTAAAAGTGGTAGTTTCAAACACAGAATGTTAAAACCAACTTCACTAAAAGATGTATTTTATCATTCTGAGTTCAGGCATACTAAATTCGTTTTTCTACCATGTTCCCTGGGTCAGTTAGGATTATAAGATGTTATAATCCAACTGCCCATTCTGGCCTATGGGGACAGGTAGCCTTGCAATAGTGAAAAACGAAATTGGCTGTAATTCACAATCAGGACATGCCACACACACCAGGGCATGTCCTACCTTTTACATACAATGCACCCTGCCCGCAGGCCTACGTTAGGGGTGACTAACATGCAGAAAAGGGAAGGTTTGGGGACTGGTAAGTGGGTGCACTTACCAAGTCGACATGGCAGTACCAGACTGCACACAGGCTCTGCAATGGCACGCTTGAGACACACTTTACAAGCTGCTCCGGTGGGTGGCACAACCAGTGCTGCAAGCCCACCAGCAGCATTTGAGTCACAAGCCCTGGGCACAACCAGTGCACTGTACTAGGGTCTGACAGTGAATCAAATAGGCCAAACATGGAGTCACTAATCCATACATCAATTTATCATAGGGAGCACTTGCACTTTGGCACTGAATAGCAGTGGCAAAGTGCCTAAAGCATCTAATCCAGCAAAAACAGGTCAGTAACAGAGGAGGCATAGCACAAAAAATGGAAGGGAGACCCACGCCAATGGTACCAGGTCTAACACATTTGCAAACCCCTTTGTGACCGCTTAGCAAGTCGCAAAACATTCGCACATGTGGCTCTGATCAGTTTGAAATTTCTACTCGAAAAACTTGTAAAGTCCCACACCCTGGTCTTTGTCCTCACTCTTTCTTCATGGAGTGTGTATTCTCATATTGAAACAGGGCTACTTAAAAACTAGTTTTAAATTATATCTGTTACCACTTTAAAATGGATGCTTTAAAAGACACAATTGTGCAAGCTTTTCTTTCTTCTTCCGAGAGACATTGCCTTTTCATATTGCCAGTCGAAAGACATATGCTGTAGGTGTCCAGGCTAGGATTGGCGTAGCTCATGGATCCATATCACATGTCTGTTTTGGGAATTTCCGGATTCTGGCTCTTAAAATCAAACAATGTAATGACTTGTGGCCATGTCATAGTTCTAGTGGTCATTGCAGTGGGTCGGTTGTCATGGAATCATCACTATGACATTCTCTCATTGGCAATGCCTTGACTTTTAAAAAGAGACCTAGACCCAGACATATTAACACTTTGCACATACAAATAACATTTTTAGCTACCTTGGTCAAGGGGACATCCCATGGGTAATACATGGGTGATTCTGCGCAACCACCAATAGTTTTTGACAAAAAACGCTATCTACTTTAAAAGGTAGACAGGATTTTGTGCCAAAAATGTATGCCTCTTTCAGGTAGGCATAACATTGAAGAACAGTTTCTTCACAAACTTGGAAAAGGTTTAAAGTATAGTTATGAATCATATTCTATATAGGAAGAGTACCTTTCCATTACAAAAATATACAAAACATCATGCACATGCTCCTGCACTATGGTTCAAAAAAGTGTGCAAGACACAAGGCAACCTACACTCCTCCAGAGCTGGAGTAGAGAGAAACAGCATAATATTTTAGTTGCTGTAGAGCTGTTCTGCTCTCTCTTTCACGCAGCACAGAAGCTTTATAGCTTGCGCAGCAAGAGCCTGGAATGATCTTCCCTTCTACTTGAGAAACTCCACTGATCTGCTATTTTTAGGAAGCAACTGAAAACATGGCTTTTTAATTTATAACTTTTGTTTATATCTTAAAGCCCAGAGGAAAGCAGTTAGCGCCAGGACACCCTTGGGTAACCGTTTGCGCTTTAGAAATACCAATAACGTAACATAACATAACACAGCAACTTAGTTATAGTGATTACTGACTTATTCCTTTGCGTCATCATTGTGCAAACAAACTTTCTTTTCTTTGGTGATCCAGATATATTTAGGGTATTGTGATATCCATATGTGGTCCCTAAAAAAACCTGCAGGTACCTAATTGTTTTAAATGCTCTCTGTTGATATCTGCAGAGATCTGCTTCTCACTTTTGAAACCTAGCTGACTCTTGCTAGCATGGTTCTGAGGTTGTCACAATGATGACTATTTTTTAGTTTGTCATTTATCATAGCACTTTTATACAAAGTACTGTACATGCCAAATACAATAGAAAACCAAGTAAAAATAAAAGTAAACAGCTTTCAATCACATGAGTACAGAAAGAAAATTTAGTCAGAAAGTTCATAGAAGTAAACCTTGAGTAATCATTTGGATAAGGTTAGGCGCAAGGTACCTCATATACATCAGGAAGCTTGTTGCACAGTTTACATACCAGAAGGGAAAAAGTCTAAAATGAAAGAGAAGACAGTGGTGTATAAGGAATATATAAGAGACAGGGATCAGCAGAGTGGAGGATCCAAAGGAGATGGTATAAATAAACTAAGAGCCAGATGTATGTAGCATTGTTCACTAAATACTGATGGTAATTTGTGACCAGTCTACTATTTTGCAAAATGACTTGTACTAATAGGTCAGTTAGGAAAAAGCAGATTTTTAGTGTGTTGCAATTTCACCTACTTCATGACTATTAATGAGGTAGGCTGCAAATAGCAACCCCCTAAGAATCTCAACCATTGCAGGGATGGTGGACTGCTGAGGTCAGCAGATCACCATGTCAGTGATTGTTTTTAAACAAATCACTTTTTTTTTAATGCAGGTCATTTTCCTTAATGGAAAATGAGATGTGTTTAGAAAACAAAAATCTTATTAACATTTTATAAGAATAGGCAGTGGTCGATGGGACCACTGCCTACTCTGAAAAATATTTTTTTTCAACATTCAAAAAGAGGAATGGGTCCCTTGTGGACCCCTTCTCATTTGCAAATGCCTTAACAGTACCTTTCAGTACTCGGTGAAGTATTAATGTTTTACAACCTGATTTTGGCAAATTATTCATTCATACCAATCTGATTCAGTATTTCAGAAGGATGTCCTAAAAACGCCCCTTCCAAATACCGAATCACTACTTGGTTGCAAACTCAAATTGCATTTCGGTAGCTGTGCTACTGAATCACAATTTGGGATTCATACATAAAAAAAAACTTTTTGCGATTGCAAATGTCCCAATTCTTAAAATTGGGCCATTTGCGCAAGCAAAAAGGCTTCATATATATGGCCCCTAAAAGAGGGGCAAAAGAATTAACAAATTGAAATGTAATACAACGGAAATTGAACGTGATGAGAAAGAGTGGAGCTGTGGCGTAAGGGCTAGAGCTGCCACCCTTGCAACGTGGGAACCAGGTTTGACTCCTGGTGCTTGCTCAACATCCTGTGATTCTGAACAAATTGCTTAATTTCCCCCTGCCTAAAAAAATAATTTTGAACTTGCATAATGTAACAGGGTTCTCATATAAAGTTCTCTAAAACCTTTGGGCCAAGTTAGTGTGAGGTTCGATCAACAACCAATATCCAACACCCCCCTGGGAACCCCAGCTTGCCTTGATCTGCTGATCGGGTTGTTAACACCAGGATGGAGGCTGGGGCACCAAGGTAGCTGAAGTTGATCCTGGTGCCGGTTCGCAGCTTTGCATCTCGTCCTGTCGGGGTGGCAGGGAAACAAGGTGGCGCCTGGCAGCCATGCCACATGCACACCGCAGGCCTTGAGTGCTTGCAGACGTTGAAGGAGAGTGAGTGACCCCCTGACTTCTGCTCTCACTGCACTGCCCAGGGGCTGGGGATGAGATCCTGGACCCAGTGTTAGATAGGCTATGCAGGTCCCACTCATAGTGACTCCTCTATAATATGGCATGAAGGCAGAGCAGGTGGGAGTGCTGCACCATGAATTGGGAGTGCTGCTAGGATATACCCAAACACTGCAGAGGCTGGAGGAGTGATGGGTGGGCTGACAACCTAACAGGGCCCCAAGACCATGCAGAGAACATGTGGGCCTGACTCACTTTTTTTTATTGGGCAGTATGAGATAACCAACAATTTCATTATACAAAATTTAGTAGAACACAGAAATTCCATTCATCACTGATACTAACAGGTACATTGCTAAAGTGCTGAACAATGCAAGTAATACACAATTAAAGTGCAAAGTGCAGATAAAGTGAATTACAGTCAATAAGCATGAAGATTTCATACATCAATGCTGCAACCAAATGGGCTATAGCCAAATTTGTAGGGGTAATAGATCCTGGATGTGCCCATCCTTTATTAATGAGGGTATGTATGTTGCCACTTGTCCTTAGTAAATGGGAAACCTCCTTACCCATTGATTCCGCAAGTATGTGTATGTACCAGGACAGGTGAGTATATTTTAAATATTCCTTCCAATCCGAATTGGTAACGAATAGTGTTGCAAGCAATGTAATGGCAGGAGGGGGGCATATTATCAAGAACGGCGTTAAAATTATCGCCGCTTTAGCGTCAGAAAACTGCCGCTAAAGCGGCGATAATGGGCTTGATAATATGCCCTTGAGAATTCCAATAGAAGCCCATGTTGACTCCAGAACATGGGCTTCTATTGGAATACTCAAGGGCATATTATCAAGCCCATTATCGCCGCTTTAGCGGCAGTTTTCTGACGCTAAAGCGGCGATAACTTTAACGCCGTTTCTTGATAATATGCCCCAGGGTCTTTATTTTAAAAGGTAAATTAAAGGTCTTGGATCCGAAAAAACAGCCAACCTGTGTTTCGCCTCCATAGTGGCCTCCATAGCGGCACTCAGGCCTGGGGTTGTTTCGAGGCTGATAATATATACAGCAACAAAAGGTAAGGATTGTGTATTTACAATGTATATATTACATAAGAATGTAAAGTACAATTCACAGAAAACGGGAAAGAGAAAGGAAAAAGAAGTCATACAATCGGAAAAAACAATATGACAAAATTCATGAACAAGGTTGTAAGTTACAACTGAAACGCGTTCACTAGTGCTCATCCATAATAAAATCTTTGGGAGCCACGATTGGAGTACCGTGCTTGTTTTCACATATTGCGAAGACGAGATTATTTGTATACATGAGGATGTGGCGGGCAACTCTTTGCAGTGGCACCACTGGTGTTCTATTAGCACACAATCATAGTGTTGAGGTTTCTTTTTTATTTCCGTTTTTCATCCAGTCACCATCATGAAGTGCAAATGAGGGAAAAGACGGGCAACAAGTTTGGGCATTTCTGCCTTCGACTGGACCTTAGAGTCCTAGCTTGAAAGATACTCCTTTTAATGACTTGTGTGTCAGTCCATCTTTGGTTTAAATTAAAAACAACTAGAGCGATCACACTTGCCACCATTTTTACCATAGAGTCCCATCAAATGCTAAACAGTTGTTTACATTCGATCACATCTTGTTAACGTAAAGTACAATATCAATCACATTTGTAATTGTAAAACATCATACTTTCTGAAGCAAGGCACGTTTTACAATTGGAATGCTGTGGAGCAATACTTTTGACAGACATTTGCTACTTTTGCTACTTTTTAAAGACTGTATAAGGTAGCAGAGAAGCGAGTGGTGAAGCAAAGAGAAAAAGAGAAGAGTATTGGAGCAAATAATTTGTTTGCCAGAGGAGTAGGCAATATGTCACAATCATGTTTAAGATCCATTAATTCATCCTCATAGGAAAGCACCATAAGACATTTTTTTAAACAAGGCGGGGATATTTCAATGCCAGAATACAAAAATATATACATATTTTACATTCTGGAAAATGTTGGTCTATTGTCAACAGAGTGCAAATCACAACTTTTCAAGTAGCACACCTTCATGAGACTGTTCAGTATCATTTAGGTAAACAAAGAAGTTAGTGTATATCCCTCTAAGTGTAAAATACTGTTTAGAGTTTAAGTCCCTTCCAAATAAAATGACGTAAACGTCCTCCTTATGTATTAAATGTAAAGTACTAACATTTGTTATATTTGATTAATATACTAAGAAGACAGGACCAATGGAGGATTTCCACTATCATTGACTGTATCATTTTTCATTAGCTTGCCCACCTCCTTACCTCTTATGTTAAGCAATTTTTTATATTTTTAAAAATATTCCCTAGCAATTGATTTAAAACATAAAGTGTTAATGCTAATAAAGTGCCTCTTAAAGTACTATGGGGGTCATTATGATGTCGGGCGGATCGCCGCCGCCTGTATGGCGGTGGTGATCCGCCTGCCATTTTTGACCGCCCGCCTAACATTTCCCCCGCCATATTACGATGGCGGTGGGGACCCAGGCGGACGGAAAGACCGTCCGCCGGTTTTCCACCGGTAGGCAATCTGCCCGATTGCCTACCGGGCGGAAAAGGCCTGCAATATGGTGGCGGTACCTTGCAGGCATATTAGGATGATGGCGGTCACATGCCTTTCCATGGCGGAGACTCCGCCATGGAAAGGCATGCAGAGAATGCCTTTGGGGACCCGTTGCGGGCCCCCTGGGGGGTGGGGGGGTGGGGGGCTGCACTTGGGGGGTACCCATGGTACCCCCCAACATTGGCATGCACAAGGTGGCAGGCATCGCACGGTGCCTGCCACCTTGTGCCTGCCAATGCACACAGTGCATTCCCAGCATTGTGGCGGGCGGTGCTGTGCGCACCGCCCACCACAATGCTGGGAATGGAGGATGCCACCGCCACAGTGGCGGTGGCATCCTAATCGCCTGTGCGGGACCACCGCACCACTGGCGGCCGGTCCCAGCACCGCTAGGGTGGCGGGCGGACGAAAGTCCGCCCGTCGTCCTAATAGGCTCCTAAGATCTTCAATATGCAATAGAAGTAAACTACTTTTATATGCTATATTTAAGTAGCATCATAAGGAGACAGGACCAATGCAAGATTTGCATTATCCAAAATAGTATCCATTTTCATTAGTCAATTAATTCAAATATAAGGTGCTAATGCTGATAAGGTGGCTGTTAAAGTGCCAATGCTGATATAGTGACATTCATTAACAGTTAGAGATATAAATTGTATTGACGACTTTCCATGAACCTAAAAAGTGCTGGTGGCAGTTTGCATGTTTGTTACCCATGAAAGAAGTGCTACTGCTAGTAAGTGTGCTTATTATCTGTCCCAAAATGAGGAGCTTTTTGCATTCTTAAAATATCATTCAAAGCTCTCAAGACATTTTCAGTAAAGTGCATAGTGGTTTAAGGAGACTGCAATCATCATAAGAAGGAAAATAAAAATGCAGTAAGTCACAAGGTCCCAGAGTTCATAAATTCTTAAAAAGTCCTTTAGATTTTAAATTATTATTAATCAATGCACACAAGAAATTTACTTAAAGAGAATATATAGTTCAGCATCCAGATTATGTCAGAGCGGGGCTTCTGTCCCCATTAATATTATCAGTCTTCATTCCATCCTTCTCAGAATCAGTTCTCTGCTGCTCCCTCATTCTCCAACCTTTACATGTTTCACACCAAAAAATGTTAACTCTTGTGATTTTCCTTCATGTTTCTCCCAGAAATGTTTTGCAATGGGGTAAGAAAATCCTGATTTTTTTTTTTATTGCTCATAAATTTTGCAGGATTAACAATTTCACTTTATTTGTTGTACTCCCCACATATGATTTTTTGCATGTGCAGTGTAGTACATAAATTACATACTTAATTTCACAGGTAATGTGTTCCATAATTTTTTGTTATTTTCCATTATGCAGTTTATATGTAGTTCTATTCACTCCATGGTCACATGCTTTACATTTAGCACACTTCCAGAAGCCAAGTTGTGGTAACCAGGTCTTATTCAATTTTCTTACCACTGGTAGAATTTTCCAGTTCTTCCGGAATGCATGTCTTTCTTCTTTGTGCTTAATATTATAATCTATGATCACCTGGGTTTCCTTGTTCTCTTTGGATTCCTTTCTTCTGGTTACTAGTAGTTCTTCTCTCCTTTTTTCCACAGCTCTATTTATTGCACTATGTAGTACTCTCACAGGGTATCCTCTAACCTCAAATTGCCTGAACATTTAATTTGCTGGTATTTCAAAGTCAGATGTCTCTGAGCAGTTTCATCCTGCTCTCAGCACGTCTCTAAATGAGAAACTACATTTTAATGTCTTAGGGTGTCCACTGTTAGCATGGAGTATATTATCACTGGCAGTTGCTTTTCAGTGGATTTTGCTGCATATGTTGTCCTCCTTGAGGTACATTTCAATGCCCAGGAAATGTATCTGATTTGGACTGATTGTATATGTGAACTTGAAATCATATATATTTTGGTTCAATGATAAAATTAATTTTCCCAAACTCTTCATATCCCCTTTCCAGATTAGGAACAAATCTTCAATAAAACTTGTCAACTATTTTACATGTTCAAAGTATTTCCAGTGTTCTTCTGTCTAAATGGCCTCAGTTTACCAATGGCCCATGTTTTGGCATGCATCGGTGCAAAGGGTGACCCCATGGCTGTTCCTTGATTTGGCGTTCCATCAAACAGGAACACATTATTGGTTATGCAGTATTCCAGCATTTCTAATATCATTTTTGAGTGATCCATGTAAGTAACTAATCGATCTCTTAAGAAATAGTTCCAAGCTTTTACTCCCTCACAATGGCGAATCAAGGTGTACAATGATGACACATCTATATTCGCTAATAGGTAGTCAACCTTCCGTGGGATGCCTTGAATCTTATTGAGAAAATCTGTGGAGTCTCTCAAATAAGATGGTTGTGATGTAACATACTGAAACAAGAAAGCGTCCCAATCTTGAGGTGTTCTCTAACAAGGATTCAATTGAGCTAACGATAGGGCAGCCTGGCAGATTTTCTAGCTCTTTGTGCACTTTTTTATGGAGGTAAGGGATCTTTTGTACAATTGGATTCTGTATTCGTAAATATCTGTATTCCTCATAATCAATCAAGTCAAGATCGTGCCATTTCTGTAATTTTTTATGATATTCAGTCATCATCGTCTTAAATTGTATTCTCACTCAATTTAATGTAATGTTGTTTGTTTCTAAGCTGCTTATTGGCCTCTGCCATGCATTTAATCCGATGCTGGATAACAGTATTTCCACCTTTGTTGGATGGTTTAATTATTATTTCTTGATCATATCCTAATTCCCCTATGGCTTTACTTTCTCCAGAAGTTAGATTGCATGATTTCCTCTGTTTTTGATTTCCCTTAGAGGCCAGGTGATTGATTTCTTTTATCGTCAAGTCCTGAAACTAATACATTTTATTGCCCGCAGGCATCTGTGGACAGAAGTGAGACTTTGGTTTGTATCCACTATTTTCAGGTTTCCAGGTTATCAAACCAAGGTCTTGGCAGAAGTGTACATCAGATTTCTCCTGTTGATTTTCACTTATTTCCAATTGTTCTGAGTTTTCCGCCATTGTTACTAGTGCCTTTAAGTCCAATATGTCAGCTGTTGTCAAGGGGGAATCATTAATCTCATCTTTCTTCTTTTTTGATGCTCTGGGATGACTTTGAAAGTATTTCTGCAATTTGAGTTTCCGTGAAAATTTGTACAGGTCTGTTCTAAGATTGGATAGCTCTATTTCAGCATCTGGGCAAAAGGTTAGACCCTTGTTAAGTATTTTTATTCTGTCTTCACTTAGAGTTCTAGAGGAAAGGTAGTTCTAGTTAGGATGTAGTTAACATAGGAAAAGCTTTTTTTGATTTGCCAATAACTTTGGCACAGTTTGACGAATCTTCACAAAATTTTCAAAACTGATAAGACGCTCACTTCAGCTGCTATATTGAAAGTTTCAGGGTGATCCATCAAGTGGGGGCCGAGGACCATGGGACTGCCACCTTCCAAGGACAAATATATATAAACCAATGCGGGGGAGGAATGGCCACCATAGCCCTGGGGACTGCCACCTCCCTGGGGCTATTGATTAAAATTAATGTGGGGGAGGCTTGTATGGCCTCCCCCGCAGCCCCAGGGACTGCCACCTCCCTGGGCTAATAATGTATTAATGTGGGGTGGGGCGCAAGCCCCCCGCAGCCCCTGGGACTGCCTGCCACCCTGAGAAATAATTAATAAATACAAATGCCCGCCCCCCCTCCCATTGCTTAAAAAAAAGAAAAAGGGCGGGCACTGGGGGACGGGGTTTCCAGGGCCAAAATCAGCCAGAGAGGGGGGCGTGTGGCCTTCTTCACCCATGGAAAAAGTCCTGGCCCTGGGGTATGGGGTCCCCAGGCCGAAAGTGGCCCAGGGAAGAGGGACTATGCAGCCCCTCTCCCTTAATCTTTTTTTCCCAAATCATAAAAAAAACTCTGGCAAGTCGCGGAGGCCATGCCCCTTTCATCAACACTCTGCAAACGTGCCTCCTGGCTCAAGTGGTGGTTGGAGGATGAAGTCCCCTTGGATGCGGAGAGTCCTTGTAGTCCAGGAACCCCTTCTGTTACCTCGAGTAAGTCCCCGACAGCGGGATTGCTGAGAGGACTTGGAGACCATGCCGCCCTTTTGCCAACACTCTGCAAATGCAATACACTTTCTTTCTAGCATCAGCTTGCAGTTATCCAACATACTGGTCAAACACTGGCCAAATTTCATACAATGTTGTTAAACATTTGTTTCTCACAGCACAAAAATATAAACTGTCTTATCCACACTGTTTTAATACACCAGTGTTCAATGGTAGGCATTTCTTTTGAATTTTAATGCTGTAAAATCAAAGAACAAGCAATAGACATACCAATGAAAATTAACCATTGAACACATTTTGGGAGGGTAGCAAAATAAAAGTAAGAGTTGTCTTGACAATCTGCGGGACTAATTCTATCCAGGTTTTCCACACTTGATTTGAGATAAAATCTCCAACTAAACAGTCCTTTTTAATTCCAGCTCTCTATCTAGAATATTATTTGGAATTTCTAGTCCTAAATTCTTATACTCTTTTAAAAGCATAAAGAGATGACATGTTGGAATACTATATTCCTTATCAAATTTTTTGATATGCATTGTCAGCGTATGGGCTGTTTTGTATTGTGTTTTTTGAAAGATTTGCTGATTTAAAAAAAGCTAATTCTATTTCTGAGTTCTTTTGCCATTTCAATAAGAAACACAATATTGTTAATTGATCCTTCTAGCATAATGCATGCAAATATTAACAAAAAGCATTGCTTGATAATAAACTGTAAGCTGGAACAAGGTTTGACCCCAGCTCTTTGTTTATTTGAAGAGTAGGCAATTGAAACCTTGGATGCTTATTATTTCAAATATATTTCCTAAAAAGGGAATCTATTTTTTTGAAAATACACATGACTTACCTTGATTTAAACATTAGCAAATATACATAAAAATAATGGCAAAATTGGCATTTTGAGAAGAGAAATACAACATATTATACAAAGTGGTAAAGAAGACCATGGGCTCAATAGCACGCTAAACTTTTTATATGTAGCTATATAGCTAAGATGATATAAATCTGAAAGGTTTGTGGTGACACAAATCCCAAGATAGCGAATTGGACACTGGGGAATAACTTGCTGTTTTAACAGTTCGAGAAGAACATTATCTTCAGCATTGAACAATACACCCGTAGATGTCGAGTGATTCATCTTATCGCCCCCTCCCCCGCCCACTGCAGTGAACATTTTTTTTAATCTAAGGTCCTGTGAATTTTCTTTATTTCCACTCTTAAATACAAAATCATATCATTCTCAAACAGTTTTAATTTTGACATCACCTCCTATGGTAGAACAATTGAGCTATCGTTACGCAATTTTATTTTCAAGGGCTTCATAAAAAAAAGTAGACATTGTTGGTGAAATTTGGCAACCCTGGTGGGTACCGATGGTAATTACTACAGAACCTAACTTCTTGTAGTTAATCATGTTCCTCGCAACTACACTCTCATAAAGTTTTGAAGAATCATTATATATTGACTAGGAAAGTCAAATTTTGTGAGAATCAAAAATAAGGCCACTCAATTAACTAGATCCAATGCCTTTTCAGCATCAATTATTACAATTGCGCTTACACTCCATTAGAAGAAAAAAAGTTGATAGCCTTGACCACATATTTTTGTATAAGCAACAATGGATCTTGTTGGCAGAAACCCGTCCTGATCCTTATAAATAATTCTTTGGGCAATGGATGTGATTTGTGTTGATACACTTTGGTAAAAGGTTTATAATCCAAATTTAGGAAAAAGAGTGCGTTCTCTGAGGTGACATCGTTATTCAGAAGCTTACTAATATAGCCTCAGAGTTAGAAGAGGGTATTGAAATAATCAACATTATTTGATTAAATAATTCTGTTAAAAAAGGTACCAATTCCGATGAGAATTCCTTGTAGACCACTGACAGAATATCATCACTCCCACATGCTTTTGAATTGGCCATGAACCATATTGACACCTCTACCTCAAAGGTAGTCACTTTTGCTATAAGATTTGTTTCTGGGCCTCTGCAACTTTAGGTAGGTTGATAGATATAGAAAATTGCTCCACATTAGCCCGAGAGATCTAATCTGGCATCTGGTACAATTTTTCATAGTGACGAGGAAAGATTTTATTAATATCTTCACTAAGCGATGCCTCTTTATTCATCTCGGGGTTGATATTCCCTATTGCGTTCTTATTTTGTCCTATTTTAGAAAACCATGCAAGGAATCTCCTTATCTGCTGACTATCCTCATATGTTGTCTGCTGGAAAGTCCTTTCATTACATATTTCTACTGCCTGAAAAAAAAATTAAGATTCTGATGTGCTTTAGACAGAATTCTATTGTCTTTAAACATACCTACTTGACAAAGATGTTTGGCTGGTAAAATGCACAGCCTTTTAAAGCTCCTGAATTTTACTTGGGCGTTTTTTCCGTGTTTTTGACTTATAGGCAATCCTCGATTCCCTAAAACGTTCCTTGAAGGCTTCCCAGACTGGAAAAATGTGTTTTGAATTGTTACAATTTGAATAAATGCGTTAATTAATGATCTAGTTTCTTGTTTTGAAATGTAATCACCCAGGAGTAGCTTGTCAAATCTACATGTGGGACTACATGTGGGACTAGTATTCACATCTAATTCTACTTCTAATTAATATATGGAGTGATCTGAGAAAGAATTACCCAAAATACAAGTTGTCACCCCTTTCATAGTTCGAGAGAACATGAAAAAGCCTATATGGGATGCAGTATTAAATTGACATGAAAAGCATGTGTATTGTCAAATTGTTTGATGGTCTACTCGTCAGGGGTCAATCAAAGCATAATCTTGGGAAAACCGGAGCAGTAAAGCTACAGTTTTAGGTTTTATTTGCCTCTTCCCCTTTTTCAAGGTGTCTAACTTTAAATTTGGTATAAAGTTAAAATCCCCACCAAGGATTATATGGCCCACAGCATTCATTGAGGTTTCATAAAAATAATGTAGATCCTCTGTCTCATCCTCAATCGGGCCATAATAATTCACAGCATTCAAATGCTTCCCTTCTAGTAAGACTTTAATACAAATCACCCTGCCCCTATCATCTCTTTTAATGCCTTTTTTTCAATTAATATTAGTGGTAAAACAAATTGTCAACCCACTCACCACTACCCCCAAAGATGAAAAAAAGCATGAGAAACATATCTAGGGATCAATAGTTTCAGATAACGCAATTTTAAATGAGTTTCCTGGAGAAAAATCACATCAAATCTAAAAGATGATTTCCAATTTATAATTGAGCCATATTTCCGCCAATTCAATATGCCATGGACAGTGCATGATACTACCTTAATTAATTCCATCATTCTTTGTGAGAGAGAATATATAAACTACTTATGAAACAAAGAAATTACATCCCATAATTGCTCTAAGCCTTCATTCCTGTAGATAACAAACTGTGTTCCATAATCAGTGCTCCAATAGATGTGGCCTTTATACCCTGCACTGTTCTTTTTTTAATGTACCCCTTGCGCTCCTCCTTCCTCCATCTAACTTCCTCTTGTTGAGTGCCCCAAAAAGGGGTAATTGCCCACCATACCTCCTGGGCCATGATATGGAACCAACCCAATACTTGATAGTACCATGTGTCACTCTTTCTTTCACTTTGTTTCACCAAGAGGAATGGGAGAGGAACATTCAACCCACCTATAATGAACTGAGTACCAAACTAAAGATAAGCTCCAACCAACCCTGGACAAAACCAATTCAAGCCAAACTCCACCAGTACAAAATATTAATAGATAGCAAATACATATATTTGTAAACATTGCACATTTCATCCAAGTTATTATCACAATCAGGCTTTAACAGGCCTTACCAGATATTTTGTGTTGTTGAAAATAAGAACATGAATGGGCTTTTTTATGTTCTTAGATCTTTACCGTAGTTGAATAGATGTGGAACTATTATTGTTGTTATAATCCTTATTATTAGCAATAGTAGCAGTGGTATTGGTAATACTACTACTACTGATAATAATTATTATTATTATAATATCCATCACAATCACAGTATCTTTTGAAATACTTGAGTTACCTATTAAAAACATAACAACTTCTATGACAACAACTGATCACTTTTACAGTCTGTTGCTCCAGTTTTCACTTCTGCCAAGGTTGGAAGCCCTTTGCAATATCCTAAATACCTGGATGGAGATGATGCCTGGGAAACAGTACTGTGAAGAAGTCCTTTGTGAAGTATGTAATATTGAATCCAGGGAGATCCCTGGGCTATTCAAAGCCGGTCTGAGGGGTTCCAATGCCTGTGCTTCCCTGTAATTTAGGTTTTAATTTTAATCAGTTTTGCAAAATGTTGTAGAAGAAACTTTATGATAAATTGCACTTCATAAATGTGCTGTGTAACATGACAGATAGTACTCAATTATTAATTTCCTGTGATATCGGTAGCACTTTTCTTTGTGACAAATTTGGAAACCATAAACAAAAATGCAATTTTTGATTAATTAGGCAATACTCTTGTTATTACTCTGGCCGACCAAAAACAGGAATCCCCTTCTTTTCTTAACCAATAATTTCATTGGTTCCCACATAGGTGTCCTTGTTATCTCATTGCCCTGAAGACAACTCAACATTTCTAAAGAGTTTGATATGCCATCGACGCCAAAGCACACTAATTATTGCTGGCTAAAAAGAATTTGCAACTTTCATTGATTTGCATATGTATGCATTTATAAACACATAATGAAAGATGTTGCCTATAAATAAACTTTTTACCTGTTCACTTCTATGCATTTTCCCCCTTGGGACACAGTGCAAAGTTGTTGTTTTGTCTGCTCATTTCACCATGTATGTAAAATTTGTACAATTTATATGTGGTCTACAAATTACTACACTACACGTGTACTGTACTTTTCTGGATTAATTCAAACTGCCCATACGGCTTGAGTGTATTAGTGGCTTTACTACATTAAATGTATGCTTCAAATATGTTTCTTATTATTGGCTTTAGTACATTAATTGTAGGCTTAGGATATATTTCTTTGTTCATTTACAACATTTGTATGAATGAATTCCAGGTGAGCCATTGTTTAGCATATATGTCTTTCTGTGACTATCAGGTAACATTCAAATCTAATTGTAAACCAATGGCTACCTCCATGGTATACCACAGTGTGTGTATGTATGTGTGTGCGTGTGTGTGCATGTGTGTGCGTGTGCGCATGCGTGCGTGCGCACATGCATGCACACACACCATTTGGGTCTCCTGTCAAGAAAATCTGTCATTTATATCTCACATGTTAAAATATCAGACTTGCAGATATGAAATAGTGCTAATTAAATATCTTTTCTTATTTTACAGTTTTTTTTTTAAACCAGCTCCAACGTGTGGTAATACACTTATGAAATATATACACAATGACATGCACTGTGGGAGAAATTCCAGATTGTTCCCAAGCAGTATTAAAAGAGACAAATTTTAGACAATATCATGCTATTTCCACTGATCATTCCGGAAGGTCAACCTCCACTGGCGTAATGAAACTTGCCCTGCAAGGTTCATAGAGGGCCCCCCTCCGGACTCAACCAGGAGCTCTCTTGCCAGAGTATTGTGCTGAGGGGGCCACCTGGAGCGTGGGGCCCCCCACAACACGGGGGCAGTGGGGGCCTGTGTTACCCCGCTGGCAACCTCCCAATTCAAGAACCATATGTAGAAAAAGAAAAAATCGATGGAATTAGATGCTAGAATGATGGTACACAATGGACAATATACTGTCACACATAAGTCACAGTTTAATCTCACCTTGGTCAACATTTCACAGTAAAGATATCTGATCTCACTGTTTAGACAGGCTGCATGATCTGGGCCCACATGCTTGCTCTACAAATTCTGAGAGGCCCATACTTCTATGTGGCAAATGGAAAGTTGGTATCCCTTGGTGACAAAAGGGGGCAGACTGCTGTCTTTCATTCTGGCTAGTGAACGGGCCAACTGAAAGTTGAGCCTCTGTATGAAACAGCAGGTCCAGAGGGTATTAAAAGAAAAAGGTGGTGCAGGGACAGCTGATGCTCAGTAGCCAGAGTTACAATTTAACCCAACTGCATTTGTGCTTGCTTGGCAGCCATTGCTTCGTTTATGGTGCGAGATTAAAGTGATGTTTCAGCATTACTGTATTCTTTGAGCTGGCTGGAGACTTACACATAGGCAAGTCCATAGCAGAAGTGGTAGGATATGCCACCAGAGCTTCGCCAGCAGCCTTCAGGGATGTTGCTAGACTGGCGAAAAGGACATTCAGCAACTAAACCTTTTGTAAACACAGCAGGGCCAACACAATTCTGCAATAATGGTATTCAACAAACTATAGCTCCACTCCAGTTTATAATTACAATCGGTGGCAGATTGACAGCAGTCCACTGCCACCAAATGACAATGCCTTTCCAGTGTTTGAAACTCCGATCAACCAGAAATTCCTTATTTAGAGAGATTTATGGTAATGGCATCTATCTTTCCAGAATGCGTTGTGCGGCCAGGTGCCTAGATACTAGGCATTTACAATCTCCGGGGGAATTCTCTAGTAAAAACAATTACATATTCCCATTGCTAATGTTTAAGATCGCATCCCATTCTGTTGGCCAACATATCCCATCATGTTTATAAAAAATATTGATCTAAATTAAGGAAAACATATAGGTGAGTCTTCAAGAGTGATTCATTACCCCAACTCTGCCTTACAGACTTTTTCAGGCACCCATATTTTGCTCCCCCTCTGTTGACCCCATTGATATTATTGGAGTCCTGGAGAATCTTACACCCTGAACCACCGGCCATAAAATCAACTCAGAAATAGCCCCTAAAAATGTCAAATGCCCCTCCAAAATAAATGCAATATTAAGTGGTTGGATAATAGGAACTACCCAGATATAGCAACATTTCATGATTTCTATTTTACAATTGACAAAAACTGCCATCAAGCCACAGATAAACAGCAATCTTTGTGCTTAAACTAGGGCTATAGAAGAATCAGACATCCAGACATACAACAAAGTCAGTTTCGGCCACCAACCTTGGTGGTCAGTATTTGCCCATGTCTTGGACATTCTGAACTCATATCAATTTTAAACAGTAGAGCATTTTCTGAAGGACAGCCAGGGATGCTTGGGGGCAAGACTCAATACAATCAATGCAAAAAGCCTAAATTCAGCTACTTTGAAAGCTAGACCAAATGTTGGGTATGATACCAAATACCCCACTGCCATTTCTTTAGCCCCACAATTCTACCAATTTTGAAATATTTTTGAAACCATAAGCTATTGCAGTTGTTACGCATATTGCTAGACTAGTTACTAAGGTAATATACCCCTAGACAAAACCTTTGAATTGTACCCAAACTACCACAATTGAAGGGATAGTTTGGTTGTTTAAGGTATTTTGATCATTTTCTGAAGTCCCCAGCTTAAGAAATATCCGAAGTGCTCCCTGGAATACAGTTGAGCCCATCCTGATTTTTTTGGGACCAGAATGAGAACCGGTGATGAAGCATGCCACTACTAGAGCAGGTGTGGGTCTAACAAAGAAATTTATTTTTTTCTTTGCCAGCAGTATGATAACTAGAGGACATACTAATTTCCTCAGAGAAAAGAAGTCGGCTATGGGATACTTTTTGTAATGTGCTAGTTACACATTTTGCTACATTGATAACATTCCACTCTCCTAACGTAGATTCTAAACATTTAAGCCAGTACAAACAAGTGTCGCTTGCCCTCAGGGCATAGTACTCACTTCTGAATCAAAGCAAAAGAGGAAGATTTTGAAAAGAGCGGTACATTGTTAAACATTGCTGTATGATGAGTCAAAGTATTTATATCCAGAAGAAATGGGAGTTCTGGTTGGCTAGGGTACCCACACCCTAGTCACCACTCTAGTTGGACCAGCCAGTTACACACCAAAGAGAACCTGTGCTCACCTTCTGGTAGCTTGGCGCAGAGCAGTCAGAGGCAATGTGTAAAAGCATTTGCTCAACACACTCACACAGAAACATAATGAATACACCACATAGAGACTCCACCCAGTAGTATATAAAAATATATATATGGTATAGTGTACATAAAACAAGACCAAAAATTACATGAATCATAAATACTGCGCATTATATGCCAATATTGAGATTGTACTTGTGATCCTGGATAATGCAAGAATCAAAATGAAATACATCATAACATCAGGGCATGTAATGCCAGTTAGGTTAGAGGGAAAACACATAAATCACCATGTACCACCAAAAGTACATGGATCCCTAAATAACATCATAAGTATAGGGTGCAGCGCACCTGCACTCCTACTACACTTTATATGGTCATTAGGCATCCCCCGTAGGCACAATAGCACCTGTGCACCTACTAGTTGTATTGCAGTAATTTCTGCTTCCTGGTAAGGTTTTCCTAACTGTGGCAAGTTCCTGATCGGGGGGCCTCTGTCGAAGACTCACCCTGTAATGCCACCAGTCAGCAAGTGCCCACAGATTGCAGATGATAGCGGGGAGACCTCACTGGGTCCCCTGCACATAGGATGGGGGCAGCTGCCCCTCCACAATCCTATCAGCAGAGCGTCTGGCGATGTTGGCATACCTCGCTCACTGGGTCTGCGTTGTTGGAAAAGGAGTTGTGCTTCTGTACGGCTCCAAAAACACTGGTGTGACTCTGGCAGGTCACGACCGATGTGGGAGGGCCTCACACATGGGGACCGCATTTCTGGAAGGGGAGTAGCACCATCGTTTGGCCCACCCTGCTCCGTGAGGATGAGCACCCAGCGCATCTCTGTTACCTGGAGGACCAAGGGGCCAGATCGGGGCAAACATAATGGTTAGTCAGCCGGGGCGTGAGTCCTCAGAGCGCTTCTAAACATAGAATGGCCACCCCATCTGAATAGAAACACCACATTGTCTTTGCAGAGGAAATCACAGGGGTGGAGCTCTCTGCAATCGGGTAGTGCTGCAATTCCTTCGCAATGTAGATCGTGGTAGGGCAAGGTAGTTTTATGTCCCTGAGACATCAGGGAGAAAAGGGGCAGGCGAGCCAACATGCCTGTGAAGAGCACTGGGGCACAAAGTGAGTGACAGCCAGGTAGGCCAGCACAATAGTTTACTTTAGCAGAGTGGCAGTCCCTCCAGCATCTCAGCAGTCAAGCAAGTCAGCCCAATAAAGAAATTAGTCACAATGGCAGTTCCACCTGGCAGCACAGCAGTCCTCTGGCAATGTGCAGTTTGTACAGTCAGCAGCGTCTGGTTACAAGTCCATGCAGTGTATAAAAAAAATGGGGTCAGAGCCCCTGTACGTTTACTCAGAAATGTCATTGATGAAGGGTTGACTTCAAAGGAACTCTTAGAAGTGCACAACAATCTCCTTCAACCCAGTCCTGACTCCAGACAATCAGTTGGGGGTAAATCAGTTCTTTGTATAAGGGCAGGACACAGCTTATACAAATGTAAAGTGTGAACAACATCTCCCTCTTCCAGCACAGGAAGACTATCAGTATGCAGATGAATGCAGATGTATCCCTTGTCACACCCAGCCCTCCCTGTGTTGTGGCTGTCTGGAGAGTGTGCAACAAGTGTAGGTGTCACCCTAGGTCAGTCGTGTATTGCAATCAGGCTGCAAATCACAAAGACTTATAAGCACAGAGAAATTCCTACTTTCTAAAAGTGGCATTTCTAAAATAGTTAATACATTCTAACGACACCAGTAAGCAGGATTTATCACCACTATTCTAACCATACCAAACATGGCTCCTTTCTGATCAGGATTGACCACTTAAAAGTATATAAGGGAATTCCCAATGCTAGACTATGAGAGGAATATGCTTCACAGCAGGGATAAATAAAATAGGCTGTTTGTCACTACTAGGACTTTCCACACATAAAGCCACATGTCCTACCTTTTACTTACACAGCACCCTACCCATAGTGCTACCTAGGGCCTACCTAGGGCCCTACCTAAGTGTAATAAAAGGGAAGTTTAACACTTGGCAGGTAGCTTTAAATGGTAAGTCACAGTTGCAGTAAACTGCACACACAGGCCCTGCGGTGGCTGTCCGGAGACAGGTTTTAATGGCTACTTCAGTGGGTGGCACTAGCAGTGCTGCAGGCCCACCAGTAGCATTTAATTTACAGACCCTGGGTATAAAGGATACCACTTTACAAGGGACTTACAAGTGAATCAAATATGCCAAATATATGTAAACCAATCATACTTTGTTTACAGGAGAGAGCACATACACTTTAGCGCTGATTTGCAGTGGTAAAGTGCCCAGAGACCGAAAGCCAACAAAAAGAAGGTCATATAAATAGGCAGAGGAAGGCAAAAAGTTTGGGGATAACCCTCCTGGTCCACCACTCTTACATTTGATTTCACTACTACTAGGCCTACTTCTCCCAAAGAATAAAATTGGGTTAACTTATAACAGTTAATAAGTGATAGTTTTCAGTTGGCAGCAGGAAGAAAAAAAGTATTTTTGGTGTCTAAAAAATTGTAACTTAAGACCCTCTTTGATGGTAAAGTCGGATTTTAATTCACAGTTCTGAAAATGTCACTTTTAGAAAGAAAGTTGTCATTTTCTTGCCCAAACCATTTGGTGTTTGCTGCCTGTATCCTGGATCACATGATTAGGTGTAGCTGGCAGTTATTTTTTATTTAGAATGTTTTATAAAGAGCAAACTTGACCCAAGGGAATCAGAGCGCCGTACATAGGGTTGACTGAACAAAAATAGGCATAGACAAGTACATCAAAAGTAAAAAAACACAATGGGCTGTTGAAACAGATATCAAAATAAACGTCTGTCACTCCATTAGGCGGCACGGATCTGGCTTCTTCATGGTGGGTATTTTGCGGCTGCACGGAAACTATTCAGATCCAGGTACCCAGGAGAGCAATGTTTTAGTGGGGTTCTCCTGTAAAGCAAGTGCTTCTGACCAATCTAGCTATTGTTGACATTGCGACATCCATTGTGCCCTGGGGAGAAGCTATGCAAAAGTTTATATAAGGAAACTATTCATTAACCTCTTTTTTGAAAAAGTGGGTTGATAGGTTTGAGCGCACCTTGTGTGGTAAGGAGTTCCAGATCCTTGGTGCCAATCTGGAGAAGGAGAGTGTGTAAGTTTTTTGTTTTCAGAATCTAGGAGGTTCGAGCCTGAGATAGTTTGCACTTCTTAGGTAGCGGCTGCCACCTGAGATTCGAATCTTTTGAAATTAAATGAAATGAAAAAGAGATTTATAAAGCGCACTAATGCCCGAAGGCGTCTAGGCGCTGGCCTCAGATAGGTAAGATGTGTAAAGAAGGAGAAATAGAATTAAAGGTTAAATAACAATGTTTTATATGCCTTCCTTAAAGCTAGCAGATTGGTGGCCCCTTTCAATTTGCAAAGGAGAGCATTCTACAACCTGCTAGTGCCTGTAACAAAGCCTCTGCCACCCCAGTTAGCTTTCTTAAATTTAGGCACCATGATATTGAGTTCTGCCGTGGACCAGAGTGGCCTGTGTGGGATATACCATTGAAAGCACTTCCTGAGATAATCAGGACCATTGCCCTGAAGGGATTGGAAGGCAATACAAAATGCTTTAAAATCTAAAAGCTTTTTAACTGTAAGCCAGTGTAGGTGACTGAGTGCAGAAGATGCAGATTTATATTTAGGAATGCCTAGTAGAAGGTGAGCGGCCACATTCTGTACCATTTGGAGTCTAGTCAAGGATTTCTTCCTGATGTTCATGAACAGGGCATTGCAATAATCAATCCTTAAAAGTACCAAGGCAGTCATCACCATTTTTTAAGCTCAGGGAGAATTAAGGGGACTATTTTTCTATGGAGTTTTAATGTGAAAAAAGAGGCCGATGGGAATGCGTTGACCCTGTCCCTCAAAGGATAGGTTGCTGTCAAGGACCACTCCAAGATTCCTTTACTTTGACTACTGGGGTAGGTAAATTTCCCAATTCCTGTGGCCACCATATAGGGGACCAGAAAGTGGTGTTCCTTCCAAACAGCATGACCTCTGTTTTGCTAGAGTTGAGCTTTAAACAATTTGCGGTCATCCATTTTCCCACTTCCGGCATACAGCCCTGGAAATGGAGAGCAGTCTCATCAGGGTTGCTGGCTACTAATATCACTATTTGTGTATCATCAGTGTAAGATACTACCATAAATCCATGGGATTTAATCAGTCTAGGCAGCGGGGCCATATAAACACTAAAAAGAGTGGGGCTCAGTGACGACCCTTGTGGTACACTGCATGGTAAGGAAAAGGTCGGGGATCAATAATCTTCCAGAGCCAAAAACTGCTCACGATTCTCAAGAAAGGAGGTAAGTAGCGATAAGACGAGACCCTTTATCCCTATAGCTGCAAGACGATCCAAAAGTATGTTATGATTGACTGTGTCGAACGCTGCGGATAGGTCCAATAGGACTAATGCCGCATTTCCTCCAGCGTCGACCGTTCATCTCACTAGTTCTGAGGCTGTGATCAAGGTCAGTTCAGTGCTGTGTTGGCCTCTGAAGTCGAACTGCATTGAGTCAAGTAGTTCATTAGTTTCAAAGAAAGCTGAAATCTCCACATTCATTGCCCTCTCAACAATTTTAGCTGGAAAACGGAGTTTAGATATAGGTCGGTAACTGTTTGGATCTGAGTGATTCAAACTGGGTTTTCTCAGGAGGGGAAGGACCGATGCCAATTTCCATTTATTAGGAAATATGCCAGAGATAAACATTTGATTAAAAATATCCACCAAACACTTACCAATGAGGTCTGGAGCTAGGTGTACCACATTCAGGGGGCAGGGATCAAGTAGTGTCCCAGACTTGGTTTGATGGATTAGCTTTGTGACTTTTGCCACCGTTAGTATCGGAAAGGAGTCAAAGCAGGGGGTACACATATGAGAGACCCCAGGAGGAGCCTACGTAAGCATTGCAGCAGCTTCTGAGTTCAGTGAGGAATTATTATACATGGTTTTTATCTTATCTTGAAAAAACATTGCGATCAAATCAGAGAACGCTTGACTCACATTTGAGCTTTTATTTCTGTTTCGTTTTTTGAGGCTTCAATTCCACGTTTTCTCTCTTTGAATTAAAGCTTTATAATATGCTAGAGATTGTTTATATATCTCCTTAACTGTAATGCTATAATTAGTCCTCCACTTTCTTTCCAACCTGCGGCAGGTCTGTTTCTGAAGTCTAATCCCCTCTGTGAACCACGGTTGTGAGGACATTGTTCTAGCCTTACTTCTGCTGTTTTTTACTGGCGCAATTTGTTCCAACGAGGAGGAAATCCACAGATCAAATACTGATGCTGCCTCATTAGGATCTTTACCGTGAGGGGGAAGGTTTAATTTTAATGATAAGTTTAAAGCTTCCTCTGTAATACTGTTCCAGGGACGGGAACACTTAATAGTCTTCTGTGTAGCAGGTAATGATGTCACAGTTCAAGAAATCTGGGTCTGACGAGTAAACATCACCGCATAATGGTCTGACCAGACCAGAGGGAGTGAAGATGATGTACAAAGGAGATGTTTACCGGAAAAAAATCTTTCTGGCTGAAGACCTGCTAAATGAGTAGCACCTGTGACCTTTTGGGTAAGACCCATGCTTTACATAATGTCAGACAGGTATGATGCATCCTTATTGTTAGCGTCATCTAAATGAGTATTAAAATCATCCAGGATAGTAAAATCTGGCGAGTGAACCACAATTTCCAAAATTTGGCTCAAATCCTGTAAAGACACTATTTTTTGACCAAGAGGCTGAAAGATAAGTAGCCCATCAAATGAAAAACTGTTGGTGAGCTGAATTTAAAAGATAGTGCTTCTAAATCGGTAGAGCAGTAATGATTTTTAAATGTACTCTTCATAATACTGCGATAAATGATGGCTAAGCCACTGCCTTTTTTATTAACCTGATCTTGTCTATATATTGAGAACCCTGAGGGAACTGCAGTGGCTATTTCTGGATCAGAAGTATTGTTAGTCCATTACTCCATTATAAAAGCAACGTCAATCTCCTGAGCTTGCAGAAAGTCTGCACATTCCAGAGCATGTTTAACTAAAGAACGTGCATCAATTAAAGTGCAACTGAATGTTTTAGCAATGGGCATTGATGTCCATGAAGAGCCTTCTCTTCGTTGTGGTGTTCAGATTTTTTGATCCACCAAAGGTTGGCTGCCAGGTAATTTGGTTCATTAAAATGTAATGCTTTGTGTGTGAGGCAACCAATTTTCAGTTTGGTTCTTGCCTCAAGATGAAGCCAGTCTAGACACCTAAGTGATGGGGTGATGTTGTCAAAGGGTCTAGTGCCTGTTACCAGTCTTGCAAAATAATTAAGAGTCATTTTGAGGGGAGTTTTTTCTTGCTTTAGGCAGACCTGACAGGGTTGCAGAACCCTATTCTAGTCTGGAGACCACTATCAATCAATCAAAATAACTTTATTCAATCTTAAACATTAAGATCATAAAAGTACAGAAATTCATAAAATACACATTTTAAAGTCATGGAACATTCCCGTCACATTTAAATAAAACATAAAATAAAACACGGATAAAACACAGATAGGAACCATGTTAAAACTTTAGATAAAACACTATTTAAAACATGGTGAGTTCATTCAATATATCATTGAATTGGAAACAGGCTAAACTGATGCCACTTCTGAAAAAGCCCATTCTAGATCCCACCAAACTTGCAAGCTACCGCCCTATCTCTCTCTTACCGGCGTTGACAAAGGTGTGTGAAAAAGCTGTCTTCAGACAGCTGAGACGCCTATGTCGAGTCATCTGGCGTTCTCCACCCTGCCCAATCCGGTTTGGGGCTACATATAGTACAGAGACTGCGCTTGTCGAAATGTCAGAGGCAATAAGGGAGTGCCTGGATGCAGGTGGCAGAGCGGCCCTGATTTTGTTGGACCTCTCTGCCGCCTTCGATACGGTGCCCCATAGACAATTACTTGCTCGACTTTCGAACATTGGCGTTACAGGTCTTGCTTAGGACTGGCTTAAATCCTTTTTAGATGATCGCACCCAGCAGGTCTGGATGCCACCCTTTTCGATCGGCTCCCAGGAAAATGTCCACAGGAGTACCACAGGGCTCTACTTTGAGCCCTTTACTTTTAACATCTATATAACACCCCTGATCTATCTTGCGGAGGAGCTGGGAGCCAAGATCATAGCGTATGCTGATGATACCCAGCTCCTCTTTACCTGGAAGGATGATGACCTGTCCTCGGAAGTTGCCCAGAAATGCCTCTCGACTGTCTTCAAATGGCTCGCACGTGCTCAACTGAAGTGCAACGAGGACAAGTCGGAGGTCCTCCTGTATGGATCTTTCCCTCCCTCTTTCAGAGAGACCCTGTGGCCTTCAGACTACCCTCGGCCCAACTCAGTGGGCAATCCAGTGAAGAACTTGGGGTCTGGTTTGGTGAGGACCTCAGGTTCTCCACACAAATTAAGAAACTTGCGGGGTATGTTTTGGTACTCTCAAATCACTTAGAAAGTTTTTCGCCTGTTACCTAGGTCAGCGAAAGAAATGGTCGCCCGCGCCCTTATTTTGTCTCGCATTGACTATGCCAATGCCCTGTACATTGGCATACCAGGCTACCTGATAAAAAAAACTGCAAATAATACAGAATGCAGCCGCCAGACTTCTGTTGAACATCTCAAGAAGGTCTAGCGTTAGACAGCATCTGCGTGATCTGCATTGGCTCCCTGTGATCCATAGAGTGCAATTCAAAGCTCTCACTCTGGCTCACAGAGCCCTGTATGGACTAGGGCTGATGTACCTCAGGAAGCGTTTTTGCCTTTTATGCTCCCAGTCGATCTCTGCGCTCAGCCACCCATCGACGGGCGGTGGTCCCCGCTTTCGCAGGATGCGTCTGGGGAGTCACTCCTCTCCGTTAAAGCAGCGTTAGCATGGAACTCCCTTCCTGTGGAATTGCGGAACACTCAGGATCCTAGGCTCTTCAAAAAACAACTAAAAACCCTTCTTTTTAATCTGCCCATTTAAATCCCTGCTTCACACTGCTACGGTCACTTCCCACGCCGGGACACTCTTGAGTATCTGTGCGCGTTATAAGTGTATTATAACATAACATAACATAACATAAGGTGCTTAGTGTGGTGCGAAGACAGGTTGGATTGCAGACAACGGGCCAATTTATCTACCATCTGCTGACTACAACTAGAATCGAATAATATCAGATAAAAGGGAACGATCTTTAAACGCGACCTCAATTCATATTATAAATAATACAAAGTGCAGAACAGTCCTACAGTCAATTAAAATACAAGTTATGAACTAAAAAATCTTCTCTTTGATAAAACCAGACATAGGTAGGATGCAACAGAGAAATTTACATAAGGGTCAGGGAACGTTTGGAGAAAAGCCAGAGCTGGGTGACATTGTACAAACTTATAGTTCAAAAACAATGGTTGAATATACTTTTTCCGTGCTCAAGTATAAAATTTGCAGAAAAAGATAAAATGGAAGTTAGATTGGATGGAGATGCCATCACAGGGGCAAACTGGAAGTTCGTTGATTGAGTACAGCCCTGATAAGAAGCCCAGCATACAAGGGATCAGTTTAATCTAAATCTCAAAAGTACATATCGGTGTTGAGGATTTGTCACAGACACCAGATATGAGTTTGCTTCCCCAAGGGCAGGTGGAAGGCCCAAATATAATGCCACCATGGTTTTATTACAGTTTAATGCGTATCTTTCATTATCCCTATGCTCTTTTGCGCGAAATTTGATGTCTGCTTTAGGGGTATTTATACAAGTAAGTGGATCAGAAAATAGGGATTTAAATCCCAATTTTGACATAGTAACCTTAACATATCGCAGCCATGGAACCTGAAGCACCTGCTCAAGGGATAAACAGTCTCTAATAATATTTTGGGTAAGTTCCACTGTATCCCTGGTCCAAATTGAGTGCCAAAGTAGGACTGGGGCTATGAATATTAAATCAGATATAAATGGGACATTCAGCTCTTGGTGCATGTTGTAGTTAGAGCAACCTTTCGGGAGGGAAAATAACTTTTAAAAAAGTCATCTTCTTTCTGTTGCAATAGCTCAGTTCTAGTTATACCCCAAATCCCTGCTCCATATGTAGCTGAAGCAATAGCTTTAGCGCAATAAATCTTTTGAATTGGTTCCAAAGGCTTTGTACCCAACTTTTTTGTGAATGAACATATAGCCATGGCGCTCTTTTCTAGCGCATTGCATCTGTTCTCCATCATGTTTGTTCAGGACCCTGAACTATTAAAAAGTACACCCAAATATAAGGTCTTCGTTATTTCTATTTTTCGAGTAGCAATAAAAAAAGATGGTAATTTTTTGGGCTGTTTCCCCACTATTAGGACATACGTTTTTGATTTGTTGACCTGAAGATCTAATGCAGCAATGTATGACACATAATTGTTTATTAGTTTTTTGCTGGGCTAAACCTGTCCTAGCGACCAATACGGCGTTGTCAGCATATAACAAGATAGGAATCTGTTTCTTGTTTACCATGGGCACGTCAGTCACCTCATGAATCACTGCCGATCCACGCCGTTTGTATATAGTGAAAACAAAAAAGGGGCTAGGACGCATCCCTGCCTAACACCCCGGAGAATTTGAAAAGATCTTGTGCATTCGCCCTGGCTGCCATACCTAACACATGCAGAGGACTGGGAGTATAATTGATGGATAAAAGTATAATATTATCATCCACTCCCATGTCTTTCAAGATATTCCATAATTTATTGTGCGACACAGAATCAAAAGCAGCAGAGAGGTCCAAGAACGCCATAAAAACATTCCCTCCTTTAACATTGGTATACTTTGCTGCAATCAAATTTAGGTTTAAGCACTGATCCAGTGTCCCCATCCCTTTTTTAAAACCATATTGCACTGGGATTAAAATATTTTTATCAGGAGCAAATTCCTCAAGTCTGTTTAACAACAAACGGCCCATTAGTTTACATGTTCCGTCCAAAAGTGATATTGGCCTATAGTTTTTGGGCAATGCTTTATCCCCCTTCTTGTGTATTGGCACAATAACTGTCCTTTCCCATGAAGCAGGGGGGCCCTTTATCATAATTGCATTGAAAACATTTGTCAGAAACGGTATCCAAAGTTCAGGGTAATCAAAGAAAAAATCAATGGGGGCACCATCCGGACCCCGAGCCTTCGCACTACTGCATTACATAAGGCCGTTTCCCACCTCTACCACTGAAAAGGTAATGGGATACCCACATCACAGTTTGGGTGATCTTCAGTCAGGTTTTCCCTATCTGGGGCTAGCCCAAATGTAGCTAAATAGTGGTCCACCCAAGCATCCTCCCCCACGTTTACACTTAGGGAGGGTCCTGTATCTTGGCTAAAAAATGGTGAGTTGACTATCGCCCAGAATTCTTTAGAGCTTTTTAAAGCTGAGGCTAGTTGTAATTTGTCCCAGGCATCCTCTTTTAAAGCTATAAGTCTATACCGCCTACATTTCTTAGATTGCAAACGGAGAGAGCTGATCAAGGCTTTATTCCATGGCCTTTCCTTTAGGGCTTTGTGTAGACTACTGAGTGATTTGGTGCAAGCTGAACTAAACCAGCACAGGTTCTTTAATAAACAGGGTTTCTTCCGGGGTTGTAAATTACTTTCCACCACGCTCAGCAGTGAGACAAATGCCTGCACTATACTTTGCTGGTCACTATGCAGGTCGAGATAAGTTTATAATTCATTCTGGGTACTCCCAATTATAGTAGGTAGTAATACATCTTTATTTATTTTTGCCCATTTTAACACTATTCCATTCCTTCTTGCTATTCTTTGAACTGGAATTTTTCGAACCTCACTATTAAAACAACCCTTCCAATGAATTTGAAATATCAGTGCGACATGATCACTAAAAGCTGAAGCAAAGGTTCCTATCTTGTTAAAAAACCTCTTAAAAGAAAACGCCACCACTAGGTAATCTAGCGTGGAGCCATGTATTATGTCCACAAATGTTTTTGCCAAAGTGCCAGTGTGCTCATCCGTAGGATTAAGTATTACCAGGTTTCTCATGACCAGGAGCCTATTCAATTCGTCCCCGTACTGAGTGTGTAAAAAATGGTAAGGAACAACCCCTTCTTCATCTACCAACCCACAGAGTGGCGTTGTTGTTCTAGCGCAACTATGAGCATTAAAATCTCCCACCCAAACTATATGTAGGCGGTTTCGGTGGATGGTTATTGCTCTATCAATTGCTTTTTCAAGTGAGTGAATTACCTGTGACATATTACCCTCAAAGTTGTTACTATAAAAGTTAATTAGGAGCATATCCTCTACACCGAAGCCACTACATACTATAAGGTGGTAGTAGGGGGACTGGACATCTATCTCACCTATATTTAAGCACAAGGTATTTCTTATTAAGGTTAATAAACCTCCTCTAGCTCTACCTGACGGTGAAGGAATAGCAAGTGTTTGTTTTGCACTAAACCCATCAATATAAACCGCATCAACTTCCCATGTTTCTTGGAGGCAAACTAGGTCATAGCATTCAATGGTCCTAGTCCAATCTTCATTTCCCCACTTAGACCTAAGACCCCCTATATTCCAGGTTAATGCATTGACCATATCTCTTCCCTGGTCCCGGGGCTGATTAACTGTTAGCGAGATTACCTGCTGTTGGTTCTGCAAATGCTGGGTCACACTGATATCCTTGCGTCAATCACAGGTTTCTAGGTTCTCCGGGGGCGCAAATTTATTAGCCAGTGTTATGCCTGTTGTATCAGTGAGGGGGAGGGACAAAGGGGCCAAGATTAATATTTATCCTTCTGTCCAGAAGTTTAGCACCCGGGGGTCTATAAAACAACCCCAACGGTAAAGCAAAACTTTGTGTTGATGCTACAGGCGAATTGGGTACCGTATCCAAAAGATATTTCACAAGATGTTGATTTTTAAAGTTATTTACTATACATTCCCCCCCAATTAATTTTGGGGAGTTATCCACCCAGGGAACTCTTCTTGCCATGATGATATAATTGGCAATATTAAGGCAAACTTAGACAGCCAATGTGATGATTTGTTCATCAGTTGTTGGGTAGTTTCCATCTGAGAGTATTGCAATTGTGGTGTGTTTACTAAGATCAACACAAAGGGGTATGCAGCCGGGGGAGATTTAGGTTCAAGTTAAGCTTATGATAATGTTGATAAGCTCCCTGTCCCTCCCCTTGAGCAGTCTGTCCTGGTCTGGCAATATATGTGATACTGTGTGAGTATTTAGCTTGTTGAGTCTGAGGGGGTAAGTCATGGTAAGTGGTGACCTGACTAGATGTAGTTAAGTTGCGGGGGCCACTACACAATTGTTCCTTGCCAATAACTGGGGGAGGATTTAGATTACTCATCGCCAACGAATTAGCCGTACAAATGATATTATCAGAGCTTAACCCCCACCCGCAGCTGTCTCCCTATTAGCCTGGATACATGAGGTATCCCGTAAGGACTCAGTTCTAAGCATAAACTGCGTGTTAGTGAGAGGGGGATTTTTACATTTACACTGACATGCACAGTTAGCCTTCTGTACAGGTTCAGCAATCCTACTAGAACTTTGGCATACACTTCCCTCCCTATCACTCATTTTTGCTAACTTGGCCTCAATCCGCTCAAGACTATTTATTACAGGCTGCAAGAGTCGGGCCATGATGCTTTCCAGGTCTTGTGTAGACTTCCCTGATTTACTTACGATCTTCACTGGAGACCCCTTGCCCCCTCCGTCCAGTGTTCATTTTAGTAAGTCTTTGGGGCCTACCACCTCTCTTCTTTTTAACCGGTGGTTTGTTGGGGGTGTCAAGAGGCTTGTGACTGCCTGTACCATTAGGCAGAGGTTCGGGGACCATTATTGTAGCCTAAATTTGAATAGGTGAATCAACAGCGGCCCCCGGTAACAAATCGTCATTTAGGAGAGGAGTATGAAGGGGTAATAAGCTCGCCTCACCTCCAGACAGCCTTCCCTCTACTCTCTCTATCTCTTTCGACAGCATATCCGCTGCTCTCGAGAGGAAGGAGTCCAACGTATTCACGACCTCAACTCCTTTGTCTCGCGGTGTGGCCTTTCTCTTCCCCATGTTCATCGACTAGGTCCCTGGAAAGGCTACAGATCCACAAACATTAGAGGTGGGGCCCAGCCCAGCCTCCTCCGGGCTCCGACGGGCGTGGACGGGCCCGCCCTTGGCCCGGGCCCGTCCCCGCGTGCGTCCCACGCCACTGGAGCGTTGCGCGCTTAAGAGCGTGAGTCCAATGGTGCAGGGGCAGCTGGGAGATTGAGTTCCTCCCCACCGATATGCAGCACAACAAAATGGTGGCAATCCTCACCCCTGGTCTGGAGCTTTGCGGTTTACACCGCCGCGGGAGCATTGCGCGCTTAAGAGCGCGAGTCCAATGGTGCAGGGGCAGCTGGGAGATTGAGTTCCTCCCCACCAATATGCAGCACAACAAAGTGGTGGCAGTCCTCACCCCTGGTCTGGAGCTTTGCGGAGACCACTAGTGTTTGAAGTCTGGAGGTGGCAGAAATAGTTTCAATTTCTTAAGTAATCTGAGTTGGAATGATGCACTGCGAGTGGTAGCACTGATGTGAGCTATCATGTTTACATTTTGTCTAGTGTTGTTTCAAGGGATTTCGTGGAGTCAATAATGGTAGGTTTGCAATTGAGGGTGTCTAGGTTCTTGAGCCAATCTTGGATGAGTGTGGAGCTGTTTTGCGGGGAGAAAAGAAGGAATTCTGTTTTCAGAGAGTGCAGCTTGAGGTTTTTTAGAGAGCCAGGACTGAGTTTTGACTAGAGTGTTCTTGCTGTCCCAGACCCCCGGGGGGCTACAAAGACTACTTGATAACTTCAATAACTATTGTGGATTAAAGGGCCTTGAAATAAATTCAAGCAAGACCAAATTTATGGCCATTAGACCACATAAACATCTTAAGACTGAAATAACGATTGACCGTACACCACTGGAGCACGTATCCAATTTCAGTTATATTTGTATAACAATTGATTCTCTGCCATTCCTTTTCACATCTTAAGGCCATACTTTAAAATGTAAATCTTCGAGTTACTGTATGAGTTGCAAACAGCAGAGCATGGAAACACAAGGCAATAATTGCTTCTAATGCCCTCATTTACTGTTGGCTAGACTTTGCAGAGGAGATACCAGGAAACAGGAATTACATTTATGTGCAGGCGATCAAAGTATGGCTGCTTGGAGGTTTTGCCATTGAAATGGGGAATAACTGACCACACCCACATTTACAAGATGGTTGACTGTGCAGCTTTTCAGCAAAAAACAAATGCTGCACTTTCCACCTGCTCTTTGTAGGTGGATAGTGTGTGCGGGACTGCCGGTATGGGGTGGTGAGGGGCACAGGTGTTCAAGGCAAGCTTGTGACCCTCTAAAGTATTGATACACAAAGAACGGCCCAGAGGCCGCATGCGGCCCTCCTGATCTTTACATGTGACTCCATGGTGCACAGCAGCACCAGCACTCACCTGCTGTTTACTGGAAAGATGCAAACAATAAGAACACTGTAAAATAAACAGGCAAGCATTTATTTAAAAGTTAATTAGTGTTAAAGAAAGGGAGAAACTATTGAGCCCTGCACCACACAACTTTAGGAGCACTTTATTTTTAAAGCCATCTTGCAGCAAAAGTATAAAAACATGATAAAGTCTCTTCAAGAGTCAAAGGTGTATTTAATTAACATGCAGAACCTTTTCACTTTAGTACAGCAGATAATATCAGGGCATTGAGAAGTATTATTATAAAGTGAAAGTTTTTAAACATGAATTTAGAAACATTAATTCCTCCTACCACCCTTGCAACAATGCCAATAGTGAATTAAATGGGCAAGTTAGTTATGTGCAGTTTTTGGGTGACCTGGGTTCCTATTATACAAGTAAAACCTTATAGTTTAATAAATAAAACACAGGAGAAGGCTTTGTACAGTGTGCATCCTGAAGTCATGCATTTCGAGGTACTAATATATGTGAAAATGAAGAAAAAGACGGCAAAGTGAAATAAAACTATTGCCTAGCACCACACAATTTGGTAAAGTGGGGAAGCTGGGATTAATCCCAGCTTTTCTGGTTTCACATTGCGCAATTCAACAACTAGATGAATTTGCTTTGCTTCCCTTACACCCACCTTACTGCCAATGCCACCCACACCCTCTGGTCCGACCGCACCCTGCTGGCATTAATGCGGCCCTTAGTCACATCACAGACCACACTTTTTGGCCCCTGGGAAAATGTTTGTGAGTACCAATGCCCCAAAGGAAGCGTTCCAGGCTCCCCCCTGACTGCTGCCATTGGTGTGGAGAGGTTGGGCAGGGCTGCTGCCCTTGTTCTCTGCCCTGCACCAATTCTCCCAGGCCCAGTGTCTCAGACCATATTATTCTGAACCCCGACACATTTTTAAATCTAACTTGCATTATTCCCCCTGTAACACTTTGGGTGAAATAACCAGTGGTGAAACGAAACTTGAGGGGGCCCCTGGAGCGTGGGACCCCTTCCCCATCCCGCACCACGGCGGCTGTGGGGGCCTGTGTTAAACCACTGGGAATAACACAACTGGTAATGATGGCATGTACACTTATGATCTCTACTGTCAGCAAAATAAGCACTAACTTGGATAGTTTTGGAGTCAAAGAAATGCACAGATTCCTGCAGTGGTGCACTGGAGAAAATGGGATCATGAAAGGGTTCCAGATATTTTGATAAAAGGTAAATAACAATGCTTACTTCAGCTCTAACAATATGTATAAATAGTTTTTCTGCTGAGTCGCAAATATTAACTATTGTTATTTGTCGAGAAAGCTTCTGGTCATGCAACATGTGTTGTGACACCGTGGTCAGGAACTATAACAACAGGAAGTGCCAGAAATCGCCATGGCTGTCAACACACAAAGGAATCGATGAGACACAGGATGCAATAAAACAAAAATAATCTGTTATTTCATGCAGACAAATGTACACCTTCCTTGTTCCTTGACTAGGCAACAGCTTAGACTCTGTTAGCAAACACCCCTTTTAGCAATGCAATTTAATAATCACCACATTGTGCCTCTTTGGCTAATGTGTGCAATATTAGGTGAGAAACTCATATTTTGATTTAATTCTCCATGCTAACATGTGTCTCTGAAATCTCAAGCTAAACCCTAGATAGAAGCATTCCTACGTGTGTTACTATGCATGTTCTAGAATTATGAAATATGCAATGCCCATTTTTACTACTCTGTTACCTCACTTACTCCTATGAAGCACTCGCCTGCCAAGCTGGTGCTGGATCCTGGCATATAAAACTGCTCAAATGATACAAATCAGCCCATAACTATTAGTTGATGTATGTTTAGGTAGTGCAAACCTGCACAGGGGCATGGGGTGGGTGTTGCTTGAGGCAGAAGACCGCTAGTATGAACAATACTCCTTCACAAGGTGAAGGGAAATATTTTTGCTGAGTTTAGATGGGGTATGAGTGGGGGAGGGAGTTAGGGGGAAGTCGGGGTGGAAGGGGGAGTCTTCAGACCCATAGCGCAAACCTGCCCAGGGGGAGCGTGGCAAGGCCGGAATGGCCGTAAAGGGCGTTACCCTGGGAGGCTGGAAGGGTGGGGTCTGCTTTTGTTTCAGAGGGTCAGTTTTGTAGCATTGCAGCAGTTTTAAAAGCACTGCAGAATTCCTTGTATAGTCAACAGTTCTCAGGCAATAATAAAAGTACCAAGATAACTCTGGTGACTAATGTACCTACTGGAGAAAGATCAGTGTATTGCCCAGTGGCAATTTTGACTCATCTAAGGTAGAGCAGAGGGTTAATATGCCTGCTGCAAAGAGCATGTACTATGCAGATCTGCATAGCTCAGTGGGTTACTGCTTTTGTCACAGAGATCCTTTTGTCACTATGCAGTTCAGAAGTTACAATCCTAATCTGGGTTAGAAAGTTATGCTTTTTTGCCAGTCTTTCATTATCCTATTTTTTCTAAAAAGGGTTTGTTTGTGTAGAAATAAATTCTTATTAGTAAAGTTAATCCTAACCTTAAAAAATGCCTACCAGTATGGATGACATGCAAATCCTACACCTTGTAGTCCCTTTGTCTTATATAACATTTTCTATACACTGATTTACACATATATGATTCATTGTCTCTGTATGTGTGTGTGATGTAAAATGCTCCGACTCCCTACACTGGTGCTATAAAACATATCAATTACATGTGAGAGAGGGGCTATGGAGAGGTGAGGGGCACTGTTGGTGGGTGATATTGAGGCAATCATTGAAGAGCCACAACAAAGACTGCCATATCTTGGTGCACTGTAAGGTCATCATTTAGTAGGGTTTAAAAATGAAAAGAATTGAATATATGATGAATACTGTGTTGTAGAATGCACAGTTGTTTCCAAAAAGGTTCTTGGTGGAAGAATCCCCCCAAGCCCACTTGTAGTGGTCAGGGTCGCTCGCTGCACGCGCTAGCTATGCACTATATGGGATTGGGTCTGACAAAATTTACCAGGGCTGCTTTGAGTTCCCAGTCCGGCCCTGGAGCGAGGCGTTGTATGATGCTGACAGTGTCTAGTATGCATAGTAATCCTTCACAAGGTGAAGGTGAGAAGTTGAATTTGAGTTCAGTCCGGGGTGGGTGCCTTCAAAGGTATTGACAAGTAATCTGCTTGGAAGAGATGTGCCTTCAGCACGTTCCTTAACTGAAACAGTGTCAGGCAGTCCTAAGCCTCATGTGGCGCTGTTCAAGTTCCTAGGAGCAGACATGGCAATGGCTTGTTTCCAGCTACACTGCTAGGATCAGAGGAGCTGTTGCATGGAGAGTTCCAGGAGTGTTCATGACAGCTGCTCCCCACTACAGACACCAGGAAAAGAACCACAGTACCACAGTGTCCTTCAGGGGGCTGTATTATACATTGTGCCCCAGGTCACAGTGATATTACAAAAGGGGCAGCAGACGCTGGTACGTCTCCTTCTGTAATACTGATAGCACTGGCACACATGTAGCGCTAGATCTTTCATGACGGGGTGTTCCCTCATTTGCATGGGGGCATGGTCCCATGTAAATAAGGGATTCACTTTGCCACTACACCTGTGCCATATTACTGACGTTGGCTCAGAGGCAAACATGCCTGTAGGAGGCGCACTGAAAGTGTGCCACAAAAAGGTGGCACACTTTCAGTGCTCCTCCTAAAGCCAGCCCTCTGAGGGGAGAAATCCTGTCCCATGGATGCCACCGAGACATTCCCTGCATCATGTGCAGTCACGTATTGCACTCACCTACAAGGCGATCTCTCTCCCCTCTTGAAAGTGCAGGCAGCATGCCACCTGCACTGTGAAACAGGGAGCAGCTTTGAAGCAGCCAATCCGTATTTCACTTTAAAACACTGCCCTGGGGGCAGCGCTTTCTGCATGATACAGCTCACTTTCCCTCTGCGCACCTGGCAATCCTTTTGAAAGGTGAGCCGTGGCGCAAACAGGGAAAGTCTACAAATATATATAAAACAGCCCCAGATGTCCAATCAATCTGAGAAGGCATTACCGCAATATTTGAACTATTTTCTGAATGGAAAATCTTCTCATCACATTGGAATTTAAAAAATGTATTTAACTTTACACTGATTACACTAATCTGACTCAATGAGGGGCTAGAAATCAAACCGACTTACCTTGCTTGAGGAAAGGTCCGGTATTTCATATACGTTTTGATGTACCATTGAATTGTATGTGTGCCAGCTCAAAGCGTGAGTATATGGTGGTACTGTGATTTAGACGCCTAGATGGAAGGATTCTGAATGACAGAGGTTGCTAATTAGCTGGTAGATGGAAGTACAATGGTTTCACTTGGTATTAAATCATACTAAAAACCTAATTGACAAAACCATTAGACAGAGTGATGCATTTAATTGATCAAAGCACTTTATTCTGCAATATTATCATGCATTTGCAATTACCCCAGTATTTAGCAGTGCCAAGCAACAAAGCTGAAATGAAAAGCTCGTGATGCCCTTCGGGCTATATGAGCCCCACTCTATTAGACCGCAATTGCTTCTTCGATAATTTATGCTCTTTATAGATTACTATCTCTGGCAGTGATTTTCTTCTTCATTAACGTCTCTTAAAAGACATATCACACCCTATCTTATTTCATAATTATCTCAAGTTGAGTGTAAGAAGCTTTCATTCTGGAAGGTAAAAGACTTTTAAAGGCCCAATTTTCCTCATTTAAAAGAAATATAAATGTCTGTGCATCTTTATAGTTTAAGTAAACATGCAGAGTATCTCCCATATTAGTGCTAGATAAGACAGGAGCTGAAACACACTGTTCTGGCATTGGAAAGCCATTTATATTTAATTAGGTATATAACGCTGTGGTTTACTTTCAGAACTGCATGTTCTAGATTTAAAAAATTGAAAATGTCTCCTCTGTGTGGCACTCTATATTTGCATGCTTGTATTGTTGGCTCTTACAGGTTTCTACCATGTGTATGACTATAACTGTGCTTTCCTTGCAAACTCTAATAAGAGTGAAACACATGTCAGGTACTATTTTAGTTATTTTACGTTGGCTTGGATGTTGATCCCTCCAAGGCTGAGAAACTGTGCCAGGAAAGGTGAATGGCTTTAATTATTTGTATTTTTAAATTTCAGCATTGTAGGATTCTAGCAAATTCTATACATACAGACTTTGCTGTACATGTCAAAAGATATTGTTGCTTTCAAAGCAATTGAAGCAATCCCCTATCGCCACAGGAACGTCACTTTTTACAACATTCCGGTGGGGAGAGGGCTGCGCCTTATTTACAAGGCAGCGTTAAGCCATTTAACGTGGCTTAACGCTGCCTTGTAAATAAGGCCCCCTTTCATGCTATGCTTAGCGTGAAAGGGGAGGGCAATGGGTGTTACTGTGGGCATTCCACTGCAACACCCATTGATTCTGACGCTTCCTCCTATTTACAAGGGAGGCATAAAAAGGAGGCAGCGCCAGAATTAAGACCAGGGAAAACCTGGGCTTTCCCTGGCGCAACGAGGAGAAATGTTTCATTTCCCCTCGTTTTTGCTGTTTTCATGTGTACTGCGTTGTGCAGCACACATGAAAACAGCAAAAGGCTAATGATTGTTTATGTACAGGAAGGTCCTCCTTCCTGCATAAACAATCATTTTAAAAATGCAGTTTTGCAACTTCTGTGTGTGCTGCACTAAGCAGCACGCATAGAAGTTACAGAACGGCATTTAAAGATTATTCATGTCCAGGAAGGGGGACATTCCTGCACATAAACAGTCTTCCCCTGCACGCAGACACCCTTGCACTATTGTGCAAGGGTGCCTGCGTTGAGCGTAGGCTGCTAAGTGTAGCGCCAGCGCAGAGAGGAACGCATGAGGCTGCACCATATTCTTGTAAATATGGTGCAGCCCTGAGTTTCTGAAGTGGCGAAGTGAGACGTTAAGCCAGGAAGTCTAACACCTCACTCCGCCACTTCCCTTGTACATATGCCCCCCTATGCCTTAAATGTTGGTACGGAAAACAGATGTTTGCCCTTGGCAGACTTGGGGCTCACCTGGCGTTGTAGATGTGCTTCATAAGCATTAGTGTCCCTAGAAGTGACTTTTTCTGGGACTCACATACAGCGGGCCACATATAAAGCTGGAAGGGCCACCAAAAAAGGGAAATCATGAAGCTGATGCGCATGATATATATATATTATCTACTGGCGGTCGCCAGTAGATAGTTATAGTTAAAACCTATTATCCATAGGAAATCCGCGACATTCTATTTGAAATAACGTTGGCGCCGGTTGACGAATCTTCGCGAAAGTTTCCAACTTGTTGGGGCGCTCCGGTCCGCTCCTATCCTGAAAGTCTCGGGGTGATACGTCAAGCGGGGGCCGAGAAAAAGGGGTCCCAAAGCGCATTTTCCCCATTCATTTTCCATAGGAACCTTTAGTCGCAGCTACAGCCCGAACTGCTGAACGGAATTACACCAAATTTGGCAAGAGGTAGCCCTTGGTTCAGTGTCGTGCCTTTTGCTTAAATGGTGTAAATCCGTTCAGTAGTTCCTGAGAAAATCAAAAGTAAAGTCACATATATATCTGGGCGGAGCCCTAACCACACATGTCATCGTGAGATCTGATTGGCTGTCAGCACTTCATCCTGGAATTGCTGGCAGCCATCTTGGGACCAATATAAATGATAGTACCTCATTGAAATGCATTGAAGTGAATAGAAGATTTTGAGGGTCACCAAAAGGAGAACTATAAAGGGTGATAACAGGCTTTAGTTACATTAGAATTTATTTGTTGATGGTACCATACTAATTTTAGGAATTGTGGTGTATTCTAAGGTGATTTTACCATGTGAAAAACCTTCTGCTGGGATATCATGAATCATGTTTGAGAGAACACTATTTTCTCATGCTTGTCCCATGGAGGTTTGGAAGGTGCTCAGAAGCTAAAATGAGAGCATATTTTCTGTAAATTCACATTATCTTTCTCACTCATGTGAGAATGAAGTCTGACATTCTCAGTAAAACATGTACATCCAACAAGGGCAGAGACTGTCAGTTGATTCCTTTGTGTTCTACTGCAGCTTCCCAGAGTGTTCTAAAGAACAACTAGAGTGCTAACAGCCTTACTTATGACAAAAGTATGGCACACCTGAAGCCATCTTGATTGGAATAAACTGGTAACACTTAAACAATTTAATTTAAAAGGAACAAAATGATGGGGTTCATTTTGTCATAGAAATTATGGTTAGTGCTGTAGAAAGAAAAATTAGGACATGTTTCAAGTGTGATCTCAAATATCTTCCTGTTATATTTCAACAGGAGCAGCCTGCCAGTTGATGCCTTTGTGTTCTACTGCAGCTTCCCAGAGTGTTCTAAAGAACAACTAGAGTGCTAACAGCCTTACTTATGACAAAAGTATGGCACACCTGAAGCCATCTTGATTGGAATAAACTGGTAACACTTAAAACATTTAATTTAAAAGGAACAAAATGAGGGGTTCATTTTGTCATAGAAATTATGGTTAGTGCTGTAGAAAGAAAAATTAGGACATATTTCAAGTGTGATCTCAAATATCTTCCTGTTATATTTCAACAGGAGCAGCCTGCCAGTTGATGCCTTTGTGTTCTACTGCAGCTTCCCAGAGTGTTCTAAAGAACAACTAGAGCGCTAACAGCCTTACTTATGACAAAAGTATGGCACACCTGAAGCCATCTTGATTGGAATAAACCGGTAACACTTAAAATATTTAATTAAAAAGGAACAAAATGAGGGTTCTTTTTGAAATAGAAATTATGGTTAGTGCTGCAGAAAGAAAAATTAGGGCATGTTTTAAGTGAGATCTCATATCCTCTTCTATTTCATTAGAAAATTCTGACATGCAGACTGAAACAATCACTTTCAATACCAGCAGCAGACTACCAGTTAACTCCCTGGTGAGCAGTAGCTTTACTCCAGTGATCTAATGAGCAACTAGAGTGCTAACATTCTGAATTTATGGCAGATGTGAGACACATCTGAATGCCTTCTTGATGGAATCAAAGTAAAAAACTGAAAGCATTTCCTACTGAGAAGACTGCAGTAAATGAAGAAATTAGGAAACTTCATAACAAAGAAGTCTTCCAAGATGGCCACCAGAGAAAAAGAGCCCAAATGTAGCACAAATATTACCCAGATGTAGCCCACATATAGCCCAATGACAAAAGTGTGCAAAACACTTTTTATTTTTAGTTTTTGCAGTTTTATGTAGTGCAGACTGGTCAGGTATTGGAGCATTGCATCTTAAAACATGACCCCCTACACTACAAAAACACCACTGCACTACCTTAAACCCTAAAACACTACCCGAAGCACGACCCCCTACACTACACAAGCACCACTGCACTATCCTAAACCATAAAACACTACCCCTGCACGACCCCCTACACTACCCAAACACCACTGCACTAACCTAAATCCTAAAACACTACCACCAGCACGACCCCTACACTACCCAAACACCACTGCACTACCCTAAAACATGACCCCTACACTACACAAACACCACTGCACTACCCTAAACCCTAAAACACTACCCCCAGCACGACCCCTACACTACACAAGCACCACTGCACTACCCTAAACCCTAAAACACTACCCCCAGCACGACCCCCTACACTGCCCGAACACCACTGCACTGCCCTAAACCCTGAAACACCAGCCCCTGCATGACCCCCTACACTGCCCGAACACCACTGCACTGCCTAAACCCTGAAACACCACCCCTAGCATGACCCCCTACACTGCCCGAACACCACTGCACTGCCCTAAACCCTGAAACACCACCCCTTCACGACCCCCTACACTGCCCGAACACCACTGCACTGCCTAAACCCTGAAACACCACCCCCAGCATGACCCCCTACACTGCCCAAACACCACTGCACTGCCCTAAACCCTGAAACACTACCCCCAGCAAGACCCCCTACACTGCCCGAACACCACTGCACTGCCCTAAACCCTGAAACATCACCCCCAGCACGACCCCCTACACTGCCCGAACACCACTGCACTGCCCTAAACCCTGAAACACCAGCCCCAGCACGACCACCTACACTGCCCGAACACCACTGCACTGCCCTAAACCCTGAAACACCAGCCCCAGCACGACCCCTACACTGCCCGAACACCACTGCACTGCCCTAAACCCTGAAACACCAGCCCCAGCACAACACCCTACACTGCCCGAACACCACTGCACTGCCCTAAACCCTGAAACACCAGCCCCAGCACAACCCCGTACACTGCCCGCACACCACTGCACTGATAACAGGGTGATAACAGGCTTTAGTTACATTAGAATTTATTTGTTGATGGTACCATACTAATTTTAGGAATTGTGGTGTATTCTAAGGTGATTTTACCATGTGAAAAACCTTCTGCTGGGATATCATGAATCATGTTTGAGAGAACACTATTTTCTCATGCTTGTCCCATGGAGGTTTGGAAGGTGCTCCAGAAGCTAAAATGAGAGCATATTTTCTGTAAATTCACATTATCTTTCTCACTCATGTGAGAATGAAGTCTGGCATTCTCAGTAAAACATGTACATCCAACAAGGGCAGAGACTGTCAGTTGATTCCTTTGTGTTCTACTGCAGCTTCCCAGAGTGTTCTAAAGAACAACTAGAGTGCTAACAGCCTTACTTATGACAAAAGTATGGCACACCTGAAGCCATCTTGATTGGAATAAACTGGTAACACTTAAACAATTTAATTTAAAAAGGAACAAAAGGATGGGGTTCATTTTGTCATAGAAATTATGGTTAGTGCTGTAGAAAGAAAAATTAGGACATGTTTCAAGTGTGATCTCAAATATCTTCCTGTTATATTTCAACAGGAGCAGCCTGCCAGTTGATGCCTTTGTGTTCTACTGCAGCTTCCCAGAGTGTTCTAAAGAACAACTAGAGCGCTAACAGCCTTACTTATGACAAAAGTATGGCACACCTGAAGCCATCTTGATTGGAATAAACCGGTAACACTTAAAACATTTAATTTAAAAAGGAACAAAATGAGGGGTTCGTTTTGAAATAGAAATTATGGTTAGTGCTGCAGAAAGAAAAATTAGGGCATGTTTTAAGTGAGATCTCATACCCTCTTCTATTTCATTAGAAAATTCTGACATGCAGACTGAAACAATCACTTTCAATACCAGCAGCAGACTACCAGTTAACTCCCTGGTGAGCAGTAGCTTTACTCCAGTGATCTAATGAGCAACTAGAGTGCTAACATTCTGAATTTATGGCAGATGTGAGACACATCTGAATGCCTTCTTGATGGAATCAAAGTAAAAAACTGAAAGCATTGTATACTGAGAAGACTGCAGTAAATGAAGAAATTAGGAAACTTCATAACAAAGAAGTCTTCCAAGATGGCCACCAGTGAAAAAAGAGCCCAAATGTAGCACAAATATTACCCAGATGTAGCCCACATATAGCCCAATGACAAAAGTGTGCAAAACACTTTTTATTTTTAGTTTTTGCAGTTTTATGTAGTGCAGACTGGTCAGGTATTGGAGCATTGCATCTTAAAACATGACCCCCTACACTACAAAAACACCACTGCACTACCTTAAACCCTAAAACACTACCCCCAGCACGACCCCCTACACTACACAAGCACCACTGCACTATCCTAAACCCTAAAACACTACCCCCAGCACGACCCCTACACTGCCCGAACACCACTGCACTGCCCTAAACCCTGAAACACTACCCCCAGCATGACCCCCTACACTGCCCAAACACCACTGCTCTGCCCAAAACCCTGAAACACCAGCCCCAGCACGACCCCCTACACTGCCCGAACACCACTGCACTACCCTAAACCCTGAAACATCACCCCCAGCACGACCCCCTACACTGCCCGAGAACCACTGCACTGCCCTAAACCCTGAAACACCAGCCCCAGCACGACCCCCTACACTGCCCGAACACCACTGCACTGCCCTAAACCCTGAAACACCAGCCCCAGCACGACCCCCTACACTGCCCGAACACCACTGCACTGCCCTAAACCGTGAAACACCAGCCTCAGCACGACCCCCTACACTGCCTGAACACCACTGCACTGCCCTGAACCCTGAAACACCAGCCCCAGCACAACACCCTACACTGCCCGAACACCACTGCACTGCCCAGAACCCTGAAACACCACCCCGTGCATGACCCCCTACACTGCCCGAACACCACTGCACTGCCCTAAACCCTGAAACACCACCCCCAGCGCGACCCCCTACACTGCCCGAACACCACTGCCCTAAACCCTGAAACACCACCCCTGCACAACCCCCTACACTGCTCGAACACTACTGCACTGCCCTAAACCCAGAAACACCATCCCCAGCACGACCTCCTATACTGCACGAACACCACTGCACTGCCCTAAACCCTGAAACACCAGCCCCAGCATGACCCCCTACACTGCCCGAACACCACTGCACTACCCTGAAACACCACCCCCTGCACGACCCCCTACATTGCCCGAACACCACTGTACTGCCCTAAACCCTGAAACCACACCCCCAGCATGACCCCCTACACTGCCAGTACACCACTGCACTGCCCTAAACCCTGAAACACCACCCCCTGCATGACATCCTACACTGCCCGAACACTACTGCACTGCCCTAAACCCTGAAACACCACCCCCAGCACGACCCCCTACACTGCACGAACACCACTGCACCGCCCTAAACCCTGAAACACTACCCCCAGCAAGACCCCTACACTGCCCGAACACCACTGCACTGCCCTAAACCCTGAAACATCACCCCCAGCAAGACCCCCTACACTGCCCGAACACCACTGCCCTAAACCCTGAAACACCACCCCCAGCAAGACCCCCTACACTGCCCGAACACCACTGCACTGCCCTAAACCCTGAAACACCACCCCCAGCAAGACCCCCTACACTGCCCAAACACCACTGCACTACTCTAAACCCTGAAACACCACCCCCAGCACGACCCCCTACACTGCCCGAACACCACTGCTCTGCCCAAAACCCTGAAACACCAGCCCAAGCACGACCCCTACACTGCCCGAACACCACTGCACTGCCCTAAACCCTGAAACACCAGCCCCAGCACGACCCCCTACAGTGCCCGAACACCACTGCACTGCCCTAAACCCTGAAACACCACCCCCAGCACGACCCCCTACACTGCCCGAACACCACTGCACTGCCCTAAACCCTGAAACACCAGCCCCAGCACGACCCCGTACACTGCCCGCACACCACTGCACTGCCCTAAACCCTGAAACACCAGCCCCAGCACAACCCCGTACACTGCCCGAACACCACTGCATTGCCCTAAACCCTGAAACACCAGCCCCAGCACGACCGCCTACACTGCCCGAAAACTACTGCACTGCCCTAAACCCTGAAACACCACCCCCAGCAAGACTACCTACACTGGCCGAACACCACTGCACTGCCCTAAACCCTGAAACACCACCCCCTGCACGACCCCCTACACTGCCCAAACACTACTGCACTGCCCTAAACCCTGAAACACCACCCCTCAGCACGACACCCTACACTGCCCGAACACCACTGCACTGCCCTAAACCCTGAAACACCACCCCAGCACGACCCCCTACACTGCACGAACACCACTGCACTAAACCCTGAAACACCACCCCCTGCACGACCCCTACACTGCCGGAACACCACTGCACTGCCCTAAACCCTGAAACACCACCCCCAGCACGACCCCCTACACTGCGCTAACACCACTGCACTGCCATAAACCCTGAAACATCACCCCCAGCACAACCCCTACACTGCCTGAGCACCATTGCTCTGCCCTGAAACACTAGCCCCAGCACGACCCCCTACAGTGCCCGAATACCACTGCACTGCCCTAAACACTGAAACACCACCCCCAACACGACCCCCTACACTGCCCGAACACCACTGCACTGCCCTAAACCCTGAAACACCAGCCTCAGCAAGACCCCCTACACTGCCCGAACACCACTGCATTGCCCTAGACTCTGAAACACCAGCCCCAGCAAGACCCCCTGCACTGCCCGAACACCACTGCACTGCCCTAAACCCTGAAACACCAGCCCCAGCATGACCCCTACACTGCCCGAACACCACTGCACTGCCCTAAACCCTGAAACACCAGCCCCAGCACGACCCCCTACACTGCCCGAACACCACTGCACTGCCCTAAACCCTGAAACACCAGCCCCAGCACGACCCCCTACACTGCCCGAACACCACTGCACTGCCCTAAACCCTGAAACACCAGCCCCAGCAAGACCCCCTACACTGCCGGAACACCACTGCATTGCCCTAGACTCTGAAACACCAGCCCCAGCAAGACCCCTACACTGCCTGAACACCACTGCACTGCCCTAAACCCTGAAACACCAGCCCCAGCATGACCCCCTACACTGCCCGAACACCACTGCACTGCCCTAAACCCTGAAACACCAGCCCCAGCACGACCCCCTACACTGCCGGAACACCACTGCACTGCCCTAAACCCTGAAACACTAGCCCCAGCACGACCCCCTACACTGCCCGAACACCACTGCACTGCCCTAAACCCTGAAACACCAGCCCCAGCACCACCCCCTACAATGCCCGAACACCACTGTACTGCCCTAAACCCTGAAACACCACCCCCTGCACCGCCCTCTACACTGCCCGAACACCACTGCACTGCCCTAAACCCTGAAACACCACCCCCTGCATGACCCCCTACACTGCCCGAACACAACTGCACTGCCCTAAACCCTGAAACACCACCCCCTGCACCACCCCCTACACTGCCCGAACACCACTGCACTGCCCTAAACCCTGAAACACCACCCCCTGCACCGCCCCTACACTGCCCGAACACCACTGCACTGCCCTAAACCCTGAAACACCACCCCCAGCATGATCCCCTACACTGCCCGAACACCACTGCCCTAAACCCTGAAACACCACCCCTGCACGACCCCCTACACTGCCCGAACACCACTGCACTGCCCTAAACCCTGAAACACCACCCCCTGCATGACCCCTACACTGCCCGAACACCCCTGCAATGCCCTAAACCCTGAAACACCAGCCCCAGCACGACCGCCTACACTGCCCGAACACCACTGCACTGCCCTAAACCCTGAAACACCAGCCCCAGCACGACCCCCTACACTGCCCGAACACCACTGCACTGCCCTAACCGTGAAACACCAGCCTCAGCATGACCCCCTACACCGCCTGAACACCACTGCACTGCCCTGAACCCTGAAACACCAGCCCCAGCACAACACCCTACACTGCCCGAACACCACTGCACTGCCCTAAACCCTGAAACACCAGCCCCAGCACAACCCCGTACACTGCCCGCACACCACTGCACTGATAACAGGGTGATAACAGGCTTTAGTTACATTAGAATTTATTTGTTGATGGTACCATACTAATTTTAGGAATTGTGGTGTATTCTAAGGTGATTTTACCATGTGAAAAACCTTCTGCTGGGATATCATGAATCATGTTTGAGAGAACACTATTTTCTCATGCTTGTCCCATGGAGGTTTGGAAGGTGCTCCAGAAGCTAAAATGAGAGCATATTTTCTGTAAATTCACATTATCTTTCTCACTCATGTGAGAATGAAGTCTGGCATTCTCAGTAAAACATGTACATCCAACAAGGGCAGAGACTGTCAGTTGATTCCTTGGTGTTCTACTGCAGCTTCCCAGAGTGTTCTAAAGAACAACTAGAGTGCTAACAGCCTTACTTATGACAAAAGTATGGCACACCTGAAGCCATCTTGATTGGAATAAACTGGTAACACTTAAACAATTTAATTTAAAAAGGAACAAAATGATGGGGTTCATTTTGTCATAGAAATTATGGTTAGTGCTGTAGAAAGAAAAATTAGGACATGTTTCAAGTGTGATCTCAAATATCTTCCTGTTATATTTCAACAGGAGCAGCCTGCCAGTTGATGCCTTTGTGTTCTACTGCAGCTTCCCAGAGTGTTCTAAAGAACAACTAGAGCGCTAACAGCCTTACTTATGACAAAAGTATGGCACACCTGAAGCCATCTTGATTGGAATAAACCGGTAACACTTAAAACATTTAATTTAAAAAGGAACAAAATGAGGGGTTCGTTTTGAAATAGAAATTATGGTTAGTGCTGCAGAAAGAAAAATTAGGGCATGTTTTAAGTGAGATCTCATACCCTCTTCTATTTCATTAGAAAATTCTGACATGCAGACTGAAACAATCACTTTCAATACCAGCAGCAGACTACCAGTTAACTCCCTGGTGAGCAGTAGCTTTACTCCAGTGATCTAATGAGCAACTAGAGTGCTAACATTCTGAATTTATGGCAGATGTGAGACACATCTGAATGCCTTCTTGATGGAATCAAAGTAAAAAACTGAAAGCATTGTATACTGAGAAGACTGCAGTAAATGAAGAAATTAGGAAACTTCATAACAAAGAAGTCTTCCAAGATGGCCACCAGTGAAAAAAGAGCCCAAATGTAGCACAAATATTACCCAGATGTAGCCCACATATAGCCCAATGACAAAAGTGTGCAAAACACTTTTTATTTTTAGTTTTTTGCAGTTTTATGTAGTGCAGACTGGTCAGGTATTGGAGCATTGCATCTTAAAACATGACCCCCCTACACTACAAAAACACCACTGCACTACCTTAAACCCTAAAACACTACCCCCAGCACGACCCCCTACACTACACAAGCACCACTGCACTATCCTAAACCCTAAAACACTACCCCCAGCACGACCCCCTACACTGCCCGAACACCACTGCACTGCCCTAAACCCTGAAACACTACCCCCAGCATGACCCCCTACACTGCCCAAACACCACTGCTCTGCCCAAAACCCTGAAACACCAGCCCCAGCACGACCCCCTACACTGCCCGAACACCACTGCACTACCCTAAACCCTGAAACATCACCCCCAGCACGACCCCTACACTGCCCGAGCACCACTGCACTGCCCTAAACACTGAAACACCAGCCCCAGCACGACCCCTACACTGCCCGAACACCACTGCACTGCCCTAAACCCTGAAACACCAGCCCCAGCACGACCCCCTACACTGCCCGAACACCACTGCACTGCCCTAAACCGTGAAACACCAGCCTCAGCACGACCCCCTACACTGCCTGAACACCACTGCACTGCCCTGAACCCTGAAACACCAGCCCCAGCACAACACCCTACACTGCCCGAACACCACTGCACTGCCCAGAACCCTGAAACACCACCCCGTGCATGACCCCCTACACTGCCCGAACACCACTGCACTGCCCTAAACCCTGAAACACCACCCCCAGCGCGACCCCCTACACTGCCCGAACACCACTGCCCTAAACCCTGAAACACCACCCCTGCACAACCCCCTACACTGCTCGAACACTACTGCACTGCCCTAAACCCAGAAACACCATCCCCAGCACGACCTCCTATACTGCACGAACACCACTGCACTGCCCTAAACCCTGAAACACCAGCCCCAGCATGACCCCTACACTGCCCGAACACCACTGCACTACCCTGAAACACCACCCCTGCACGACCCCCTACATTGTCCGAACACCACTGTACTGCCACACCCTGAAACCACACCCCCAGCATGACCCCCTACACTGCCAGAACACCACTGCACTGCCCTAAACCCTGAAACACCACCCCTGCATGACATCCTACACTGCCCGAACACTACTGCACTGCCCTAAACCCTGAAACACCACCCCCAGCACGACCCCCTACACTGCACGAACACCACTGCACCGCCCTAAACCCTGAAACACTACCCCCAGCAAGACCCCCTACACTGCCCGAACACCACTGCACTGCCCTAAACCCTGAAACATCACCCCCAGCAAGACCCCCTACACTGCCCGAACACCACTGCCCTAAACCCTGAAACACCACCCCCAGCAAGACCCCTACACTGCCCGAACACCACTGCACTGCCCTAAACCCTGAAACACCACCCCCAGCAAGACCCCCTACACTGCCCAAACACCACTGCACTACTCTAAACCCTGAAACACCACCCCCAGCACGACCCCCTACACTGCCCGAACACCACTGCTCTGCCCAAAACCCTGAAACACCAGCCCAAGCACGACCCCTACACTGCCCGAACACCACTGCACTGCCCTAAACCCTGAAACACCAGCCCCAGCACGACCCCTACAGTGCCCGAACACCACTGCACTGCCCTAAACCCTGAAACACCACCCCCAGCACGACCCCCTACACTGCCCGAACACCACTGCACTGCCCTAAACCCTGAAACACCAGCCCCAGCACGACCCCGTACACTGCCCGCACACCACTGCACTGCCCTAAACCCTGAAACACCAGCCCCAGCACAACCCCGTACACTGCCCGAACACCACTGCACTGCCCTAAACCCTGAAACACCAGCCCCAGCACGACCGCCTACACTGCCCGAAAACTACTGCACTGCCCTAAACCCTGAAACACCACCCCCAGCAAGACTACCTACACTGGACGAACACCACTGCACTGCCTTAAACCCTGAAACACCACCCCTGCACGACCCCCTACACTGCCCAAACACTACTGCACTGCCCTAAATCCTGAAACACCACCCCTCAGCACGACACCCTACACTGCCCGAACACCACTGCACTGCCCTAAACCCTGAAAACACCACCCCAGCACGACCCCCTACACTGCACGAACACCACTGCACTAAACCCTGAAACACCACCCCTGCACGACCCCCTACACTGCCGGAACACCACTGCACTGCCCTAAACCCTGAAACACCACCCCCAGCACGACCCCCTACACTGTGCTAACACCACTGCACTGCCATAAACCCTGAAACATCACCCCCAGCACAACCCCCTACACTGCCTGAGCACCATTGCTCTGCCCTGAAACACTAGCCCCAGCACGACCCCCTACACTGCCCGAATACCACTGCACTGCCCTAAACACTGAAACACCACCCCCAACACGACCCCCTACACTGCCCGAACACCACTGCACTGCCCTAAACCCTGAAACACCAGCCTCAGCAAGACCCCTACACTGCCCGAACACCACTGCATTGCCCTAGACTCTGAAACACCAGCCCCAGCAAGACCCCCTGCACTGCCCGAACACCACTGCACTGCCCTAAACCCTGAAACACCAGCCCCAGCATGACCCCTACACTGCCCGAACACCACTGCACTGCCCTAAACCCTGAAACACCAGCCCCAGCACGACCCCCTATACTGCCCGAACACCACTGCACTGCCCTAAACCCTGAAACACCAGCCCCAGCACGACCCCCTACACTGCCCGAACACCACTGCACTGCCCTAAACCCTGAAACACCAGCCCCAGCAAGACCCCCTACACTGCCTGAACACCACTGCCCTGCCCTAAACCCTGAAACACCAGCCCCAGCATGACCCCCCACACTGTCCGAACACCACTGCACTGCCCTAAACCCTAAAACACCACCCCCAGCACGACCCCCTACACTGCCCGAACACCACTGCACTGCCCTAAACCCTAGAACACTACCCCAGCATGACCCCCTACACTACCCGAACACCACTGCACTACCCTAAACCCTAAAATACTCCCCCAGCACGACCCCCTACACTACCCGAACACGACTGCACTGCCCTAAACCCTAAAACACTCCCCCAGCACGACCCCCTACACTACCTAAACACCACTGGACTGCCCTAAACCCTAAAACACTACCCCCGCATGACCCCTACACTACCCAAATACCAATGCACTACCCTAATCCCTAAAACACTACCCCGCACAACCCCCTACACTACCCAAAGACCACTGCACTACCCTAAACTCTAAAACAATACCCCCGCACGACTCCCTACACTACCCAAAGACCACTGCACTACCCTAAACCCTAAAACACGACCTCCTACACTACACAAACACCACTGCACTACCCTAAACCCTAAAAACTACCCCAGCACGAACCCCTACACTACCCAAACACCACTGCACTACCCTAAACCATAAAACACTACCCCCAGCAGTACCCCCTACGCTACCCAAACACCACTGCACTACCCTAAACCCTAAAACACTACCCCAGCAGTACCCCCTACACTACCCAAACACCATTGCACTACCCTAAACCCTAAAACACTACCCCCAGCAGTATCCCCTACACTACCCAAACACCACTGCACTACCCTAAACCCTAAAACCCTAAAACACTAACCCCAGCACGACCCCTACACTACCCAAACACCACTGTACTACCCTAAACCCTAAAACACTCCCCCCAGCACGACTCCCTACACTACCCAAACACCACTGCACTACCCTAAACCCTAAATCTACCCCCAGCATGACCCCCTACACTACACAAACACCACTGCACTACCCTAAACCCTAAAACACTACCCCAGCACGACCCTCTTCACTACCTAAACACAACTGCACAATTTGTTACAGGCGTTGCAACGCAGGCCTGTGGTGCTTACTGGAAGTACCTGGTGGGCTAGTTGGGCCCCAGGGACTCTCAGGATTCAAGGTGACCTAATCCCCCAACTTAAAACGCGCCACGGGGCGCGTTTGCACAGTGGTGAAGGGAGGGGCGGGGCCTCAGGTGACATGTGCGCAAACACGCCCTGTGGTGCGTTTTAAGTTGGGGAGTTAATTCCCTTTGAATCCTGGGGGCCAACTAGCCCACCAAGTACCTTCAGTAAGCACAACAGAGTTGCGTTGCAGAGAGGTGAAAAAGGTGCGTGGCCTCGGAACGCCTCTCTGCAACTCAGCTCTGTGGTCCTAACTGTAGGTACCTGGGGGCTAGTTGGGCTCAGGGACCCTCAGGATTCAAGGGGACTTAATCCCGCAACTTAAAACGCGCCACGGGGCGCGCTTGCACACATGTTACCTCAGGCCCCCTCCCTTCACCACTGTGCAAGCACGCACTGGCTCTGGTTAGTCAGAGTCAGTTACCACCAGTACCCGTCTGAAAAAGTTGTGGGCACAGGATGATTTTGCAACAAGGCCTCTTTCTGCTCCTCTGTTGGTTCTTTCTGCACATCTTTTGCTTCTTTCTGTGCGTTTTTCTTCTTTCTTCACATGTCCTACCTCTGTTGGCATAGTTAGAAATTAGCATATAAAAAACCTTTGAAATTCACTTAAAAACCATAGGTTTCAGGCACGTTATAGTTAGAAATTAGCATTTAAAAACCTTTGAAATTCACTGAAAAACCATAGGTTTCAGGCACGTTATAGTTAGAAATTAGCATTTAAAAAACCTTTGAAATTCACTGAAAAAACCATAGGTTTCAGACACATTATAGTTAGAAATTAGCATTTAAAAAACCTTTGAAATTCACTGAAAAAACCATAAGTTTTAGGGACAGTTATAGTTAGTTGGACATTGCACTCGTACAAAACCCGTGAAATTCCCCTGTTATAGTTAGTTCAGCTAACTATAACTCGCGCCCCGCAATGCACTGCTGATGACGTCACATATTACATCACTCATGACATGGTCAGTGACATCACTGATGACATCACTGATGACATCTCAAATGACATCACTGATGACATCATCCATGTGATAATTTCATGCATCTTCTCACACCCTAATATAACTTTTGATACACCCACTCTAAATTACAGACTGCCATTCTCAAAACCATAGACACTCCAACACCAAAAACTACATACCCACTCACTGATTCTTAGGTCTACACACAAGCACATGTAACTGGAACGAAGCA